>JAPFRF010000004.1:60590000-60995000 GCA_029282475.1 Phrynocephalus forsythii | reverse complement strand
TGTTGTTGCTGCTGCTGCTGCTGCTGCTGCTGCTGCTGCTGCTGCTAAATATTAAAGGATTAAAATGACTTTTTTTTAACTCTGACACAGTATCGTTCGTGGAACCTGTTTAAGCAATCATCAGCCACTTTAATTTGAACAGTATCTGTTTTCCAACAAGGACAAGCCAACAATGACAGCTGTGTGAACTGACAAAAATAAGAAAGAAGTGCTTCCTGCCAAGCACTGTTTCCTTTGCAGTAAGCTCTTGTCTGCTAGCCAGACTCGCTAATATATTTGCTTCGCTCTCAGAACACATTACACAACAGTTTCTTTGACTATGAAGGTTCTAAAATGAAAACTTTCTATCCTGAATCTGATCAATTCCATTCTTATCAGAGAATTATCTATTTTTGCTGAATTCAAGCCAGAGCTCTCTCACCTTTTTTTTTTTTTTGCAGTAAAGCTGAATTGAACAGCTGTTCCTACTAGAGATGGGCACGGAACGAACAAATTTTCATTTCCATTACCGTTTGTCATTTTCATTACTAACGAAACAACAAATGAAACGAAACAAACAGAACCATGAAAATTGTGTTCGTTACATTTCGTTTCCATTACTGGCGACACACAATGAAATGAACTGTTTTAAATGTTAAAAAATGCCCTGGACATCCATAAAAATGCAGCAATAATTATTTATACTGTCTGATAATACCTACCGGGGGGGGGTTGGGGTCCTTAAAAGGTGCATTTATGTCTTTTCTCAGATCATTGTATTTTTTTCCTTTAAGGGGAGTTAGGGGACATTGACCCAAAATGGTTCCCAGATGCCTAATATTGATTTCTTGGGTATTAAAACACCCTGGACATCCATAAAAATGCAGCGACAATGCGATAATTATTTGAAATTATTACCTACCAGGGGGTTGGGGTCCTTAAAAATGTTTGTTTTTGTCTTCTCCCATCACGATGTATTTTTCTTTTCCCTTTAAGGATGACAAAATGGATGTTGCCACATTCCAGCCACAACATGGAGACAAGCCATATGATGGGATCATGTAAATTCTTGGACAACTTCAACTAATAGCATTCCCAGGTGACAGACTGGGCAGGTCTGGCAGCCATGGAGGGCAAAAAAGCTCTGGCAGCCCCCGTCCTCCTTGCAGTCTCCAGTGGGAGTTAGGGAAATGCTTTAAAAATCACGCAAAAGTGGGTAGAAATGACAAACGAATAAACAAAAAATGGAAATGAATTTTTTCAAAATTTCACAACAAACGACAAATGAAACGAAACGGACATCTCAATGACAAATGACAAATGAAACACCATTTTTTTATTCGTGCCCATCTCTAGTTCTTACTGCCTGCTGCTAATGCCATCCTTTGCCAATAGTGTATATGAAAACAAAGGAGACAAACTTGCTCTGGATTTTGTAAACTACAGGAACCAAGCACAATTCCTGGGATTCAAGCATTGCTCTATATAGAAGTGCATTAGCAGTACAACCCTGAAGCATAGGATTCTTTCCACAAAGATCCAATGCCATGCCAAAAATTTGGTTTCTATGTCTTCTTGAAGGCTTTCATGGTCAGGATCTGATAGTTGTTTTGTTTTTCAGGCTGTTCGGCTGAGTTCTGGAAGTTTTTTCTTCCTGGTGTTTCTGAAACAAGAATGAAATGTATATGAGTTTATATATAAAATCCAGAACCCTGAATTTTACAGGATTCTAGGCTGTATTTTCACACATAGGAGATATATGAATCTCTCACTAATTAATTAATAGCTTTTAAAAAAGATAATTAAGATTGATAGAAGGGTATCCCAGCTTGATGCAGAAGACAATCACTGTCATTCTCATGGAAACATTCGTTTAATCTGGGAACGTGACCAGAAGGTTTTCTTGCAGCAGGGTGAAAAATTAGTTATATTAACTCTCATATTGTGGTCTCTAGAGCTATTATCTCCATCTTCTTCTTCACCCACCCAACTTTTTTGTTCATTTCTGATGTGATATAGGAAAGAATTGACAAGATGCTGCAACTTCTGAATTACCACTGCATCATCAGATGAAGAACTAATATTCCTCCAGGGTGACCCAAAGCATTGGGACAGTGCCTCTGCAGCCACTGCACATACAACCTGTCCGATGGTCTAGTAGTATTGCCAACGTCAGTAAAACATCAGAGGGGGCAAACCATGGCACCCAGATTGCTAACTGTGTTTGGTTACAGGAATCACTGGTACAGCAGCTCCAGTGGCTGCTGATCCATTTCCAGGCACATTTCAAAGCATGAGTTCTCTAACTCATAAAGCTCTAAATTGTTTGAGCCTTACATATCTCAAGGACTACATATTTCTTTATCAGCCTGACCAAAGCAAAAAAGTGTGCTGCTTATATATCACCCCATATTGCCTAAAGCACTCTCTGGGTGGTTCACAGTTTTGTTTTCATTATACTGGCTTCACATTGCCCCCCTCCCAAATTTTCCTAATCTTGGAAGGATGGAAGTATGAGTCAACCTCAAGCAGTTTGTCAGATCTGTTGGTATTGAACACTGTCCATGAGCAGAGTTTTGGCAACAATACTACCATTTAACTCCTGTGTTAGAAGGTTGATAAAGGCAGATACACAAGCCAGAAAGCCAGACAAAACAATATCAGAAAACAAAGGTCATTGGGGGAGTACAAAATGCTCACAGAAAAAAACTGGGTCTACTTGTGACTATATATTGTGTATTTGATGAATTTTTTTAATCTCCCAAATTAACAGTGAGAACTCCAACACAAACAGGACAAATGCTTGTAAACTGCTGGATAGCTCAGTGGTTAAGTTATCTAGCTGTGTATCCAAAGACTGAGAGTTTCATTCCATTTTGTGCTCCCTTGAAAGGGACTGGACTCAGTGACACACAGGGACTAGAGATAAGCACAAAACAAAAGCCAAAATGCTGTTCTATCATTTCGTTACATACTTCATTACATAACAAAACGGTAGGATGTGTTTCATCACAAAATGAAACAAAATGTCATTTTTTTCCTTTAGGAAAGAAATGATTTGTCCTAGAGAAAATGGCAGGGAAGCTTTCTTAAGATTGTCCCTGTAAGCCCCGCAAATTTAGAAAGATTTGGGGATCAGGGGACTGAGTTATTGAGCACCAAAGGGGGTGCCCCTAAGAAAAAATATTTCTACCTGAATCTGGAAACCACAATAGCACCCACACACACCCAAAGCGGGCGAGCAATTAGTGCTACCACAGCTTGGCTTCCAAATCCTGATTCAATCAATTAAAAAGATTTTTTCCTAGGGACACCCCCTTTGGAACTTAATATCTCAGTCACCCCCTGAGCCCTGTCAGCTGTGACATTGCTAATCAATAAAAAAAAATGTAATCAATAAGTACTATGGATATGTATAGCAATATGTATTCAATATGTAATGCAATTAAAGTGTGATATTATAAGCACAAAACTGAATAGCTAGACCACAGCCTGGCAACACCTAGCAACGGAAGCAGCTATTGCTTAAGATAGCTGAGAGGACTGAAGCGAAAAAGAGGAAGTTGCAGGAACTTATATACCTTACTATTCTTAAGGTGGGGGATGTGATTGATGGGCAGTGTCTGAAGGTGCGGCCATGCAGAAAAGGGGTCTGAAACTGTATAAAAACCGCTGGAAATGTGTGTTCGAGGTCTTCTCTCATTGTGAGGGGGACCCCTTTTGCGTCTTCTGCAAAAGGCTGTTTCTGCACTTTGCTTTTGCAAAATAAACTCAGCGCTGAGAAATTCTCCTGTCTATCTGACTTAGTCTCAATTCTTGGGAAATCTCAAACTTGCCTCATCTCTGAATCTTTTAACTTAGACTATTTTTAGGCACTGAACCACAATCTCACAGTGGTGCATTGCAAACGGGATCCGGCCATCGGACTACTCGCTCCGAGCACCGGTTAGAACCGGTCCTCTGCCTGCTCGCCATTTTTGGGTGTGGCAGTTGCTCCGATCTTCCAGTCTCTGGACTCCGTCCTTCTCATTTTTTTCTATTATTGAGTACTGTTCCTGCTTGTCTTTTGTTTCTTTTTCAAGATTTTTTCCTTTTTCCCATTTTTTTCCTTTTTCCTTTTCTCCATTTCTCTTTTGAGATTTCACTTGAGGCTTTGCCCCTTCATTTTTCGATTTTCTTTTTCCTCCGTCGTTTTGAGAAGCTCCTCTTTGGTGAGTATGGCAAAACCCTTCTTTCCTTTCGCTTGAAGTGTGGCTGGTCCAACTTCTGCTGAGATGTGATAAGTGGGGAATGGTATGGGTCACATAGGTGAGGTGGCCAGGGCAGATCAGGAGGGTCTGCTCCGGGAGGACTGATCACCCTCCCAAGGGCTGGGGAAACAGGACTGGAGCGGGGGACTCTGCCAGGGCGCTGTTGTCCGCCGGTACCTAAGGGCCGGGGAAACAGGACTGGAGAGCGGGGAATCTGCCAGGGCACTGTTGTCTGCCGGTACCTTTATTGAGTGCCTAGAGTAGTGCAATTCTTATTTTCAGGTTTTGCCACATTTTCCTTAAATAGGCCCATCTACACGGAGAATTTTAGAACCCCCATTGTGGGTTCATAAATTTATATCGTTGCTTGCTTCCCCTCATTCTGTTTCTCGTCCTATTTATGTTTTATTTCTTTAAGTTATGCCTCCAGTTCCCAACGATTAATACCAGGGTATTTTGTCCCTTCCGTTACCCCTTCTCACAGATGCTCCACTGCCTTTACCTAATTTTGTGGAGCCGTTTCCATCGCTCTGAAAAGTTAAAATGAGAACCACCGAACCCATCTCTATTTTGCCTTCTTTGGGTTCCTTCATTGTCTCTGCCTCCTTTTCACACCATCAGTTGATACGGTGGAGTTTAATAATGCCCTGCTTAACAGTCCTTATGGGCTGGATGATTTTTTCCTCCAAGATTTCCTCCATCTATAACTTCCAAGCTTTGCCTCCAGTTTTATTTTTTGCCCTTAGGGGTCACTAAATAAACTGGATGATTGGAAAATTTCTTTTCCCTTTTTTTTAAGGGAGATCTTCTCTCTTTTCATTTCTTGTCTCTGTGAATGCATTCATATGTGTGTGTTCTTGTGTGTGTGTGAGTGTTACATGTTGTCTGTTGTCTGTCAAGTTTAATGTCAAAGTTGTCCATCTCTGTGTTGTTTGTGCTTGGTCTGTTGCCAAGTGCGTAAATTTCTTCTGAGTGCTCTGCGCGGACAATGAACCACGCACAGAGACACAATGCCAGATGGTAAGTGTGTGGTAAGTCTCTATGTTCTTAATTGAGGTGAAAGGAGTTAAGAGTTAAGGCTTATAGCTGGGTTGTGGTCTGTGGTTGCAATCTCTTTATACAGGAAGACGGCTGGCTGCCCACCAAAATTTTTATAGACGACAGAAAGTTCTGTCAGCCAGTTAGTTATCAAAGGAAAAACTCTGGGTGGTACGCTGAGAAAGTGACACAGTCTTAATCACTTTTGATATGAAGGACTGGGTGATGTGGCGGTTGGCTGGCCACCGGCTGCCGTATCGTTCAGAATTTTAAAATCATGATGTCCTCTGGCCAGTCAAAGTCGACATGACTGACTAGACGAGTTTTATAAAACTTGGACTGTGAAAGGCTTTTTCGCTGCTGTCACCTGAGCATTTCCTGTTTAATGGGCTCTTGAAGTATTTTGTTGAGCGCTGGGGTTTGGGGATCTGTAGCAAATGTTGTGTGCCTTGACAAGTGTGTTTTGTTCTGATCAATAGCGACGATTTGTATAGGTCCTCGCTGTTGATTGGAGTGGGACAGGCTGTTGCATGTCCGAGCACAGTGTGTTTAGACTGAGCTGCAGAAGTTCTTTTTTAAATTTGATTAATATCTTCGTGGTTAGGCAACTCAGTTTCCCATTTTTAATATACACTTCTGTGGTTTCTGCCTAGTCATTAGCTGAAAGACGGAAAGAGGTGCAGACCTTTCGAATTGCGAAAGTGTCAGCGCCTCTGCACAGAGCGACATCCACTGCAATTTTTACTTGGCAGGCTGAAATGAAGAAGAGACTTAGGGAATCTAATGTCCGCTCCTTAAAAGACCCTGAGGAAAGGGCAGACTTGGAGTCTAGGGTGGCAAGCTGACCCAGTGTGGCATTGTCATGGGGTCAGAGTGCCATTTTGGGTTAGAAGTTTAAATCTCTAAGAAGGAAAAAATGAGTGGTTACTGTTGAGAAGGTGCTGGGGTGAGTGCGAATTGTGTAGAGGGTATGGGAGGTTGAAATATGGATAGACGGATTAATAGGATTTCCACCTATTAAATGGGAAGAGTTTGAGGGTATTTAGCAAGTGAAGAGGGTTTGTGTAAGTGAACATTGAGTGTGTGCGTGAGTAGAAAAGTTGAAAAGGCGGTTGCTGGGGAAATCTGCCAGTCTGTTGGGACTTATTTGAAATCTTTTTTTATATATTCTTTTTTATTAGAAAATTTTGATATACAAAAGAAAAACACATTCAAAACATTAATCATACAGCGTCAATCTATCACTAAAGTTCGGCTTCCCTCTGTTTTTCACGCGGTTTTAACGTTATTCATCTCCCAGCCTTCCTTTCCAATGAACCCCTTTTATATATTTATAAAAAATGTTCTAAAAATTAATAGTCCTTCGAGTTCTACCCTAATCCGGTAAGAGTCTTTAATTCCTTACAATTAGTCTCCATGTAATTCTTAAATTTTTGCCAGTCTTTTTGGAACCTCTGGTTGTCTTGATCCCTCAATCTGCATGTCAGTCTGGCCATCTCTACAAAGTCTAGTAATTTCGCCCTCCATTCATCCAAAGACGGTATATACGTTGTCTTCCAGTTCTGTGCCAGGAGCATTCGTGCCGCTGCTGTTGCATATAAAAATAGCGTCTTGTCTGCTCCTTTAATTTCATTATCCACCAACCCTAACAAAAAAAAAAGGTTCAGGTCATTTTGGGAATGTACACTTTAACATCTTTTTGAGTTCATCATATATCAATGCCCAAAATTCTTTCACTTTCTCACAGGTCCACCACATATGATAAAAGTCACCTTGTTTCTCTTTACATTTCCAACAATAATCATATTTCATCCTATACATCTTTGCTAATTTCGTTGGAGTAATATACCATCTATACATCATTTTCAACAGATTTTCTTTTATCAAAGTACATGCGGTAAACTTTATGTTCTTTTTCCACAATCTTTCCCACACATCTAACTCAATATTGTGTCCCAGATCCATAGCCCATTTTATCATACATTCTTTAACTTGTTCATCTTTTAGGTTCAACTCCAACAAAAAAATTAGGTTCAACTCCAACAAAAAATTAGTTGGGACTTATTTGAAATCTTAAGGGTTGCAGGTTCCCCCCCCGCAACCTCTAGATGGCATCTGGGTGGTGTCTGAGAGGCAGCCATTTCGTTAGCATTTGGTCAGCAAGGGAAGCCATTTTGTCAGTGAGGGAGACCATTTTAATGCACACCCTTGCTGTTTTCGTGATCTCAGATGGTGCCCTCTGCTGGTAGTCCTGTGGCTAGAATTTACATGGAAAGTTCTTCATCCAGGGTGTGTAACTGTTGAGTCGGGATCTCTCCGTTCGCAGTTTGGCCTATTGACTACAGATCATGCATTTCTTCTGGTCGTGAATGTGAATTGAATTGTATCATTTGCTGTCAGTCTGATGGCATTTTTTTAGAATTTCCAGCGCACCAAGAGCAGGAAGGACACGGTCTTTTGCAACTGACTTCGGTTGAAGACACTGTTTCTCTGCTTAATCCCTCTCTTCCTGTTAACGATTTAGAAGCTAGATGCCAGCAGTTGATTTCACAGGCACCTAATATTTTGTGGGCAGCTCATCCGAATGATGCCATTGAGGGCATCAGACCTGTCATTGCTGCCCTCTTGGCGCAGGGTGTCCTTGTCTGCACAAGGTCTCCTTGCAGCACTTCCATCCTTCCGGTCCTAAAGCGTACTGCTGACAAATTTACAAAATATAGCCATTTAAATAGGGTAGTGATTCCACCATACCCCACAGTCCCTAATCCAGCCACTATTCTGTCTGATATTCCAGCGTGTGCTGTTTGTTTCACAGTTGTGGATCTCTCTAATGCCTATTTTTCTATCCCACTGCATCCTGATAGTAAATTCTTGTTTGCTTTTGAGTTTGGTGGTATTCAATATCCATTGGGACTTGGCTGATATCGCCCTTCCGGGTAAGTCCACTCTTATTTATATGTGGATGATGTGTTATTGTGTTCTCAGTCGGTGGGGTCATGCTTCCAGGACTCATTTGTCTTGTTGTGTGCTCTAGCCGACAGGGGACACAAAGCCAATGAGACCAAACTGCAGCTTTGTCAGTTTGGAGCTACTTTTTGGGAGTGGCGATCTCTGTTTGGTCTTAGTCATTATCACCTTCAAGGGGTGAGGCGATTCTAAAATGCCCTCGTCCATCCATCCACTCAAAAGCAACTGTGTGCAATTCTTGGCATGGCAATTTCTCCAAATTTTTCTTTCTTGAAATGTCCCCTTCATACTCTTCATTGCATAAAAATGACATTAGTCCCTTGGTCTCTGGGTATGCTGTTTGCAATTCCCATGAAACCCTGGAATCCAGCTTGCCTCTGGGGGGTCCGTTCAGCACAAGTTGCTGAATTGATAGCCCTGGCAGTAGGGTTTCTTGGCCTCTCATAGTGCCCCTTTCACTAAATATGTACAAACACTACTCAAATCACTCTCCCTTCCCGGTTGAATTTCATCAATCCAGTGAAATTTGACGTGCTGGATGTTTCGTTGGGTTGGTG
Organism: Phrynocephalus forsythii; assembly: GCA_029282475.1. Classification (NCBI taxonomy): domain Eukaryota; kingdom Metazoa; phylum Chordata; class Lepidosauria; order Squamata; family Agamidae; genus Phrynocephalus; species Phrynocephalus forsythii. The sequence goes on along the minus strand of JAPFRF010000004.1, from coordinate 60,986,209 downwards.
AAGTTGCATTGGGAAACAGTTGAACAAATGACGGTTGGTGTCCCGGGCAGAGATGTGCATGTCATACCAGGCTTCGCTGCAACCGTCCTGGGAAAGCAGGAAGAGAATTGTAAAATCTAGTATGCAGCAACATCTGTTGCTGTGTATAACACAATTGGATTTCAGTTACATTATTTAGGTCGAATTTGTGGAGAGGGTGGTATTGGCTCCCAGTTCTGAAAGCCATCAAAATGCCAGTCCAGTCACCTTCAGTGACTACGGTCACAATTTTCGATGTTGAACTGGGTGGACAACCCCCACTCTGCCTTAGTTTAGTTCAGTTGCCAGAATACACCCTGGTCCTCTTTGGGTCTAGCAAGAAAAGGACTGAGACAAAGACTGCCATTATTCCGGTTTCCAATGATGAGCAGAGTCAACCATGGGTGAGTGGTGATGTTTGGGAGAGCTTCTAGACTTCAGAAGTCCTGTTTGGGACTCCTTAGGTTTGAAATTTTGACGTGATTGTAACACATCACATTTCATTTTATGTATAAATAAATTTGTGCCTCTGTCTATAGGAGCAGGTTTTTCAGGACATTATTGTCTTGTCCTGTGCTCTTGGAGAGAGGGGACATTGGGTTGTACTCGTGAATTACAGGTCACCTGCTTGGGAATTGCGATCTCTGGAGGCTTCGGGTCTCTTGGGTTGGTGCTGTTTGGGAATTTTTATCTATTCCCAGGCAGCACCAGGCGAAGGCTTGATGCAATTAAATCCTGATGGTGTCGGGTCTTTGCTCTGTATTGCCAGGAGGCTGTATGATTTGATCCAGGGAATTTCTGAGATGCCTCTGTGTTCCCCAATTATGTCCTTGAATGTTTTAACTTTATGGCTGAGTTGGTGATGAATACAATATTTTGTGCTGTGCAGACCTCATTTGCAGCTGGTATTGTGTATATTACCAACTGATTTCCATCAGCCAGATAATAGGTGATCTATCTGTCTTGTGGTATAATTCAGAGCATTTTTGATGGGGATGTTCTGGGTGGTGCCATCTGACTTGATTGCTATTGTTCTGGGGGTGAGAATCTCAAATAGAGATGGTCAACACCTTATAGCAATTGGTCTCTGTTTGGGATTTTCATTCTTGGGCCATTCCCTGACAGATGATGGTTGGGTGTGATATCAAGTCCTTGAACGGGGGATCTGCCTTGCTCCATTTTGGAAGCGATGGGATTGTTACTACCCTATGTGGAGATTGCTTTTCTCCAGGAGTCAATCCTCTTGCTAAACAAGTGGTATCCTCATGTTCAGTGTGCCTTCAAAACAATGTTGCTCAACCTACAAAGACCACTCAAGCTGCCCATCCTCCACCTTGGGGCCCTTTTGTCTACCTCCAGATGGATTTTCCTCATATGAATGTGTGTTAGCCATAGTGTGTATGTTTTCTGGTTGGGTGGAGGCTTACCCTTGCACTCATGAAGATGCCATCACTGTAGCCAAGAAACTCCTTAAAAAAAAATACCTGCTGAGGTTCGGGGTCCCCCTTAAAATTTTAAAATGTGAGAGATATACTGCTACTCTAAAGAACAAAATTTGTAAAATCTGTAAGGAGACTGGTCTAAAATGGCCTGATGCTCTAAATATCGCCCTTATGTCCATGAGATCCACACCCCATAAGAAATATGGTCTTTTTGCCCATGAGATTTTGATGGGTCGTCCTATGAGACGCTTCTGTACCCATGTATTCCTCTGACTTAGCAATGTTGGATGACACCATGATTGCATGCACTTATTTCTTGTGTTCGAGAATTCCATTCTCAGGTCAAGGCGGCTGATAAACCTTGCCATTCCCTGACGACCGGTGACTGGGTGTATATCAAATTCTTCCAGCGAATGAATTGCTTGAAACCTCGCTGGAAAGGTCCATTTCAAGTTCTGCTGACCACCAATACGGCTGAAAAAAAAATCTGGCTTCTAAATCCATACCAGGTCTCACGGCAGTGCCAACTTCTGTGCCCGATCCAGCTGCTAAACAAAGAGCAGAATTTACCACAGCTGACGGTCCCAGTGATTGTATTCCTCAGAACCCCGGTGCTTGCGACACTCCAAGTGTCTCAACAACTCCTAAAAACTAACTTCAGCAAGAGTTCCTGTTCCGGGCAAGTCTCCGGTAACCCACCAACGATACAGTCTGCACCCTCGAAACAAGGAGAAGCTGGTCAAGCGTCCCTAGCTGTTTTCTTCGTGGGTTCCAGCCTGTGAAGATAGCGGTGTCGTGTCGCCTCCAGCGTTCTTCAAACGAGTGGTGTCGTCCCACTCCAACTCCACATCATCTGGGAGTGGAAAATTTGTGGGCTTCGGAAAAGTGGGTTTGTTGTTTCAGGTTCATCGGTCATCAAGGTGAACTGAAAATGCCTCTCAAAACCAACCGGAGACTGACAGAATCGGGTTCCTGATGAATGCCTTTGATGTTTTTTAGTTGACGTTCCAAGCTGTTTCCTGGATATCAGCAGAACTTTGTTTCACCTACAGCAGCAATTGCCAGTTCCTCAGTTCCTCTCACTGGTGGCCATCGGAAATTGATGCAGGTTGTACAAGACATTGACAGTCCATTTAAAAGTAATAGATTTTTACAAATCTGGCCTTTCAAAATGTTAGCTTTGTGCGTCTCTGGTTAAATCGGTTCAAGAGTCTGTTAAATTGCTGGGGACGACACATGCTCCACCTCTCTTGTTAATTTCAGCTGTTGAGAGTCTGTATTGTTTTAGTCTCCAATGCAATCACAGCAGCTTAAATGCTGATTTGGCCCATTTACAAATAGTGCAAATTTCTGTCATCAGGCACACTGATTGGTCAGGGTTTTCACCACAACTTCTAGCCAAGGGTATCTATTGCCAATGTCCTATAGGGTTAACAAATCCTTCCCCAACACCTAGGATTGAGAGTTTCTATGAGAATGATAGATGAGTAAATGAATTGGAAACGTCACATAACACACATTCTTGGAGGTATCATAAGGCACCAGTTGTATCTAAGGGAATAATAGATGTGTGAAAACAACTAAAACTAGATTAAATGTACAGAGACCAAATGTTCAGATATGCTAACAATTTCCATGTTTCACTTCATGAGCCTAATATAGTATCTGGTAGTTATAAATTAGCTCAGGAAGTACGATTATCTGTTTATTGCACTCCTCTACCTCTGGTTGGGAAAATGGGGGAAAGGGAATAAAAGGAATGTCCCCCCCATTCACTGTTATCACCCCCTATATAGTGGGGAATAATACTAATTCATAGATGCATAGAATACGGATGGGATTAGAAAATGACACAATGACGTGACTATGGGGGATGGACACCATTTCATTTGTGGTGATAAAGTTTATTGTGGTAATAAAGGGATAGTTCAGGGAATAAAGCCTGTCTACAGAGTTACAAATTACAAAACACACCACTCGTCAGACACATTCAGGAGCCAGTGGATCAATGTAGATTGGACAATGTCAGTTGTAAGAACATACTTTGATCAATTGTTCTCTACATTGACTACTGGCATAGGAGGATGGATAGTTAAAATCTTGCTTGTAATAATTGTTATTGTGTTACCTATTGGAATATTGTGGGTATTCATTAAAATGGTCATTGTAAAGATTTGCAACACACCAACACCTAGACCAACAATAGTGACTCAGCTATGGATGCAAGCTCATGATAGCAGTACGTCAAATTGCCTTCATTTCTTCAAGTATTTGGCCATCCAAATGGCCACAGGGGGGAAACTGTCAGCTGTGACATTGCTAATCAATAAAAAAAAATGTAATCAATAAGTACTATGGATATGTATAGCAATATGTATTCAATATGTAATGCAATTAAAGTGTGATATTATAAGCACAAAACTGAATAGCTAGACCACAGCCTGGCAACACCTAGCAACGGAAGCAGCTATTGCTTAAGATAGCTGAGAGGACTGAAGCGAAAAAGAGGAAGTTGCAGGAACTTATATACCTTACTATTCTTAAGGTGGGGGATGTGATTGATGGGCAGTGTCTGAAGGTGCGGCCATGCAGAAAAGGGGTCTGAAACTGTATAAAAACCGCTGGAAATGTGTGTTCGAGGTCTTCTCTCATTGTGAGGGGGACCCCTTTTGCGTCTTCTGCAAAAGGCTGTTTCTGCACTTTGCTTTTGCAAAATAAACTCAGCGCTGAGAAATTCTCCTGTCTATCTGACTTAGTCTCAATTCTTGGGAAATCTCAAACTTGCCTCATCTCTGAATCTTTTAACTTAGACTATTTTTAGGCACTGAACCACAATCTCACAGCCCCAAACCTCTCCCAATTTTGTAGATTTACAGGGAATAGTCCAAACTTGATCTGCAGCAATGTTGGTGCCAAAACATGGCTGCTGCAATCACTATTTTGGAGTAGATAAATATACCCCCCCCCAAAAAAATTGGAGTGGTTTTGGAGGTCAGAGGGTTGAGTTATTAAGCTCCAAAGGTAATCCTGGTAGTTAATTAAAAGAGTTGTACAGTGTCCACCAGCTATTTAGTGGTTAATTACCTCTAAATTGGTGGTGCACACTATAAGAACATAAGAACATAAGAAGAGCCATGCTGGATCAGGCCAAAGGCCCATCTAGTCCAGCTTCCTGTATCTCACAGCGGCCCCACCAGATGCGTTTGGGAGCGCATGAGACTAGATATCTGTCTCCTGATACTACTCCACTGCATCTGGCCCTTGAAGTACCCTGGTTTAAAGCCTAGAGATTACACATCTCCATCATGGTTTGTAACCCGTGATGGACTTTTCCTCTAGGAATCTGTCCAATCCCCTTTTGAAGGCATCCAGGCCAGATGCCATCACCACATCCTGTGGCAGGGAGTTCCATAGACTTACAACGCGCTGGGTGAAAAAATATTTTCTTTTGTCAGTTCTTACTCTCCCAGCACTCAATTTGAGTGTATGTCCCCTAGTTCTGGTATTTTGAGAGAGGGAGAAGAGCTTCCCTCTATCCACTTTACTCATACCCTGCATTATTTTGTATGTCTCAATCATATCCCCCCTCAAGCGCCTTTTTTCCAGACTAAAGAGGCCCAATTGTTTTAGCCTTTCTTCATAAGGGAGGTGCCCCAGCCCAGTAATCATTTTAGTCGCTCTCTTCTGCACCTTTTCCAGTTCCACTATGTCTTTCTTGAGATGCGGTGACCAGAATTGTACACAATACTCCAGGTGGGGCCTTACTATTGTTTTGTATAACGGCATTATAATGTTGGCTGTTTTATTTTCAATCCCCTTTTTGATAATCCCTAGCATGGAATTGGCCTTCTTCACTGCTGCCACACATTGGGGAGACACCTTCATGGAGCTGTCCACCAACACACCAAGATCTCTTTCCTGATCCGTCACGGATAACTCAGAGCCCATGAGTTGATAGATGAAGTTTGGATTTTTTGTCCCAATATGCATTACTTTACATTTGGTTACATTAAAACGCATTTGCCATTTCTCAGCCCACTCCCCCAGTTTGGAGAGATCCTTCTGGAGCTCTTCACAATCTTCTCTGTTTTTTACCACACGGAAAAGTATATGTCAGCTGTGGCGAGTAAAAAAAGTTATTTGTGTCACATCTCATCTGCAAATGTCCCAAACTTTCACAACCAGATTGCAAAATTAGACATGATAGAGTGGCAAAACTGGTGCATCTGACATTGTGCAAAAACATAACTTGCCAGCCTTCAAAAAACCATGAGAACATCAGGTAGAGAATGTGTCAGGAAATGAAGAAGTCAAGATCCTGTGAGATTTCCTCATCCAAACTGATTAATAACTTGACTATAACACATCAGACATAGAAGTAATAGAATGAAGAAATTTCTGGATCATTAATATTGCAATTCCAGGAGACGTCAGAGTTGAAAATAAAGAATTGGAAAAACTAAAATACAGAGATCTGGCAATTGAAACATTGTGGATGAAACACACTTCAGTGATCCATTTAGGCCTTGGGGTTGGGGAACAATATCAAAAAATTTCACACAATATTCTAAACAATTGCAAATCTCAGAAATAACACCATCAGAGTAACAAAAATGACATTACTGGGAACAGCATATATACTGCACCAGTGTTTAACAGATACTTAGGTTTTTAGTTAAAACTTGTATCTGTTATATAATACCTATCAGTTCATACCTGTCAGTTCATTATCTCACAAGTGCAAAACATTACACACAAAGGGATATGGTTACAACAAATACAGACTCATTTCAGTTTGGAGCTGGTAAACCTTAGCAATAATACTTTCTGGCTTTCTCTGTCCATGGAATAACTGCTCCTGATTACTGTAGCTTTATCTCTCCCTTCAGCTTACTCACAAGAAACTCTAGAACTAACAGTTATTGAAAAGACATATCACATAGGAAAGTACAACTGCCCTTATCTCTCCAATTCATTTACAAATATAGAAAAATAACAGCTCCCTGTTCAGATTAGCCCTTTTGTTTACAATGTTTTTTATTACAGCACATCTTAAATGATCTCAAATGATCTCTTTATCAAGATACTTTGACAAAGAGAAATAATTTTTCCACAAGTGCCTTTGAAATATGATCAAAATTTAGTTGATATTATCCCATGTCTTAGCATATATGTACCAGAAAATTTTGGTTAACTATTGCTATAGGTTTCAATGGGAACTAAATGTGACTAAATTTGTTAGGATTCAACCCATACTTTGTGTTTACAATGTGTCCACCAATTCTATTATTTTAATTCCACTAGGCAGAGCCCAGTCAATTTTTTTTAACAAATTTTAGACCAATCATATATCAATAGGTTATATTCAACATTGTCTCTTCACAGGTGGAACAAAGACTGCTGTTGGAATGAATTCATCACCACCCTCCCTCGCATTCTAAACTTTTCTGAACTGTTGAGATACATTTAGGGAAAAGAACTGTGAGACATGGGACCAAAAGGTAAAGAGAAGAAGCCAAAGTCAAGTTGCACTATCAAAAGTCCATTTACACAACACCATGTGAAACTCACAGAAAGAGATTATAGCATTATCTAACACACACACAAATGTGCGTGCACATACACACAAGTATGTAAATAATGACACTGATTGTTTGTAAAAGTACTGAACTGATCCTTTAACTGTAAGCATATGGCATTGCTGAACTCTTACCTTAACATTCATTTTCCAGTTTATTGTTGGTATCACTGTCACCATAATATATACAAATAGCTATGGGCTTTTGTGCTTCCCTGCAATTTATTAGCTGTTTTTTCCTCTAGAATTGATCTGTAACCAATTGGACTACATCTGTTGGCTGACCAGCAAAATTTACTGATACAAAATCTGTAACAATGTGTTCCATAGTTGTGCCTATAAGATAATTTTTTTCAGTTGCAGGTGAATAGTTTCTTTACGTTCTTGCGTTGCCCTTAACACAGAAATCCTATTTCTGGTCAGATTATTCTGGAAATATGTTTGCTTGTTTGATTTATCTTAAAAATACAATTTATTCTGAACTATTTGCTCCTAAACCTTGAAAATGATTCTAGAAAACAAATCTCACCTATTAAGAAAAAGAAAAAGGTATTTTTCCCACACTATTTCTTCACAGAACTCTAGTTCTTCTTTCAAAAAGACAGAAATATAAAAATGGGAATATTTTAAAATTCACTTCTTTCAGTCAAATAATACCCCAACATTTATATCCTTTTTTTCCAATTTTTCCACAGTGAAAGTGATATGATACCATAATAGGATATTGCTTTTTCAGGTACAGAAGACTGTCTTATGAGCATTGGCCAAAATCTTTCTTGGCTTTCTAATATGCAAACTCATAACTGCATAACTGGTATGCAGGATCATTTCAATTGTATGTCACACACTCAGACATATAAGGTAATTCATGCAGTTGCACACTTGGTTGCACTTCTGGGTGCATGACAGACAGCCAGAAGTCCGTGAAAACCCCTTGCAAAATTTGCCTTAAGATGTGCGTCATTCTGTAAAAGAATTCTGGCCATAAGTATATAATTCTCTGGATGGAGTTCAGACCTACATTTTCAGATGCAGATGTGAAACAACAAAGACTCACACATGTTATTTTTGAAGATGGGCCTCTGGAGACAGTTCAAAATGTCTGGGTTTAAACCTAGACAGGCTTTAATATTCCAGTCTCAATTCATGCTCTTTCACACGTACCATCTTACAAATCCATCTAGGTAACTAAATAAAATGGACAAGAACTTTGTCACCTTTGAACTGGTAGAATTAATGCTTTAGTAGCCCTGATGATGACTGCCAAAAATGTCTGGGTATACAACAAACTGAAACCAAGCTTCATACATTGTTTGGCAAGTTGCTCCTGATTCATAAGGAAACATAATTGTGGACGCAGATGAGATAAGATCAGAGATGGGTACGAAACGCTAAAAGGGCATTTTGTTTCATTTTTCATTTTGTTTTTTTATTCAGTTCATTTGGAACTAATGAATTTCTTTTTAAAAATCATTTTGTTCTTTGTTTTGTTTCTTATTTTTACAGCTGACCAGCGCCATCAATCAGCTTTTTTTTTTTTTTTTTTCTCCTACAATCGACCAGATGGCCCGTGGGCTGAGTCGGTCCTTCCCCCCTTTCCCCCCTACTGCCGACCAGCTGTCCTGCCAGGTCAGTGCCTTTTTTGTTCTTTCTTCCCCTACTGCTGAATAGCTGGCCCACAGGTTAGTGCTTTTTGTTCCCGATAGTGCTGACCATGGGCCAGGTTGGTACTTTTGTTTGTTTGTTTGTTTGTTTGTTTGTTTGTTTGTGCTACTGCCATCCAGCTGGGTCAGTGCTTTTTCTCCCACTAGTGCCAACCAGCTGGCCTACGCGCTAGCAAAATAAATAATAAACGAAAATGAAACAGAACAAAATAAAAATTTCCATTTTGTTTCATTTGATTTTTAAGGGCACTTTGTTTTTCATTTCATTCAGTAATGAAACATAAAAAAAAAAACAAAAAAATCATTAGATAAGATGTAACATTCTCCCCTGCTATTAAACACACCCACTGTTTTCAGCTAGTATTTTATTGGAATTAGAAAGTTGATGTATATAAAACAGTTGAAACTTGGATTGAGTCTAGTGGTTGTTGGCACAGACTAAGAAGCAGAACTCTCAAATTCCCTGCCTGCCATAGGATGCCCACCTCCTCCAGCCCATTGCTGGGATTACCAAAGGGCTCTTAACCAGAGTTGGCTAAATATCTCAAGGACAAAAGATCATTAGGGAGGAAATGCCTCATTATGAGGAGTGGGGAGCTGTAGCAGCCTTTTGAGAACAGCTGGCCCCAGTTAGCCCCACACCCCACCCACTCCTTTTATTAAGTCCACATTTTAAACTGTGAGCCAGTGTAGTAGTAAGTTACATTTCCTAAGGTGGGGTTGAATGATGTGTTGTTGTACCTTTGATGCTGCTTTCAGTCTTTCTCAGATATTGCAATTCAGTTCTTAGCTAAAATTTGCTTATAAAATTGTGTGTAATGAGTGGGAAATTGTGTTTAAAAATGTATGCTTCAAAGAAAGAATGCATTTGTTGGGAAAAGATTGTATAAAATATGCACTTTAGACATGAAAGCGTACACAGAATGAGGTAGACTTTGAATAAAATGAACTTGTTGCTGAATATATGCTGATCTAACATAAAGAGTATGAATGCAGTCATTTATCCCAATCTCTGCACAGCTAATAGGTATAAGGGATTTCACAACTCAAAGTGGTTTTTATCTATCCATCAGAGTCAACAATAATAACTTTTCATGAAATTTTTCACTCTCTTTTTAACTGCTTCGTTCTCTTGTAGCTTTTATGTAATGTTGTCGCTTGATGCTGTAAGATGTCCTTCAATTCCCTGCTCTCAATTACTTGAATATGTTTTATGTGCATTGGACTGTATATTGTCCCTCATTACTGTAAGCCACCTTGGGTCCTTTTCCAATAAGAAAGGCAGGGTAAAATACTGTAAAATAATAATAATAATAATAATAATAATAATAATAATAATAATAATAATAAACACAACACACTAACAACAGAAAAATCAATACAAAATATCAAAAACCATCCCCTCACCCCAACCACCCCCACACAACAATAACCACCCCACAAATAATAATAATAATAATAATAATAATAATAATAATAATAATAATAATAATAATAATAATAATAATAATAATAATAATAATAATAATAATAATAATAATAATAATAATAATAATAATAATAATAATAATCAGTCAGATGCAGAAAGTCGCCTTACTGGGATCTGCTCGCATAATTCACCGATACATCACTGAGTCTTAAACACTTGGGAAGCGTTCGACTAGTGATTGGTAATACAAAATCCAGCATAGATAGCTGTGTGGTTAATAATAATAATAATAATAATAATAATAATAATAATAATAATAATAATAATAATAATAATAATAATAATAATAATAATAATAATAATAATAATAATCAGTCAGATGCAGAGAGTCACCTTACTGGGATCTGCTCGCATAATTCACCGATACATCACTGAGTCTTAAACGCTTGGGAAGCGTTCGACTAGTGATTGGTAATACAAAATCCAGCATAGATAGCTGTGTGGTGGTTAATAATAATAATAATAATAATAATAATAATAATAATAATAATAATAATAATAATAATAATAATAATAATAATAATAATAATAATACAGACAGGTGTTTGGAGCATAATACCCCAGATATTGTGACTGTGGAGAAGAAAAAAGGAGAGTCTTGAGAGTCCCCTGGACTGCAAGGAGATCAAACCAATCCATTCTGAAAGAAATCAACCCCAAATGTTCACTGGAAGGACAGATTTTGAAGCTGAGGCTCCAGTACTTTGGCCACCTCATGAGAAGAGAGGACTCCCTGGAAAAGTCCCTGATGCTGGGGAAAATCGAAGGCAAAAGGAAAAGAGGACAACAGAGAATGAGATGGTTGGACGGTGTCATCGATGCAACCAAAATGAATTTGACAAAACTCCGGGAGGCAGTGGAGGATAGGAAGGCCTGGCGAGCTCTGGTCCATGGGGTCACAAAGAGTCGGACACGACTGAACGACTGAACAACAACATTGATGTTGCTATGCCAGGCGATAGTAGAGTCACCGAGGAACTACTTGAAAAAATTACCTGATATCAGGATCTGAAAATTGAACTTCAGAGGCTCTGGCTTGAACTGGTACAGGTGGTCCCAGTGGTAATCGGCATGTTGGGTGCAGTGCCTAAAGAGCTAAGCAAGTATTTAGAAGAAATTGGAGTTGACAAAGTCACCATCAGTCAGCTGCAGAAAGCTGCCTTACTGGGATCTGCTCACATAATTCGCCGATACATTCTCACTGCTCTTATTCTCATATATGAAGACAACCAATCCCCATATTACTTTTCTTGTTGTGCAAGTGAGCTGGAGAGTTTGTGGTGCTCTCAGTAAGTGAATAGAAGATGATACATTTTTGCCAAAATTAAGCACTTTCTGAAAAGAGAACCAATAATGCTCTAACACAAATCATGAAAATGGCATTTCTTTGCTGCTGACAACTATAAAAATCCTCTGATCATGGCTGACTTGCTCTGTGTGTGTGCTTTGCTTATGATGAGGAAAGGACATCAGTTGTGCAGATATTGTCTTGACTATATCTATCTCACCAGGTGATGGGGAATCTCTCATGGATTAGAAAATTCCCTGTTGAAATGTCTTGTCAGAGCCAAGACAGCCTAAATCAATGAGAACAAAGAGTTTGGAGACTATTTTACATCCTTGATTAGCAACAAACCTCCTTGCATTCATAAGCATAGATACCTAAGATGCTTTACATGTCACAGCCACATTTGGTGATGGGACCACCCAACTTTCTTTCTATACATGAGCAGAGAGCTCAGTAAAGCTTACAAGTTTTGGCATTTTTTACAGTTTAACTTTGACTTGCTATTTTAGTGTGACAACTCATACTTCCTATGTTTACCACAAATGAAGAGAAAGGCAATCCAATCCAATCCAGATGTTATAGGTATTATTTATTTGGCTCCTTATATGTTTCAGCTGATTCTCTGAACACTGTCGTTGCAATTAATCTTATTTCATTTGTGCCATGACTAAGTGTAATTCCTAGTGCATATTCCTTTAATATTACTAGGCTAAATTAAAAGTGCTCAGTAAAGAAGTGAAGATGGGAGAGCCACCATCATGTGGAAGGACAGAAGACTCAAAAGTAGGGATGGGCACAAAACAGAAAATGGTTATTTTGTTTTGATCCATTTCATCCCCTGCATTTCATTTCGTTTCGTTTCATTTGAAATTTTACAAAAACAGTCATACAAAATGAAACATTAAATGAAACACTTCATTACCTTTTGGGGGTCCGGTGGTGGTGGCAGCAGCTCCATTTCCTCCACATTTTGGGAAGATTGGATTTCTGGTTTCTCAGTTATGTACCACCAAATAGACCACCCAAAGCCAGTCCCCCCCAGGTTCCTCGAAACACCAAACATGCAGAGAAGCTTCTTTTGTCTCTCCTCTACAATCCCTCCAAGTTTAGTAAAATGTGGGTTTCCCCCAAGCCAGTTGCTAAAGGACACTTTTGGGGGGCGCACCCATGACTAAAAAAATAAATAAATAAACAAGGTTATCAAGATTTCTTAAGACTAGGGGATAAGTTACTATTCATTCATTTCCAAAGCTTATTTGTACCAGTAGCATCTTCTGGATTCTATCATTCAGATAAAAATTCAAGAGGCCTTTATTTGCGGAGCAATTTCATCAAAAGAGCAAATCCTATGCCTGAAGCATCTATCTTATAGGCAAAAATAAATCAGACACATATGTTTCTGAACAGACTGCATACCTTTTTTCCAGCCAAGAGTTAGAGATTATTTTCATGCTCATTCATTTTTGCTTCTTATTATTAAAGGACTTGATCAGGAATCAGATTTGGGATTAAGTTTCCTCCTCAATTTACTGTTCGGGAAAAGTATTCAGCCTGTTAGTTTCCACAGCTATAAACAGAAGAAATGAAATTCCTAATTCAAAAGGGTTGCTTAATGCACAATTTATTATTATTCCTTCCAGTCATCCAGTGATAATCAGTAGAACATCATACTATATGTGTAGAATGGGCTTCATGATTCCAAAATAAACCAGAGATGTACTTGAATTAGACTAAGGAGCTTCATAGACTAAATGTTTTGTTCTTCCACAGAACTGATTGTTTGATTATTTAACTGCCAGCTCTTTCTATACCATTTTGAATAGAGTTAGAGAGCTTTTAATGCAACTATCTGAAATATAAAGGGGATCAGAACATTAAGCTGTTAGGATACTTTCTTTGCAACAGTTTGCTGTTGAACTCCCTGTTGTTGTTGTTGTTGTTGTTGTTGCTGCTGCTGCTGCTGCTGCTGTTCAGCAAATATTAAAAGTCCACATAATACTGTGAAAAATGCTTATATTGAACATGAGGATCAGAACATGCAGCAGTGCAATTAAACAAAAGTTTTACTGTGTGGTTTACAGACTTGATATGATTATAGATGAACCTGTATGCCTTGTCTCTGTTTTGGTACCAACCAATAATATAAATAATGAGAAGCTTATTCAACAAAATGGTGCAATGAAAGCATTCTAGCAGCTTAACCATGAGACACTTTTTATATCTCCTCGGTGGTAGTGAACAAAAAGGCTACCTAGATTTGTTTGGGAATAGGGATGGGCATGAGATAGAAAAATTGAGATTCATTTTGTTCCCCCCGTGATTCATTTCATGTCATTAGAAATGATTTGCTTTTTTAAAAAAATTATAAACTCATTTGTTTCTCTATAAAATGGGTCCCCTGGGTCCTAGAGGCACCAAATTTGGTGTGTACCGTCCTTGGACTCACCTCTTTAAGTCTTCCAATGTTGGAGAGACTTGAGGTTCAGGGGGATGAGTTATTCAACTTCAACATTTAAACATATCTAATTGCAATGTTATGTGCTTTAAAATAGTGCTCCCAGGCAGCTAGCAGCATGGAAATTACAGTGGAGCTTCCTCATGCTCTTCCCTTGAAGCACCCTCTAATTTTGGAAAGGTTTGGGGTACAGGGGTCCAAGTTATTCAACTCCAAAGGGGGTGCCCATAGGAAAAAATTGTAATTTTAAAGTATTTGAAAATACTGATCCCAGGCATTATTATCATGGAAATGGCAGGGGAGCTTCCTCAAGTTCTGCCCTTGAAGCACCCCAAATTGAGGAGATTTGGGGTACAGGGGGCCAAGTTAATCAACTCCAAAGGGGTGCTCGCAGGGGGAAACAATTGTAATTTTATAGTATTTAGTTATAATGGAAACAGTTATATTTATCATTTGCAGTAATTTTGTTTGACATGTAATGGTAGTAAGCCACTTTGTAGTTCCAAATATGTTTGGGCAAAAATGCATTTAAAAACAAGAATTACACAAATAACAGACTGCCTTGTCATGGGTAAAACAATGCTACTTGTTCCTCACATCTCACTCATTTTTCAACTTATTTGACTGTGATAGACTATTATATTTAAATGCTTTAGATATGTGAAAATGTCACATTTATTTATTTATTTATTTATTTATTCATTCATTCATTCATTCATTATACTTATATCCTGCCCATCTTCCAGAGCAGAACTCTGGGTGACTAACAGACTAAACAAAATACAATAAAGAAAAACAAAAAATCAAAACAGAAAAGATAAAAAGATCCAATAAAATGGAGGGGATCAATATTCATCAGAAAACACGAGGCGAGGCGAGGCGGGCGGAAGAAAGAAAAAAAATTAAGTGAAAAGGTCACCAAATGCCTCTTTTAAAAGGTGGGTCTTCAAAGCCTTTTTAAAGGTGGGCAGGGACTGTGCTAGGCGCAGCTCACTGGGGAGATGCTTCCACAACGTGGGGCCCACGACAGAAAATGTATGGTTACGCATGAGCGATTTCTGCGCCTCGCTGGGTATGGCCACCCACAGTGAGCACACCTGCGCCATTCTCATGGGCCTGGTCCCAGTCGATCTCTGGGAGATACGCTCCGACAGATACTCTGGTCCCAGGCTGTGGAGGGTTTTGAAAATCAAAACCAGGACCTTGAACCTTATCCGGAGGACAACGGGTATCCAATGCAGGTGGGCCAAAACTGGGGTGATGTGCTCGAATCTACAAGCACCCACCACCAGTCTGGCCGCCGCATTCTGCACCCACTGGAGCCTCTGGACAAGGGTCAAGGGCAACCCCACATAGAGGGCATTGCAATAGTCGATCCTCGAAATCACGAGGGCCTGCACGACTGTCCTCAGGGAGGACTCATCGAGGTATGGTCGGATCTGGGCGATCCTGCGGAGGTGGATAAAAGTGGCCCTGGAGACCACTTTTATTCTTCCACATCTTGTCTGCCTTTTCTTCTCATATTTGTTCTGTATTAGTTTACAAGATGGAAGGGAGAGTGGCATGGATGTGCATGCATGCTTTGATGCAATTTTCCAATGCACATATTGATTTACTCATTTTACGAGGTTAATGCATTTCCTCTTGTGACTAAAGCATGTATATTTGTGTAAAGTGCATTTTCTCATAATGAGTCTGGAGAAGTGCAAAAAGGTTACTTTCATTGGGATTATTGAATCCATCCGTATTTTTCCATCCCTATGATGGTTACACGCTGTTTAGATTTAGCAGCTTAAAACTGGTAAGTACTCATACAATGCATCAATTTAAAAAGTACAATCCCTGACCTAAGCATTAAACACAAAGAAATCTGAATTAGTATGTAACTGACTTCTGTCATTTCTTAGATGTTGACTAACAAAGGGCTCATTTACTGATCCTTGAATAAAATCCTATATTCTGCATTAAGTGTATAATGAATAAATCATATTACTTTAAGGGGGGGAAGTGAGTTTAACACATGAGGTCAAAAGAAGCAAAAAAAAAAACACTTGAAAGAGTCTCTGTATAATGAATATTTTGTCCTCTCAAAACTCTGCTTGCTTCCCCAAATTAATTTTCTCTTCTAGCCTAATCATGCAGGCAGCGATATTTTCCTCTGCAACAGCCCCTTCTGAGTTTTAAACATTTTTAAACAGTTTCTATGAGTCTTAAAGGAGCAGGTTGTTGTTGTTTTTAAATCACTCCTACTGTGATATTTCTAAGCACAAGTTTTTATCTTTTGAAAAATCTTCCAGGATATCTTAGATATTTCCTGGTAAAAAAAAAATTCTGGAAAAGGTTCCATGTTGCACCGAATGTAATCTTTCTTGAGCAGGATTCACCATGAAAGGGCTGCAAAAATAGCTGCCTATATAAAAATGAATAGTGTCATGCCCGCACAGAATGCACCAGAATGTGCATTAAGCTATAAAGAATTTGGGGGTCCTACATAAAACAATGGGCAAAACCTAAAATAAATCAATAAATAAGTAAATATGACTCTGATGTTTGCAAAAATATGGCACATGCCACTGATGCAAAGAGGAATTTGAACGCACTCTTGGCAGAGTAAGACATGGAAAATTGTGTGGAATGAGGCATTTTTATGAATATCTTTTACATTTCTAATCAGATGACTGATATGTGAAAAGAGGGGTGAAAAACACTCTCTACAGTCTTCCTCTCTGAAATAGTGTATCCAGAAATAGACTATCCCAGAATAATTGTTGTCTGCTTTGTGAGAGTAAGACAAGAAACACATTTCAAAATCAAGCTTTACACAATTTCCACAAAATGATTTTGTACAAAATGGTGCCCTTTCCTATGGAAAATGGCTTATCCGCGCCTCCTGGTGAGGCACAGGGGAGGCTTTGCCGGCTGTCAGCTGGCAGGCGGTGGTTGGGCTGCGCTACCGGCGTAGCCTACGCCGATCGCGCGGCCATATAAAGCATGGCCGCGCCCCCTTCCACCGCCTGCCTGCGCAGATTCGGATCCTCGCGGACAGGGACGGACGCACTTGCTAGCTCCGTCGAGGATCCAGCTAAGCCTTTTCGATCGGCCGGGAAGGGAGGTGGGAGGGAGCCTTGCCGAGCTCCTGTGAGCTCGCGGGGCTTTGAGGGAGGGGGTAGGGGACCCGGGGCGATCGGGCTTCGTCAGGGTGGGCTGTCCCGGTTTAGGGGACGGGGATCGTGGCCCCCTCCTTGGGGTAATCGCCCCTACTTTCTCCCCACTTACCGGGACAGCGTTCGGGGGACCGCCGGGTGGTGCGGCTGGTGTTGCGGCGCCGACGAGCCGCACGGGCGAGCAGCCGGGTGAGCGCCGGCGCGCGTGATCGCGTTGGCAAAGCCGGCGGTTGCCCGGAGGCAGGCTTGTTGCCTGCCCATAGTTTGTATTAAAAAAAAAGAAATATAAATACTTGGCCCATTGGGACAGTCAACGGGGGGTTGGATTTTAGGCAGCGGGACCTACACTCTCAACCCACCCCTTGTTTATTCGGCCTGCTCAATGGCCTGATTCGGGTCATCCGCCTTGGGGGCATGCAGCTAGACCTGCGGACGGTGGCCATTTTAGGGAGGTTAATTCCCCCATCCATTCTTGTATCCCCCCTTTGCTTAGCCATCCGGGTTTGGGTTGGCACTATCTTGAACCCCAGTATAGGGTATTACTTGGGGGGTGCAATATTTCTGGGGTTGCACAGCTAGGTCACTTTAGGCCTATATCTGCTACCATCGGAGCCATTTTGTGGCTCCCAGATAGCTGCTCTGACGAGGCAAGGAATCTCATCTGTGGGCATCTGCCCCTTGTGCGCCTTATCGGGTCAGCCCTTGCTAGGGTCCAATTATCCACCGTCCCACCAATCTTATAAACCCTTCATTTCCACTTTCTGATGGCGCCCAAGAAGTTACCTGGGAAAGGAAAAGGGAAGGCCCCATCAAAAAAGAGGCCTCCACCCCAATCCACCCCTGAGTCTCCATCATCTTCTGATGATGAGTGGCCACGTCTAGCGGCGGCTTGGAAGAAACTCTCTCGCTTGGTATGCGAGAATGCCCAGAAACGCGGGATGGCAGCATCTTATGGGGGAGGGCAGGCACCTGGGGAGGGTCAAGGTCAGGGTACATCAGCCTTAAAGATTGTAACTGACCTAATGTGGTCTCGCATCACATCTCTTGAATCTGCTCTAGCTGGACCTTCGGGTCAGACGGCGGCATCTCCTGCACCCAGGAATATGGAGGCGGCACATTGCCCGCAGGAGTCCCTTCGGTCGGTACAGCTGCCACCCCTCTCCTCTCCGCCTCTGGCTTCTGCAGTCGAGATCCAACAGCACGCCATTGATTTGTCCCGTGCTACTGGACCTGCGGCCCCACTGCTTGGGGTGCCGCCTATCCGACCGGAGCTGGGTGAGTTGACACCACTCTACACCACTACACCTAGGCAAGTCACTTGGCCCTGGCCCGAGAGCACGCCTAACACCCGGGTGCAAGGTGAGGGGGCACTTCCCACACAGCCGGTGGTCTCAGGGTACAGGCCCACCAACGACCACTCGCCCCCCTTTCGGGCAGAGGTGGCCGCACAAACCGAGCCCATACTTGATTTATCTGTTGCCACTCCCTTAGCGAAGGTGACTGGCGCGGCTGCACCGTCGCCAGTGTCACCTGTCGCAGCATCGACCAAGGAACCTGACCCTATTGTGCCAGGGATTGGGGATCTACCCGAAGGGGATGAGTCATTGCCGTTGGGGGATCACCTGTCGGAAGGCATGGTGGAGAAAATAGTGGCGGGCAAGTACATCAATATCTTTGAATTGCTCAATAGGTAAATCGATGTCAAGGAATTGGAAAAGTTAGATGATAAAGAGAAGGAACGGATCCGGAAGCGCAAGCCGGATCGTTCCTGGAATAATTGGCTGAATGCTTTCGTTATCTACGTGGGCATTTATTCTAAAGCACACCCTCAAAAGGGTGCTGATCTGTGGCACTACTTGGACCTCATTATCAGGGCGCGACTGGATTTCCCCTCCATGGCATGGCTCATGTATGACGAGGGGTTCTGACGGAGGATCGCTAAGGATCCTACCCTTCACTGGGACAGGCCCCACAGTTATCTCTGGTTGAGAGTAATTGGATCTAACCGGGCCAATGAGCGATTCAATAGTGGCCACCCCGTTTTGCAGTCTGGCGCCCCTGGAAATCCCTGCGCTGCTGCGGGCCAGCCTGTTCAATCATGGCTGGTCTGCTTCGATTACAACAGCAGGGGCTCCTGCGGGCGTCGGCAGTGCAAATTCCGACATATCTGTTCCACCTGTGGTGCCAACCACCCAGCCTCCACCTGCTCCCGTGGTAGACCAGGGGGCGAGGGGGGGTCGGGACCAGAGTGGAAAACGGACCCAGACCGGCACCAATCCACCCCCAAAGGGGACCTAGCCCAATCCGGATAGGCACCTTGAGGGCGTGGCTAAGTAGTTACCCCTCCCAAGCTGATGCTCGTTATCTTGCTGACGGGTTCCAGTATGGCTTCCGAATTCCGGCTGTAGGTCAACGGCGGCCATACATGGCACCCAATCTCAAATCTGTTAGGGGCATGGAAGACATAGTTTGGCAAAAAATTTCGGCTGAACTTGAGGCTGGCAGGGTATTAGGCCCCTTCACCCGACCACCTACTCCTAACTTCCGAGTGTCCCCACTGGGAGTTGTGCCCAAGAAGACACCGGGTGAATATCGATTAATTCACCACCTTTCGTACCCGGCTGGACACTCCATTAATGACAGTATTCCGCAGGAGCTGGCCTCTGTTCATTATACATCCTTTGATGAGGCAGTTCGGATGGTGCGGGGCTGTGGAGTTGGTGCAGAGCTGGGAAAGTGTGACGTGAAGTCGGCCTTCCGTTTGCTGCCCATGCACCCCGACGATTGCGAGCTATTGGGCTTCACATTCGATGGGGCTTTTTACATGGACAGAGCCATGCCTTTTGGCTGTTCCATATCTTGTGCAGCATTTGAACATTTTAGCACCTTCATTGAATGGGCGCTCCGACAGCGAGCTCATAGCTCCCATGTGGTCCATTACCTTGACGATTTTTTGTTTGCGGGTGTGGCGGGTACCAGCCAGTGCGCTCACCTTATGTCCACTTTTCGGAGCATGGCGGTTGAACTCGGCCTACCCTTGGCTGAGGACAAGACGGAGGGCCTGGCTTTCCTAGGCATTGACTTTCCTAGGCATTGAATTGGACACAGTAGCACAGGCTTGTCGCCTACCTCAACAGAAATTGCAGGACCTGTTTAGGCGCATTACACTGATCAGGTCGTGTAAAAAAGTCATGCTCCGAGAATTACAGCAGTTGATCGGCCATTTAAATTTCGCCTGTCGCGTTATCGCCCCAGGTAGGCCTTTTTTGCGTAGGTTGTACGACGCAACCGTAGGTCTCCATAGCCCACACCACAGGCGACGCCTCTCTGCTGCAATCAGGGATGACCTTGACCTGTGGATCAAATTCCTTTCTGATTTTAACGGGGTTTACTTTTGGCGTGCTGAGGCCCTCGCTGCAGCCGACCTTCAGGTCCAGACGGATGCATCAGGGTCACTGGGCTTCGGTCTATTTTTTAAGGGCCGTTGGTGCGCCAGCTTGTGGCCTCAGGAATGGCACCGGTCAGGCTTAACACGGGATCTCACCTTCCTCGAGTTGTTCCCCATCGTTGGAGCACTTTACCTGTGGGCTGAGCTGTGGGCTGATTCGGCAGTCAAATTCAATTGTGACAACTTAGCGGTTGTTCACATTATTAACAACTTAACGTCCAAATCTAAGAGGGTGATGCGCCTGGTCCGGGCCCTTACGCTTCGTTGTCTACAGTTTAATATTCTATTTCGTGCATCCCACGTTCCGGGTGTGCAGAATGATTTGGCTGACGCTCTGTCCCGCCAACAGATGGAGCGGTACAGAGCCCTAGCCCCCCATGCTATGAAGGAACCCGCCCGACTCCCGCCCGAGGTATGGAGGCTTGGCGGGTAGAGGCCAATAGGGCCATGGGCTTGGCTCTGGCACCCAGCACTCGTCGAGCATATTAGGCAGCTTGTGCGGAGTATGCTAGATTTTGTGCCAGGGAGGGGTTACCCCGACTTTGGCCGGCCACGGCAGACCAACTAGTGCAGTTTGCTGTTTATTTACACTTTAAGGGCCTCGCCCCACGTACCATTCAGGGAAAAATGTCTGCACTCTATTACTACGCCAAGGCGCAATGCTTGGGGATCCCTGATTGTCAGTTCCGAATTGCCAAGATGGTAGAGGGCTGGAAGCCACACGACACCCGCACACCCATTTCCCCGTCAATGTTAGTCAGGCTCGCGCAGGCGTGGCCCCAAGTTTGCGATGATGCTTTCGAAGTTCAACTGTTTAACGCCGCTTCCCTGGTGGCTTTCTTTGCTGCCTTGCGGGTTAGCGAGCTGGTGGCCTTTTCAAAAACGGACGATTCGGCTACGGCCCTGTTATGGTCCGACGTGGCCCTGGACAATGATCAAGCTTCTCTGCGCATTCGCAGATCTAAGACGGACCAGCTGGGCAGGGGCTGCACGATACACCTCCGTAGGTGTTCAGTGCCGCAAATTTGCCCCATTCTAGCCCTTCACAACTACGCACAATTGCTTATCAATCGCCAGGGCTATTTGTTTCAGCACAGGGATGGGTCCCCCTTGACCCGTTACCAATTTTGGCACGTTTCATGGAAAGCTCTCCAGGTTGCTGGCATACCCCACTTGCATTTTGGTACGCATTCTTTTCGCATTGGTGTGGCGTCCACTGTGGCGGCCCTAGGCGTAGAACCCGCTGGAATCCAGCGTATAGGGAGATGGAAGTCTCATCAGTTCAAGGCATACGTTCGTCCCCTAACGGACCCGTAAAGGCGGGCCAGTTGTTTTCTTGTTTCTGTTACAGGTTTGGCCGACGGCCGGCATACCCGAATCACCATCTATGGCCACAGTTTTGTTTACTGGGCCGCCAAGTTTGCCGTAAAATCTGGACGTGGCCGCGATCTCGGCCTGGAACAATGGGCCGATCTGGTGTGGAAGGGGAAATGGGGCATGCGTTGGAATGCCTTTCTCGCGGCGGCACTCAGTGAACCCCCCGACCCCTTTCCCCCCATGGTGGTAATTCACCTTGGAGGCAATGACTTGACCCGGATGTCGGCAAGTCTCTGATTCTCAAGATCACCGATGACCTGAGAGTTTTTATAAACCAGCGGCCCAATACACGGATCATTTGGTCGGCGATCGTTCCCAGATTGGATTGGGGTGCGCACCATCACCCCCAAAAGATGCACAAAGCCCGTAAAGGTGTTAACCGGGAGGTCGCCCGTTTCGTTAAGGCAGAGATGGGTTCCGTTATTTGGTATCCCGCCATCACTGCCCGTGATTTGAGTCTGTTTCGGCCCGACGGGGTGCATTTGTCCGATAAGGGCCTCAAAAATTTTATTGATGACATTCGGGAGGGTCTGTCTTCCGACCTGTGTGGCCGGATGGGGTAAGAGACAGCATGGCCGCGCCCCCTTCCACCGCCTGCCTGCGCAGTTTCGGATCCCCCGCCCGCCCTCCACTTTTCGGATGTGATGGTGATGCTTTGCTGGTCGCTTCGGAGCCGGATGGGAATTTTTGACTGCCACTCTGATTGGCCGAGAGTGGCAGCATGTTTTCGCCCATCCCACCAGCCACATGTGGAGACGGGTCGTAAAATGTAATGGTCACAATTTGGCAGGTAGCGCAATATAATATTAAACATCAGATCCATATTCAAATAAAATTGTCAAGGTCCTCGGCAGTCCTATTTTAATAAATTAGATTAGGTAGCAGATAGGGATTAAGTAATAACAACCCCAACATGATCAAGTGGACTGCCAAGTATGAGGTTACGGGGGATGCCCAAAACTACTCTGGCATCCCCCTTGCGGCATAATTGGCTGCAATAAATTCCTTTCAGCGAGTGGACCTTATAAATCCAATACATTGCCGTTATTGCGCTACTTAACAGACCCTCCTATATAAGTTACTGTTGAGTTAATAAAGTTAATAACTTGTTCCTGTAATTAATAAATTGTGGCCCTGTTTAAACCAAGCCAAACGTGTGTCGCCTCGTTATTGCTGACTAGCCTGGCAATGGCTTATCCGCGCCTCCTGGTGAGGCGCAGGGGAGGCTTTGCTGGCTGTCAGCTGGCAGGCGGTAGTTGGGCTGTGCAACCGGTGTAGCCTACGCCGATCGCGCGGCCATATAAAGCATGGCCGCGCCCCCTTCCACCGCCTGCCTGCGCAGTTTCGGATCCCCCGCCCGCCCTCCACTTTTCGGATGTGATGGTGATGCTTTGCTGGTCGCTTCGGAGCCGGATGGGAATTTTTGACTGCCACTCTGATTGGCCGAGAGTGGCAGCGTGTTTTCGCCCATCCCACCAGCCACATGTGGAGACGGGTCGTAAAATGTAATGGTCACAATTTGGCAGGTAGCGCAATATAATATTAAACATCAGATCCATATTCAAATAAAATTGTCAAGGTCCTCGGCAGTCCTATTGTAATAAATTAGATTAGGTAGCAGATAGGGATTAAGTAATAACAACCCCAACATGATCAAGTGGACTGCCAAGTAAGAGGTTACGGGGGATGCCCAAAACTACTCTGGCATCCCCCTTGCGGCATAATTGGCTGCAATAAATTCCTTTCAGCGAGTGGACCTTATAAATCCAATACATTGCCGTTATTGCGCTACTTAACAGACCCTCCTATATAAGTTACTGTTGAGTTAATAAAGTTAATAACTTGTTCCTGTAATTAATAAATTGTGGCCCTGTTTAAACCAAGCCAAACGTGTGTCGCCTCGTTATTGCTGACTAGCCTGGCAAAGAAGATGTTGCACATGTGCAATAAGTGATGGAGACATACAAACCTAAAACAAGCACAGAAGATATGGCTGGTGGCTAAAAGAGATGCACAGAGTATCCCTCCTAATAATAATAATAATAATAATAATAATAATAATAATAATAATAATAATAATAATAATAATAATAATAATAATAATAATAAAACTTCATGTAGCACCCTTAGTAATTTTAGTCAATTGCATGATTTGCTAAAAAAAATTGTGCTTAGAAATGCCAGAACAATCCAGAACAATTTTGTCAGGAAATGCCTCACTGATTCATAGGAGAGAGGAATATTAGGGAAATTTCTTGTCCTTGAATATGAAAAGATTACAAGTACAGTGATCCCCTGCCTATCACAGGGGTTAGGGACCTCACCTGACCCACGATAATTGAAAATCCATGATATGTGGATGCAGGTCAAGGCAGGCCGGGGGGCTAGCTGGAGGCTCTTGTACTTACCCCCAGCCTGGCCCTACCCCAAATGGGTCTGTGAGAGTCTTTCCGGGCCTTCTGGAGGCCCCAAAAGGGCCTGCCTGCGAACTGGAAGTGACTTTTGGTAAACTGGAAATCATTTCTGAGGCCTCTGACAAGCCTAGAAAGGATCTTGGAGGCCTCAGAAATGATTTTCAGTGATCTGGAAGTCACTTTCGGTTCGCAGGGAGGCCCTTTTGGGGACTCCAAGAGGCCCAGGAAGGCCCTCACAGGCCTGTTTGGGGCAGCTCCAGCCCTGGGAGTATGGGAGGCTTGAAAAGGACTTTTCTCCCTTAACCTAGGAGGACCTTTTTCATATACTGCAGTCCCGCAATATAGCAGGACCATAGTATATGAAATGCGAAACGGTGGGGACCACTGTAAAGAGTTGTCTCTCTGGTGGTAATCTAGCTCAGTCATCCTATTGTTCTATATTTCTTTTGGCCATTCTTGATCACAGTTTTGATTCAGGTTCTGAGAAATTTTTTCCCTCATATAGAAAACTGTGAATATTTTTGGTGCACCTTTTCTCAAAACATACATAGCTTTCATACAATGTTTCCTGATGTATCTATTTGTCAGTGCATGATTTTTCAACTATATTATTTTTCTTTAGTTGTGCATCTTTATGGAATGTTAATGTTGGTATTTATTGTTGTCATTATGA
This sequence comes from Phrynocephalus forsythii, assembly GCA_029282475.1. NCBI lineage: Eukaryota > Metazoa > Chordata > Lepidosauria > Squamata > Agamidae > Phrynocephalus > Phrynocephalus forsythii. Next base: position 60,961,199 of record JAPFRF010000004.1, on the reverse strand, counting down.
ACATTATGAAATAAAGTTACATATTGTTATTATCATTATTCATACAAATAAATACCATTTTAAATGCATTATTTTGCTTAAGAATTAGGTCCTAGTGAGCAACAAAAACTTCCCTCTCCTTATTATCAGTCAGGGCAAGTGTGTGAAATGCTATACATTTCATTCAGACAGAGAGAAATTAGCATTTATCCATTTAAAGAGAGTTTCTCATTATGTGATTTACCAGTCATGGACAGAATTAACTATTTAGGAGTGTAAGTAAAAAAATAAAATGGAATTAATACCATATTTTTCAATTGTGCCCCATATAAATTTCTTTCTTTCCCGACAGCAGGTCTTCAGTGTTAAATACTAGTTTGGTAAATAGAGAATAAATGAGATAATCTGCATTTTTAAAACGTTTGGTAATAGGACTGGACTAAAATAAAATATTATGATACTGTTTTGTTTACCCCTTCTCTTAAATGAAAGGAAATAGAAGTCATCCTTTGCATGGTAAAAGAGACCACTTCAATGTTCATGTTGCTTTTGACATAATAATGTTTATTTAAAAATGCATAGGTACAGTAGTATTATATGGTAGGAGAAGCAAGGATATAGATGGGAGGCAGTCTTATAGCAACCACTCTATAATCTAGAGCTGGTTATTTCAGCACTTAGTGGACATGGTTTTAGCCAGGGCAAACCTGTCAGTTTCAGATTTCCATCCTGAATCATTTTAGTTGGATGCGGTCCAAGGAATTTATTTATTCATTAGATATTTATACTGCCCATCTAACCCAAGGGCAACCATGGGTGGCTTACAAAAATAACAAAATAGGAATAACAAATAGCAAACAATAACAAAATAAATTACAAATTAATCAACATTAAATTAAACACACCACCATAAAAATAAATATAATTAATTTCAGTTAAAATTAGAGATAGGCACAAACTGAAAAAAATGGGGATTCATTTTGATTTAGTTCATTTTAGAGTTTGGTTCATTTCATTTTTAACAAAAAAAAAATAGAAAAATTCATTCCCTTGGTTCATTGATTCGTTATTCATTTTCCCACTTTGTGCAATTTAATCAATTTGACAGCACGCAGCCATAAAAAAATTGAAAACCCCCCCACAGAAGTTGCAACTGGACAACTGGACTGGCAGCATCTTCATCCTCATCATCCACAGGATAGTCTCATAAGTTGGACAAAGGCCTGAATAGGCTTGTTAGGTGAACAATAGCCTGAATAAATACATAGGTGGACCATAGTCTGAATAGGCTCATTAGGTGGACAAAGGCCTTGGGTGCGTGAAAGTCCCCCATCACCCATTAAGTATAGGTTGTTAGCTACGGCATTGCTGGTGGAGGTGTGAAGTGTTTCTGATTTGTCTGGGTATTGATGAAAGGAGAGCTTGATAAACATGGACTTTCACGCACCCAAGGCCTTTGTCCACCTAACAAGCCTATGTAGATCATGGTCCACCTGCAAACCTATTCAGGCTATTGTCCAACTTGTGAGCCTATTCAGACCAGGAGAATGTGAAATCAAATTGAACTATAAAATGGAGGATTTACCACTAACTTTCCTCAGACTGATGAAGCTGCTTGGAAGAGTAGAGAAACATTTCTATCTCTCAAGAAAAGAAGTCCAGTTGCTGTGACACAACTTCCAGATAAACAAACCTGGATGAATGAGAATCTTCACAGACTTATAAACATGTCAAGATTTACAAATGAACCCTCTCCCCACCAGGAGTATTAATGAGTCAAATAATCATTCAATAAATTGTTTGCTATGCAACCCTGATGCATATTTACATCCTAAAGTGTACAAAAGAAGCTTTTTGATCACTTTGCTGGTTAATGAACTACAAAGAAAATGTTCTAATCTCAAACAAACTAGTTCATAAATTAAAATATGTTATGATTTTTAATTGCAGCACAAGAGAAAATGTGATGTCTGGTGGACTTTTCAAACTAGACTTAATATACTAGAATGGCAAAACACAGGCCTTATCCATTGAGGTACCAGGGGACTTATGTCTATACAAGCACATTACTCTCACCATAAAGGATGTTTGTGCAATTGCCTTCTTGTTTGTTTTTGTTTCTTTTAATTTTAACTTTTCCAGTAGGGACAGTTTGATTCCAGTCTTAGTGATGCCAGAAGATTGTCAGAAATCTCTTTTGCAAATAATCCAAAGATGCATTAAAACAAGATAGATGACTATTAGTCCTACTCTGGGGCCTAATAGAAACCATCTCCTGTGAAGGGCCATGAGAGGTAGACAGCATTTAGGAGATGTGTCATGTTTTATCAGCTATCATTGTGTATTTTTCCCCCTCTAATTTCAGGTCCCTGGTATGTTATTTTAATAAGGACGTCCTTGCTTCCAGGAAGACATACAATTATTTGAGTGCTTGTTTCTGTTTATTTATGTGGCTCATTTCAAGAGACCAGTGGAAGTTGAATAGAAACAAAATGGGGGAGTATTTATTAGTTTTTGCCAGATGTAATTTCTACCCAGCTACGAAATGACCAGAAAACAGCTCAATGAGTTTCTTTTTCTTTTTTTTTTTACTATAGAAAGGGTGACCCAGAAAGTAAAGGGCTCCATTTTCACTCATCTGAAAGCTTTGTTTAACCTTCATTATATTCCTAGGAGTTTAAGGCTGCAAAGTTATGCACATGAATCATGGAATACACCTCACTTATCCACAAGGTTTGTTTTTGAATTAACGTCCCAATCTTGGGAGAAAGGAATGAATCAAAAATATACAGGGATCATCACTGTACAATCACTTTTGGCTGTCTGGGAAATAGTGTAAGCCAGGAAGGGAGATTGCTGGAGACTGGGCTTCAGACAATTGTGTTATACACCTGCAAAGTGAGCCCCTTTGGAAAGTGCCTTTTAACAACTGACTTGGAGAAACCCAATCCTCACCAAACCTGGAGGGATTGTAGAAGAATTTGGGAAAGCTTTGCTAAAAAAATGGTGTTTCTAAGCCCCTTGGGAGCCATTTTATAGCCCAAATTATAAACAAATCAAAATTAGTTAAAAAATAATTGGTTCATATTGGTTCATATACATCAGGGGTATCAATGTTCAGGAGTATGAATATTAATTAATGTATTAGTGATTTAGGAATGAATTTTGCAATTCATTTTTTAATTTGTGTCCATTTCTAATCTAGGTGGATCCAGACTGGGATAATTCAGTCATTTAGACACACCCTGACTTCAGTTAGGGCTATATCCCACAGTCTTTAAAATCTGGATCTAATTTTTCAATAAACAGGCTCAAAAATTGTGCCCACACAGTCAGTAGTTTTTTTTAAAATAGTAATGCCCACTTAACTGGGTATTTTTCATAAGGTTTTTCAAGAACCAAGGTGCAGGGTGGGTATTTTTCTAATCCGGTTCGAAATGTGCATTTTTACAAGAGGCAAATGATAGTAGAGGTGTAGAAAACCCATTTTTCCCTTTTTGTTGTCAATTTACTGGTTATGTGGGTCAGCAACATTCTATCCTGCAGTTTCCCCTGACTGCTATCTCTCCAATATTTTGCTCAGAAGACTGCCAGCCAAGTCAGGGCAAGGAGGAGGAGGAGAAGGAGGAGGCTCACTTGCGGCACAAGGATTAAATGGACAAGTTGCCTCTTCTGAGGCAAACCGGCAGCAGCCAGGGACTCCCAGAAGGGCATGGATCACTCCCTGTGGTGGGCCTCCATTTCTTCCCTTTGTGGAGAAAGGTGGCATAAAAATAAAGTTGTTGTTGTTGTTGTTGTTATTATTATTATTATTATTATTATTATTATTATTATTATTATTATTATTATTATTATTATTATTATTATTATTATTATTATTATTAAAAGCGCCCTGGCAAAATCCTCACCAAGGACTCTGTTGCTGTGTTAGGGGAGGGATAGGTGTGTGTAGGGGTGGGGTTGGATGTGTGTGTGTGTGTGTGTGTGTGTGGAAATCCAGCCATGATGAAAGAATAGGGAACTCACTTCTTGGTGAAGGAGTGAAATGGAATCCTGAGGCTGGTGAGCAAGAGAGCGAGTGACTGACAGGCAGCCTAGAGCAATGAAAGCCAGGCAATGGTGGGCATTCCCTCGAGGGCCATCAATGAGAAAGCCCCTTGTTGGTGGCTGCCTCGGGCAAGGCTGAGGAGGGCTCGGTGGCAGGTTGAGAGCTGCTGTGGAATTGAAGGGCAAGGCAACTGCCACCAGCTCCTGCCAGCACTGGAATATCTGTATTCTCTCTTTCTATCTGTCTCTCACACACACCATTGCACATGCACGCACATACACACCTTCTCGCCCGCCTGCCTGTGTTGTTCCTCGACTGTGGCAGCCTTGTTCCCCCACCGCATGTTGACATCACAGCCCCGATCTTTATTCCATTGCCACCCGCTGCAGCTTGAGCTCCCATAGCACTGGAGCTTCTAATCTCCACACACCCAGAAGTCCACTTCTATACGTGGGTTAATGACATGGAGACGTATAAAATGCAGTTATGTGAAACACATCCATGGGAACACGGGATCCACATTTTCAGTCACGTGATGGCTTCAGAAAGAAACACAGCTTTTATTATTAATCGCCTCTTTCTCCCGTGTGATAGGGCCCTTAGTTACCACAGCTAACATGATTTTGCTTGTGCTGACATCAAATTCTAATAGGATTTTGGACTATGAAATCTCATTCTAGTAAGCCTAAAGCAACAATGGGTTAGATTTGAGGATGAGAAGTATCTATGAAGTAATGTTTCCCAACGTTGGGTCCCTAGATTTTCTTGAACTACAACTTCTGGAAATCCTGTATAGCAGAGCTAGTGATGAAGTTTTCTGGGGGTTTTAGTTCAAAAACATCTGGGGACCCAAGGTTGGGAACAACCTCCACAGAGAAACAAGTTGTCAATGTAAGGAAGACTTTTAAAGGAGAAACACTGGATATTTCTACAAGAATATAAGGAGGAAGCATGTGAAGAAATTAGGTTGCATACATAAAGAAAATTTAAATGAGCTGAGATTTAAAAGGAGAAAGTATAGGAAGAGAAAGGAGATCAAATAAGCACAGGAGAGCACAAATTCATAGCCTATATTTTCTGTCAAAAAACTAAAGCTCAGAGCAAGGTCAAACTTGCAAAAGAAATTAAAAATAACAAAATGTGAGTTTTCCCCATCTATGGCAAGGCAAAAGCATGAGATCCTCTGTGTGAATAGGTTGGAGAACTACTGGTGGGTAGCTTGCCTATCCTCTTCCAAAAGAAAAACAGTGCTCAGCCAAGTGCAAGATTAATAAAAGAAACAGTGGGAATCCATGTGTCCAGGACCAGATGAACTGTATCTAGGGATGGGCACAAAATGTAAAAAATGCTGTTTCACCGTTTTGTTAGCTAACAAAATGAAACAAAATGAGGAAGCGGCATTATGTTACAGACGAAATGAAATAGTGGGGGTTTTGTTTGTTTAAAACCAACCATTTTGTTTCGCTGTAAAATGGCTCCCTTACCTGCTGGGTTCACAATGAGCCACAACCTCTGCCACTAGACATGGGCATGACCAGAAAAAATGATGTTTCAAGTTTTCATTTCTTGGAACAGGTCCGTTGCGGGTCGTTTCTGTTTGTCATGAAATTTTTCAAAAAATTGTCATTTCCATTTGTCGTTTGTCGTTTCCACCGCGATTTAGCGCGATTTGACTTCCCAGAGCATAGGGGCGTCCTGCAATCAGGGCCGGCGCTAGGTGTTTTTGCACCCTAGGCGGCAGGCGGGGCGGGGTGGTGGTGGGAGGTGCGGGCAGTTGGCGGTGGCAGGGGACCATGGGCGAGTGGGCAGTTAGGATATCACTTAGGATAGAGGTTCTGTTCTTGGCTTGCACCCCAAATGTGTGTGTGTGCAAGCAAATTGAAGTTGGGAAAATAGAAAATAAATGGAAGTATATAATATATTTTTAAAATAAAGCCACACCTCCCACTCCCAGTCGATCCTCCCCCTTTATCCAATATCAGAAAAAAATCCTCAAACTGCCAGAGAAGAAATAAAGAATAAACTGCTAATCCCTTTAGCAGACAAAGCTGCAGGGAATCAAAGAAATTATTTTCTAAATTCAATTCCCTCCCTGCTTGCCTAAATTAAATCCTAAAGCCTCCAGCCTCCCTCCTCAATCTCGATCGGATCACACCAGCACCAGCAGCCAGCCCTCCTCCCTCAACCACATCCATACACCCGACTGCGATTTTTGGAAAGTGCCTCGGCTTTTTATGCCCTCCGAGACATCCAGAAGTGTCAGTCAAAAACCTGGCGATGCCATTGGTGGAATGGTTCAAACATTTGCATGGCCCCATCCCATGCCCAGCCGAAATGGGCAGGTCTAAAAAAATAAAAAAATAAAATAAAATAAAATAAAATCAATACGATGTTTTATTGCTATAAAAAAACCCACTGCTGCTACTATTAAAATTCAGGCATTTAAAATAAATAAATTTCACATGTTTCTGTGGTGATTTGGTGTGTTTCTTGACCACGATTTCAAAAGAAAAATTGTGGTCGCCATTTTGGATCCCCCCCCCACCGCATGGCATGCAGCGAGACAGACGACGAGGATGACCCCCCCAGCCTGGTGCAAGCAGCCCAGGACAGGAGAAGAGGGGGGGAAAGGCCAGGGAACCCCCAGAAACCACCCCTCTGGTAGGTGGCAAAGCCTCAGGCAGGCATATTTTCACCTGCTTTTTTGGACGGGAGTCGGGTTTTTTTAAAAACTTTTTCTGCGCTTCGCATCGCGCGATCGCCGCGATGCCACAAATGGAAACGAAAAACCCAACCAAATTTTTCTTTTTTCGGTTCGAGTTTGAGTTCTGACGGCTTAATTATCGGTGACTTGGTGCCAGGCAGCTCTCAGCTGAGGGTGACTTGGTGCCAGGCAGCCATTTTCAGAGGCATCCAGCTGATGACAGCTCATCTGGACCCCTTTAAAAATCTCCTGGTCACCACTGCAAGGATCCCGTGGTGGTGACCGGGCCAATTTCAGAGCCATCCAGCTGAGCTGTCATTGTCTGAACCCCTTTAAAAATGTCCCAGTCACCACCACAGGGCTTCCACAATAGCGACTGGGCCATTTTCAGAGCCATCCAGCTGAAGACATCTCGGCTAGACCCCTTTAAAAATGGCCCAGTTGCCACTGTGGGTTCCCCCGGTGGCGACTGGCCATTTTCAGAGCCATCCAGCCAATTCTCCCACCCACCCACTTAGTGGCTGAGAGGCTGTTTCATTTTGTTTTGTACGTTTTTTTTTAAATGTAAGAAATAAAATTTAAAAAGTAAGAAATGAAAAAAATGATTTTTTTCCATTTTGTGCCCATTCCTAAGTCTGTATACAACAGACGTATAGACGTATACAACAGATGTATAGACGTAAAGTCTGTATACAACAGACGTATTTGTTACCTACAAATGCAATCTCAGACCCTCTGTCTACAGTCTTTCAAAATGGGTGGAGATTAACTGACATTCTATAACAGTGGAGAAAGGCAAATGTTTTTCCCCAGTAAACAATTGGTCTCAGAGAACTTATTAATGGATTCAGTGATTACCAGCAGCCACTTTCAATTTTTGAATAACAAATTATGAGGAAAAGCCCAAGACACTGCTTCTGAATGGGCACCCACGAGAGGAAGCAGGGGAGAGAACATGTATACCTGAATAACAAATTGTTATGGGCCCATCTACACATAACATTAATATTGTTGTTATATATACACTGATGTACATCTGTGCATAAACATAAAACTCTTCAGAATTCGCAATGATAAAAAGCAAACTGTTAACAAAAGTTCAAATGGTTGCAGACTTCTCCCTCCATCCAACTATTATAAGCCCAAGTTGAACAAAAATGTTCCATAGAAAGATTTTTCAAGTTTATGACTCAAAATTGTTAGTTCTAAAGATGAAAAAATGAAAAACTAAAAACTGATCATATTGAGAGTCTGAATGTATTGTGATTACCTCAAGAAGATTTATTGAGCAATTCCAAATTAATTATAAAGGACTGTATTTTTCACAGTGATTTTATATATGCTGAATCTCAGTAATCATGTGAGATGACACATTTTATCTTGCAGCAGGAATTCATGTCAGCAAATAAACAGTAAATCAAAATTCAATAAAATACCAAAATCGAATTCTATTCATGTGTCCAGTACATTTTCTCTAATATTATTATTTTTTTCATTCAGAATGTTATGTCGGGTAACCAAGGCTGTCTGTGTATTTGAATGTTGTGTGCTGTCACATAAACAACCCCATCATTTGTACATAAGAATGATTTTTGCCATTTTGTGTTATATGAAAGCACATAAACCTTGGCTAATACAGGCCTTGGAAATTGACCTTAAAAGTTTTCTTTCTAAATCAAAATTTAATGGTGCTGCTTTTGTATATAACAAATGCCAGTGGTTCTCAACCATGGGTTCCCAGGCATTCTTGGACTTCAACATGCAGCAGGCATTTCCAGCACTGATGTATACCATTATAATTTATTGAACTGTATACCTATGATATTGTCTGTACCTCAAGAAGCATAACCTGAAGAAACAACAGATTGCAATCCTGGGGATACGTATCTGAACACAGTGGAGCTTATTCCTGAGGAAACATATATTTTCAATGAAGCATTACCTTAAGAACTTTGAACATTTGCTGTAGAGATCTAAAAGTCAGCGGGACTAACCATAAGAACATCAGAATGATAAAATGCAAATAATAATAATAATAATAATAATAATAATAATAATAATAATAATAATAATAATAATAATAATAATAATAATAATAATAATAATATAGTTGCTAATGGAATTGTGGGTAACCAGGAGCCTTGTGGCACAGTGCTTAAATGCCTGTGTTGCAGCTAAAACTGTGCTCACGACCTGGGATCAATCCCAGGTAGCCAACTCATGGCTGACTCAGCCTTCTATCCATCTGAGGTTGGTAAAATGAGTACCCAGCTTGCTGGGGGAGAGGCAGTATATATCCTGCAAAATTAAATTGTAAACCACCCAGAGAGTGCTGCAAGCACTATGGGCTGGTATATGAGCAGAACACTTTGCTAATCCTGACGGTTTACGTGGCTCTGTGCCATTGATTTCCAAGATTTCTGATATAAGAATGAATCTTAAATATCCCAGTTAGCTTCTCAGCTGAAAGTAAAATAAAACAGATTTTTTTTCATTCTATGTCTCTGGAAAATCTCCAGGTGCATTCACCATAAGACTGTGACAATGTCAATAAAAATACATAACTATAGGAGAGTTCAACAGTGAGTTTCTCCGTTTTCTTTCATTCTCCTGAATCTTTTGCTCCAAAATGTTTAAAAGGGTGGACAGGTTGCTGTTTCACTTTGCTGAGAAGTCCTTGGGGATGTCTAATAGGATTATATAACCACGCTCACTACCATCCCCTCAGAAGGCCAGAGTAAACTGAGTTGAGAGTTTGGTGTCTTTTGTATCCCCCCTCCGCCCTTTAACCAAGTAATAATCCAGTCTAGAGATGGGCACGAAACAGAAAAATGGTGTTTCGTTTCCGTTCCATTTCGTGCCCATCTCCCTTCGTTTACCGTTTTTTGGACATGAATGTTTTTAAAAACTTCGTTTCCGTTTTTCGTGTTTCGGGTGCTTCTTCCCCGTGGTGGATGAGAGTGCCAGGCGCGCTGTCATCTCCATGGAGAAGATCCCTTTAAAGAGACCCCATTCTGCCTCTGCATGCGAGGTAGAACGGGGATCTCTTCTTCCCCGCGCTGGTCATGACAGCGTTGCATGCTGTCATCTGGTGGGGGGAGGCAGAAGGCAGTCGGGAGGGGGCTGTGTTCCGGCCTCCACATGTGGAAGCCGGATCCCAGACCCCTCTCGCCACCCTCCCTTGAGAGGAGACTGAGGGCTCTGCTCTGCTTGCACAGCTGAGCCAGCGGTCCCCTCTGAAGGGACGAATGCTGCTGCCCTGTCATGGGCTGGACCCCTTGTCAAATGACCTGGTTGGCACTAGGGGGTGCCCCCAGTGCCAACCGGGTCATTTTTGAAGGGGTCCAGCCCTTGACAGGGTGGCAGGATCCCACTGAAAATGGCCCTGTTGCCAGCGCGAAGCTCCTGCATTGGCTACGGGGCCATTTTCAGAGAGGTCCTGCTGCCCTGCCATGGGCTGGACCCCTTGTCAAATGGTCCGCTTGGCACTAGGGGGTCCCCCTAGTGCCAAGCGGGCCATTTTTGAAGGGGTCCAGCCAATGACAGGGCAGCAGGATCCCCGCCCAGGCAGAGGCGAGACCACGGCCGAAGCTCAGCTGATCTCCTCAGCCCAGGATGACAGCTGTACTGGCCATCACCCGGGGTGGAGGAGATTGAGCCGCGGTCTCGCAGCCCCTTCCTTTCCGATTCCGCCCACAGCCGTCAGCCCACCGGGCTGTCAGGCTCTGGGGGGAGAGCGGTGAGAGGGGGCTCCGATCCTGCCTCCACGTGCAGAGACCGGATGGCAGCCCCTTCTCGACTCCGCCCCTGAAGCCGGGAGCCGGAAGACTGACACTGGACCAGGAAGGCCAGCAGCAGCACCAGCAGATAGGAGGACTTTCTTCCATTCATCGGGCAGCCAGGCCAGTAATGGAAACGAACAGAACCGAAGAAAATTTTCTTGGTTCTGTTCGGTTCAAGCCTGGCCCGTCCAAATTGTCGTTCTTCATTCCGTTATGTAATGGAACGACTAACGACTAATGGTAACGAAAAATTCGTCGTTTCGTGCCCATCTCTAATCCAGCCCACTCCACTTGCTCTTCACATTTGCTCTGGAGGAAAAGACTGAGATTTAATAAATTATTTCCATCACACCTGTTTCTGATTTTACACCACTTAGGAAAAAATATAATTATGAAACAAACAAGTGGATGCAATGGCAGCTACAATGTATCCAGCATCTGACTGCAGAATATAACCACAAACATGGCTATATTCTGTGCAATGTGCAATGGGAACCATCAAGTTTTCTCCTTATTCTTGCTTAACTATTGTTCTGAGAAATTTGGGCTACTGGCTTAACTAAGCTAATGCAAATGAAGAGTGTATTGAAGAGTGACTATTTTCAGATTACATGGTTGGCAATTTCCAGTTCACAACTGCTTTCAGATTCACTGAACTGCATTTGAGGAGGCTGCACTTTACCCAGGACCTTTATTTAAATGTCTAATTGAACATGTTCTACCAAATCTGTTTCATTTAGCCACATGTCCCTTAGGGAAATTATCTGTACCATTCAAAGATACAGAGCCTTGCTTTGGATGGTTGTAAAATGACCACATCTTTGTCTTCATTTGAATTTTTCTGAGGCACCAGGATGGCTCTATGGTAATCAACAAGATGTCCTCTCAGGCATACTGCCCTTTCCAATATTTGTGAAGTTTCATGGTGCTATGATAATATACGTAGAGGACAGATGTCACATAAATAGGATAGGCCAGACTATCTGCTACCATTTAGAGAATGGCAGGTGTCTGATAAGGCACTCAGCAATACTTCCCCCATCTGCCTGACCATCTCCAGCTTTTAACATCATCTTCCAGCAGTAATGTCATAATATAACTGAGATTTTAAAACAGCAGTATAAATGCATGTTGTGTCAAAGGAATGTTACAAGCTTCTTTTTGCATATTATGTTTTCCATGTGCTTTGCATATTTCTTGACTTGGTCACCCTAGAACAACAAAGATTATTTTTACTGCCCAATTATGCTGGAGATGTTGGTCCCTTTCATTCACTTCCAGTTTTCTTCAGTGGCATATATAAGATGGGGAGAAAAACCAAACTTCTGTTCAACAGATTTCACTCAGATCTATAATAAAAGACTTTTAAGGCCACATTTTGCTTAATTATATTTTATAATGCTATTATAAATCTATCTACATCAAAAATAGATTGCAGTATAGACAGAAACAGCCTAAAGATAGACAGTATGCTATCTTTCATTCATAGTCATTAGAAATGTACGGCTGTAGTCCTCTGCAGTGAAAATCTGGGCCCGGGAAGTCTAATTTCCTTTCTATATATGGAACATTGCAGATACTTTTATCCAAGGGTAGAATGTACTGTGCTCATTATGAATAAATAAGTTCTACCAATTCAGCTGAAGGCATAAGATATTAGAAAAGCCAATGAATGAAAGGAGTACACAAAGCCATTGATTTTCCTTGGTGCTACTAGTAATTCTTAGTAGTGAAACAACATTGTGCCCATCCAGTTATTGATGATATGACTTATTATTTCTAGCCCTTCTTAAAATGTGTAGAGAATCTGACTCTCTGAGATAGCAGAATAGGTGCCCTTCTAAACAGAGAGTGAATTCATTAGCGGTGATCTACAGAAGAAAAAGAAGAAAAGCTCCTTGGAAACCATTTGAAGGATTTTACCACTTCTTTCTCCCTTCTTCATATTGGAGGTGAATGTGGTATTCAGTTCCTACCATTAAAAGTATTTTTTCTGTTGATGTTATGTAAGTTATGCATGAAGAAATTAGATTTGCAAAATTATATGTCATGTAAGTCATATATCTTTTTTTCCTGGGACAAGAGCAGCTTGAAAAATGTACATCACTCCATGTTATTTCAATGAATATTCATGAAGTTGAGTTTCAGCTTGATTGCCATTTATCTTGCAATATTTTAGCTCGGTTCCTGAGAAAGTGAACATGAGAAAGTTACAAATTGGCTCTTATCTTGATTTCACTTTCTAATGTGTTCCTGTTGATAGCTTTTTATCACACTCAGGAATGGCTGCCTGAGAAAGGGCAGAAAAGTAGTTCTGTTAGGAATCTAAACAACACATCTGTCCCCATCTACTAGAATGTTGCTTGGACCAAAGAGACAAAACAACTAGGACTATGACATCAGAGGTGCCAGCCAAACAATAATTGTACAATAGCTTATTTAGGAGGCTTTCAAAGCCTTATTATTGTACCTTATTATGGTTTTACTCTTCATTAGAGGTGGGCACGAAACAGAAAACCGACAGTTCAGTTCGTTCTGTTTCGGGCCCACCCTTGGTTTGGTTTGGTTCGAGTTCGTACGATTTTTTTAAAAAAAAATTAATATGAACCCAAATCGAGCTGAACTGGTTCGAGTCTGACTAACAAAATGAATAACGAATAACAAAATGAATTAAAAGATCATTTCGTGCCCATATCTACTTTTCATTATATACAGGCTCAGCCTATTAATCAGTGCAATGCACAAAAGTGTGACAAATATAATCAAGATTAAAACAAACACAACACATTCCAATGCAAAAACTACTGACAGAGAGCATTTTACATGAATGCAACTCAGTTGGCCAATTAATTGTTCTTAATTGTGCATTGTTAATTGCTGTTAATTGTGCATGATATATACAAAAGCAATCAATTATCACATTGTTTTAAAATGCAGATCTTTGCTGGTGGTAATGGAAGCAGGGAAAATGTAATGAAAGGAGAAATATTTAACCCTTCCATTGGCACTGAAGCCCCGATGACACCTGCATCCCACTGCTCTAGAATTGCTGTTCCATTTGTGACAATAGGAACTTCATTCCTCATCCAATTAGCAACTTTCTTTGCTCACTCTCTTTCTCCTTCTCTTGCTCTTCCTCTCTCTCCCCCTCCCTCTTTCTGTAACTGTGTGTATGTGGTTTTTTTAATTGGAACTCTGTCACATGTTGTGGTTTCAGTCATGGCTCTCCTCCTTGACGTAGTTCATTTTTAATGCATGTAAATTGTTTCCATGCAATGACTAAAATGCAGTAACAAGTCTCAACTGGAATCAGCACATTGAATCAGTGGAGATTTAGAAAGTCAACACCTATGTAAGTGTCATTGGTTCATTGGGTCTGGTTGTGACTTAATACTGGATTTCAGGCAATGAATGTTATGTTCACTAGTCCCTTAGCTGTTGGATCTCTACAGCCATGACACTCTGAATGAGAGCTTTCACAAGACGTCTGGCTGGAGAGAGAATTCCAGCTCTTTGTTCTGATCAGGCACTACCTCAAGGATGGCTTATAGTTGACACTACGGATGGGCACAAAATGAAAAACAAAATCTCTATTTGTCATTTTGTTATGTGACGGAATGAAACAAAACAAAACAAAGAGGCAGCATTTCATTAGATGAAACAAAACAGTTTTTCCCCATTAAAATGAACAATTTTGTTTGTCTGTAAAATGTCCCTTACCTGCCTGGTTGTGTCCCTCTGCTGCCGCTGCTGTCACTGAAGCTGCCAGAGCCACCACTGCCAGAGCCCCGCGAGCCAGCTGATGAGTGGGCCCAGCTGGCCTGTTACTGTTTTGTTTCATATGAATTTTGTTTTCAAAATTTTGTATGAAATGAAAAGAAATGGAGGGGAACAAAACGAAACAAAATGAAACACTGTTTTTCCATTTCATGTCCATCCCTAGTTGACACTATTCTGAACAACAACCTATCTCAAATGTAGGAAACCAAACAATCATAAACAAACCTGGATCCTTCTATCAAGGTGAGGTTTCCCCTAATGATTTATAAAAATGCATTACAAACATAATTTTGATGGTGCCTCTGTTATCCTAGGAATGAGTGAAGCAAGAGATGGGGTAAAGATTTATTGAGCATCTGCAAACTATGGTCTAGTATTTGATGTTTTTTTCTGAGGGAACGTCAGGGATTCATAAAGCAGGCAGAAACAATCCAAAGGAGAGAGAAAGAAATAATAGAAATTATGTAATGGATGGTGGGATCAGCATAAAAGAGTGGTCTGTGTTTCTAGAAATGGGGAAACAAGTGACAAAGATCAAAATGAGGTTAGCAGCCCAGCAGCAGGATGCAGTTCTGTAGATCACTGCTATAGCTTGGTTTCAACAGTGAAAATGGGGACCATCTGTAAAAGACCATAATCATATCCATTTATTGCAGGGCTGCATAACTTTATTGTTAAAGATTCGGTTCAGCTCTCCTCACCAGAAGGAGGAAGGGATTTATGACTAACACAGGAAGATTGTTTGACAATTTTTTTAAAAAAATGTACAGTATCTGACTCTATTTACATATTTCTATATTCACCTCTGTTTTCTTTTCTGCTATATGCAATATGTTAGGCATACATTGTTCATTGTGATCCAAAACTGCATGGTGTAAATTTTCTTTAACAGGCTAAATCACACTCAAAGGAAGAGGCAGGTGGTCTGAGAACACCACTGCTGGCACAATTTTCATTTGAATTCTTTAAAACAAAATATGAGCAACAAAAATCCTTTTTTAAGAACACAGTGCAGAAGCATGAATTAAATAAATAAATAAACCAAGTTCCATAGCCAAGATCACCTGTAGGAGCTACTGGCTCATGGGGACAGAGAAACCTTTTGTCAGAAAATCCAGATTGCTCTTTTTGCCTGCGAAACATTCCCTGTGGAACTGTAACCCTTCCAGGTAGCCATGAGCGTGTCCAATAAAAACAAAGCAAAATCAACATTCGTTCTATAAATTAACCCTCAAGCCAACGCTAGTCTTCAGCTACCAAATATTAGAGAGATTCTAATAGCTGATTCAGGCTGCATACATAGCAGGTAGTCTCTTATATTTGTATGTATCATTTATTGCCATTCTGGAGCTTATGAAATGCTTCATTTACAGCATGAAATCTCAAATTGAATAGCTGCTTTCAGCTCTATAAGTGTTGGCGGAATTTTACTCCCCTTTCTTCTTGCTACTGTTTAGCTTTAATGGTGTTAAACCATTCTAAAATGAAAGCACACCTTCTGCTAAAGTTTTTTAGTTCAGCCTTACTCCTTGAAAAGGTTGTCACTATAAGAATAGGTTCTTCCATTCTGTAGGAAATGCTCCATTATTAAGTGCAATGGCTTTTACAATCATCCAGGACAACAGGAGATGGGCCAATACATAAAAAGAGTTTTCTGCTGTCTCTCACAAATCACAATACTTTTTTTGTGAGGGAAAGCAATAATGTTAAAATCATACAGTGCCACCGTTTTTTCAAAAGGGTATCCTGAAAAATCATATGTACCTTCTTCTGATGCTGAAACACCGCTGACTGTGTCAGGCCCTTCTAGAAAAAGGATGCACACTATAAATTTTTATAACACAACACCAACATCAGAATGTGATTAAAAGATGATAGTAGTTTCAGATTACTGTTTCCTTTTTAAAAAAAATACCCTGTATGCTGAAACTGGCATGAGTCAGCACTCAAACCCTGTCACAGTAAGCCTCTGGAACAAAATAGGGGAGCTGGAATACTTAGCAATAGATAAAAATATTTATATTACTGGCATCTCTGAAACGTGATGGACAGATGATAACCAATGGGATACAGTTATCCCAGGCTACACTTTTGAACGATGGCATCAAGGAGGTGACCTGACTGACATTTATAAAATCACACGTGGTGTTGACAAAGTAGATAAGGAGAAACTGTTTTCCCTGTCACACAAAACTATAACTAGGGGGCATCCATGAAACCTTTGGGTGCTAGATATCTTTAACCAAGAGGATCACTGGTCTTTGGAACTCCCTGTCAGAAGAAGTGGTGACAGCTGTCAGCCTTGACAGCTTTAAGAAAAGATTAGACGAGTTCATGGAGAACAAGGGTATCAATGGCTACCATTATGGATGCCTAAGGACAACCTCCGGGTTGAAGAGATAGGCAAGATATCTCTCAATGCCATTTGCAGGGAATCATAAGCAGGTGAATCAGGTTGGGAATGTTCCAGCAAGGCTGTTATTATGTTCTTATAGTCCTCTCTGTTCAGTGAGGCCTCATCCATTGCATTGTAAAAACAATTCAAAATTCAATCACAATGCAAAAAGTGTGATGTTGTCCACTGATAGGATGCAGTCATGATGGATGATAGTCATTTTCTTTACTTCAAACAAGTGTACTTCTCTCTTCAAGAACATTGGGGTTAAGGGTACCGAACACCCATGTAATTTAGCATCCATGTAGACTTATTATGCCCCCATAATAGCTACAAAACATAAATACACACACAAACAAACACACATATCTCTGTATCCCATGTCACACCTCCTGTGGTGCTGCCATGGCAAGAGATTGGGCCAGCTGGGCCCACTCCCATCAGAAAAGAGGCCTCTATACTGCCAACAACAGATTCTCAGTAGATTCAAGACTCACTTTTCTCAAGCCACTTCCAATGAATAACAGCATATAGAATGCAATTATTCATTCATTCATTCATTCATTCATTCATTCATTCATTCATTTTCATTGGGAAGATCCACATATAACCAAAACCATGCTGCTCATATCCTTACAATTCAAGGGAAATTGGTAATTTATTACACATGAGACATTGTTCAAAAGAGAGGAAAATATGTTGATTCAAAGGAGCCAGAGAGAGAGCAATATTGGAAGCATATCCTGTCCTGGGCATTCCTTATATATTCAAAAGTCCACTGTAACAAATGAAAATGGCATGCATTGATAGGGCTTCCAAGGTAAGTGAGATGTATAAGCACTAGTCTTTTTATCAGTTGCAAAATCCATTTCCCCAGTAAGTTCCCATGACTGATGAGGGATTCAAACCCAGGTCTCCTGAGTCCTTCTCCATCACTCTATCTACTACACCACACTGGGGTCTAAGGGAAGAATACACTTACTTAAATGCAGGGCTTGGAAATAATGTAATAATTTCAACTCATTAACATTAATTTTGTTACCTTTCCAGCCAAATTACCCAAATGTCATCAGTAATTTAAAAGTAACATTAATATCAATTATTTTGGATTAAATAGTGTTATTTATTGTTTTGACTTCTATGGAGAGCATATGTATCTGAAAACTCCACCCACCCATCAGCTAAAGGCAATGCCATATACCTTCAGTGAAGAATTACTTCAGAAGAAATAATTCACCCACTGAATGGCTGTATGTTGGGAAAGTGTAACTTCGAGAAACCTTATCTGATACAAAGGTCAAGCTCAAGATGTTCATGATAAGAAGGGGGGTCATTCTCCTGAAGCTTCAGGATGAGCTGCCACTCTGGATGAACTTTCTGTAAGCTACAACACAAGCTTAGGAATCATAGGTCTTTTGAAAAGTTGGTCACTTTTGTATAGGCTTCCTTGCCATTCTAAAAGTAGCATAAATTAGCATGTTAGAGGGGGTAATCTCAGTTCTTCTCTGCATGGCTGTTCCACATCACAGCAACCAATTTCGTAACAAATCCACTCCCTCCACAGGGCAGCCCCAACAGCTAAAACCTACTGCTCACATTCTCCCATGGACAATTTGCTTCAGTATCCTGTTTGAAGTTTGAAAAATTCTTTTACAATTTAAAGAAATACCAGCCTTAGACTTCAACTGGGGACGGGTGTTGATGGGAACGTGCATAGAGCTTACCCATGCCCAATCAAAAGTATTCTGCCAAAACAGCTCTATTTTGGGTAGATCATCCCAAATACCTTTTCTCTCTTTGAATTAGAGGCTCATTTTGCATCTACTTGCATGAAATGTAAATAGATTTTTCAAATTTTTCTGCAATTGTTAAAAATGTGCATGTATGCCCACATATGCATACATGAGACAGCAAAACAGATGTATATATTTCTTCCAAACATATATATTATACATGCAGAACATGCACAGATACCTTCATTCTGAGTCAGTCACCCAAGAGCTAGTATAGAAATAGGAGCAGAGGAGCAGATGAATAACAGGAAATTAAAGACACCATAGATAATAAAACAAAACTTTATTCTGCTCCAGCTTTACTCACCCTTAGAAGCCAGTGGAAGAAGAATTATTTCCCAAGACTCCAGCTGGTATCCTGAGACCTGGCAATCCTAGACAAAGGAGATCATATGCAAACATTATTTGTCAATTAGCGGTAATTTCTGTAGTAAATTCCTGCAGATGTGCAGTAACTCCTAAAACCACTGCTAAAGAATTTCCTATGCAGAAATAATGTTAATATACAATATTTGTTGGAATGTATTGATACATGTGCTAAATATCCTTTGTCAAATGGTAAAGAAGTCTTCTTGTATTGTACAGTACATTTGTCTGTACTTGAACTTGTTGTGGTTCTACTAATAGCACATTGAAACATGTGTGTTTCCTCCTTAACACAGTGAGTGTTGTGAAAACTTTGAATGTCACTAGAACTAGCAACTAGACATGGGCACAACTCGGCGAAATCCTCGTTTCCGTTTCTGTTCCTTGTTTCCGTTACGTAATGGAAACGGTAACGACAATTACTCTGCCAGAACTCGAACTCGAACCGACTAAAGAAAAATTGGGTTTGATTTGTCGTTGTCATTCCTGGCGGCATCGCAGTGATCGCGCAATGCCAAGCGGCACAGGAAAAAAGTTTTAAAAATAAAAAAACCCGATTCCCGGCCAAAAAAGCAGGAGAAAATATGCCTGCCTCAGGGCACCTACCAGAGGGGTGGTTTCTGGGGGAGGGGGGTCCCCCTCCTCCCCCTCCTCTCCTGGGCTGCGCATCCTCGTCGTCTCGCCAACTCACCAAGCGGTGCGGCACAGAAAAAAAGTTTTAAAAATAAAAAAACCCCGATTCCCGGCCAAAAAAGCAGGTAAAATATGCCTGCCTGAGGGTACCTACCAGAGGGGTGGTTTCTGGGGGGGTCCCCGGCCTCCCCCCTCCTCTCCTGGGCTGTGCAAAGTGTGCATCCTCGTCGTCTTGCCAACTTGCCAAGCAGCGCAGCACAGAAAAAAAGTTTTAAAAATAAAAAACCCGATTCCCGGCCAAAAAAGCAGGTGAAAATATGCCTGCCTGAGTGCGGGCACCTACCAGAGGGGTGGTTTCTGGGGGGGAGTCCCCGGCCTCTCCCCCTCTCCTGTCCTGGGCTGCACTGGTGGGGGGCATCCTCATCATCTCGTCAACTCGCCATGCCATGCAGTGCGGGCGGGCGATCCAAAATGGGGCGACCACAATATTTATTTTGAAATAGTGGTCCAAAAACACACCAAAGCACCACAGAAACATGCGAAAATAGCTATTTTAAAACTGCCTGAATTTTTTCAGTAGCAGCAGTGGGTTTTTCTTGCAACAAAACGTCTCCATTGATTTTATTTTATTTTATTTTTATTTTTATTTTTTTACACCTGCGCAATGATGGGCTGGCCATGGGAGTGGACCATGCAAATTTTTGGATCCATTCCACCAATTGCATGGCCACTTGGCCAGGTTTTGACCGAGACTTCTGGGATGTGCCAGTCGGGCATAAAAAGCCCACTAACCCTAGCCCGAACCCGAACCCGAACCCGAACCCGAACCCATACGCCAGTACACTGTCCTTCTTAGTGGGTCAGAGAGGCACCCAGAGGTGCACCCCAGTAACTCACCCTAACCTTACCCGTAACCCTAAGCCTAGCCCTTGCGCTAACCCCAACCAGTAAGCCAGATGTGTACTCGCATTGCACTACAGCAAGTACACTTCCCTTCTTAGTGAGTCAGAGGGCGCCCGTAGGGGTCCTCTCTCACTTTGTTCCCCAGCCCAAGTGCACCGTATGCCGGCAGGCAGTGAGTCACAGAGGCACCCGAAAGAGAGGTGCCTCTGCCTGCTACTGCAACTTGGTATGCATATCCAATTGGCTATGCATGCCATTCTGTAGTGGGCCAGAGGAGGCACCCACCCCAGAGAGGTGCCTTCAGGAGCCCGCTTTCCCTTCATGGCGGGCCAGAGGAGGCACCCACCCCAGAGAGGTGCGTCCAGGAGCTTGCTCCCCCCCAAAAAACCAGTACTAACGACAGACTAAAAAATGACAAACAAAACGACAAATTTTTGGAAAATTTCACGACAAACGGAAACGAGCCGGGGACAACTCGAAAATCGGCCCATCTCTACTAGCAACTAAATCTCAGAAGTGCTGAACTACAGATTTGAATTGAAATAAAAATGTATTTCTGATCTCATCTCTCTCTCTCTCTCTCTCTCTCTCTCTCTCACACACACACACACACACACACACACACACACACACACACACACACACACACACACACACACACACACACACACACACACACACACCTACCACCACCATCATAGGTCTGAGTTCTGCCTACAGCTCAGAAACACTTTTGCTACATTTTGGTGTATCTGCTTTCCTCTTGCAACTTTAACTTACACAACAACCTTATGGGGTACCTAATCCAACAAACACCCCAATGCATTGAAACACTGCAGTGTGGAGTTCAACTTTGGTCTTCCCAGTCTCACATATAAACAACTCTAACCTAACTTCAGACATTTAGTACAGCCGTTTTAAGGTATATTCATTGGTGAGTTTGATGTGCTGTTGATTTGGCTTGTTCAAGATAAGAAGAATCCCTTAAATAATTTTAGTTAATTGGCATAGTTGTGATAAATACTGAATGACTTCCATGTTTGGTGATCCCCCTTTTCAAAAGCTGCAATGACGTTCTTGGAATATACAGAGTAGCAATCAAAGGAGGCCAAAATAGCTTGGAATGAACTATTGGGCCCCCAAATTATGTTATTATGGAAGCCAAATGAACAGGATATTGTCTGGTGGGAAACAGCTGAATATTTTTAAAAATAAGAGGCTGCTCAAGTTCTTGTGTGTTTATAAGTAGTCTAGATAGGAAGAGAACACCTTATATGGAAGATGGTTAGAAGGCACTGATGCTTCTGTAATTTTTATTAACTACATCCAACAGATTTCATAAGGAATTCCCCAAGCCAAAATTTTGGTAACAATTGTTGGAGTATCAGATTTGGTGCTTACAGGGTTAAAGTCAAATCTGTTGTCATGCGCAGTGAAATGTTGGAGAGGAGATAAAAACTCCAGGTTCTTTCAGTTAGTTAGAGGGAGTTTCAAAGGGAGTGATAGTTAGTGAGTTCAGCTGTGTATTTTTCTTTGCTAGCGTGTGTGTTGCAAGACGCTGAAATGCCGGCTTGTAGTCCGGGTGTAAATATATGAGTTAAGTGTAAATAAACTAGGCAGTAACTTATCTCAGACTGTCAGACTAATTTATTCTTGTACACTGGCAGAAGACAGTTCGCTGTGCTAAATCTCCAGAAGAGAGAGCTACTCTGCTGACCCCTGTGTCTGAAGATTGTAAGATAAGCAGAGACACGCAAGGGAAGTGTGCTGGACCAGCTAAGATTCTCTCCCAGCTGTATGCTGGGGAGAATTTTTTTGCTCAACGGCCGCTCAAAGCTAACAAGGGTTATGGCCCAGAGATAAGGACAGTATTGATAATTTGCCAGTGTCAAGAAAGCAGTGCAGGAGTTATATGTGCGTGGTGAAAAGAGGGCTAAGGCAGAGAATGGAAGCCTGGAAGCCAACCAGAAAACCTGACTGCAAGCAGTTTTTGCTGGGCTTGAGTCTCTGTCTGGAGACAGAGAAAAGAGGTTGGGATCTCTTTGCTTCGGGGTACAGTCGGTACCAAGGCAAATAAGAGGTCGCCTCAACTGGAAGTCTACACTTGGAGCTTCCTTTCTTGCTGGAAGGAGACGTGAGTAGCAGTCCCAGAGAACCCATTGCTGTTGGTGAATAGCAGAAGGGGGATTGAAGCCCAAGATGGAGGCAGGACAGGAAAGTTTTACTGTGCCATTCCAACATCTCAATTCTGAGAACTATCTGGACTGGAGTGTCAGAATTCAGGCTTGGCTGGAAGCCAGGAATTTGCTGGACTGTTTAAGTAATTTACCTACCGATCCAGCTCAGCTGCCCCAATCAGCCACAGCTGCTCAAAGAGCTGAAGCACTAGCCTCAGTGCGAAGGAATGCAAAAGCCAGGGCTATGTTGATTATGAGTTTAGACTCTAATCAGTTAGTTTATGTACAAAGTCTGAGAAATGCTAAAGATATATGGGACAGTCTTGAGAGAGTACATCGCAGAACGACCCCAGGTGCAAAGGTCCATTTGTACAGACAGCTATTTGAGATGAAACTAAAGCCCGGGGAGATATCAGAGAACATATTGCTGCAATGGTGTCTATTTTCAACCAGTTACGTTCTCTGAATATGGCTTTCACAGAAGACCAACAAGTTTGTGTTCTTCTAAGCTCTTTAGACAAAAGTTATAACACGCTGTGTTTAACTATGGAGGCTTTACCTCAGGACAATTTCAATATGTCCTATTTTCTTGTCCATGAACAGCAACTGAGAGCCAATGAAGGTGGGCAAAGCAAAGGAACATGGCTGCTTATCCTCAAGAGGGGGGACGTGAAAGTTTACGCTGCAAGGAAATGTTTCAGGTGTCAATCACCAAGCCATGTTTTGAAAAATTGCCCTCTCCAAACTCCAAGGTTAACTCCCATAGCAACCAGATAAGAGACAGTCCACAGTGTGGGATGCCGAGGCAAGCTGCAGCTGAGAGAGGCAAGCATATAGAAGAAGAAGAGAAAACAGCACACGTCACATGAGATGGCAATGTTCAAGAAACAATCTTCAAGCAACTGTGTTTTCATTTTAGATAGTGGAGCCTCGCATCATCTAGCGCCACCTGGTGTTCAGAATGAGAATTGTAGGAAACTTTCTCAACCAAAGAAAATTACAATGGCTAATGGGCAGAAAGAGTCTTTGAACACTGCTGCAACAGTGTATATTGAATGTTTGGATACTACTGTTGATGTTTTTGTTCTAAATGGCATGACACGTGGTATTTTGTCTGTATCAGCTCTAGTTAGAGATGGTTTTTCTGTATTGTTTGAAAATAACATATGTTTTGTTTCTAGGAATGGGAAGCTGCTGATACAAGTGCAATGTAAGGATGGTTTGTATGCAGTGAATGCAAAAGCAGTTCCAGAGGATACAGCAATGCAAATGCAGTGCAGGCGCAAACATTCCCAAACACAACAGCTGTGCCCATTTACTCCATCGTAGAATGTGTCATTTAAACTGGGGGTATTTAAAGAAAATGCCTGAATGTGTTGAAGGGTGCAATGTGAAACCATGTTCTAGATTTTTGGATTGTAGGCCATGCAAAGCTGCAAAGGTCAAGAGATGTAGTTATCCTAAGTCAACCAGGGTATCTACAGAACCTTTTCAACTTGTACATGTTGATATTTGTGGACCAATGCCAACTGTTTCTTTGGGAAATGCTCTTTCAGTAGTTGATGATTTTTCCAGAAATGGTTGGGTATTTCCTCTGAAAACTGAAGCAGCTTTGGATTGTGGCAGTGGAGTGTGATTTTTCCACAAAGGTTAGACAAATTCAATCAATGTATTTACAAATACAACACATCTAAGACATAAGGGCATAGCACATAGATTGACAAATCCTTATTCTCCCGAGGAGAATGGCGTTGCGAAAGGAGAAACAACTCTGCAGGAAGCACACACACAAAAGTTATTGGGCACACAGACACACAGAGCACACACACAATTCTGTTGTAGGTCACTCCTTACACACACACACCAAAGATAGGATATTTCAGAGTGTTTGGTTCACCCACATTCACACACCAGAAAAATGATTTTTGTGGATATGAACCACAAAAGGTTGGAGATTTGCCTATCCTGATGGATCCAAAATACTAGTCAGTAGAAGTGCAGAGTTTTGTGAGCAGAAAGGATGGACTAGAGTTCACGCTAATCCTGAGGTGTTAAGTGAAAATTTTGACAATGTAGTAGGACAAGATGAAGCAGGTGCAGGTCCTGAACAGATGCACACATCAACAAGGACTCCTAGAGGTGTGAAGTCTGAGCCAACATCACCACAGTCCAGTGGGACAGAGAAGGCGTGTCACCACAGGTAGTACTAGTAGTTCTGACGCTAGTGATTCCAGAATTGTGCCCAGCAGTCCAACTGGGTCAGAGGGGGTCTGTCTGAGGTTGGTCTGACGTTCAGCTCGCACAACAAAAGGTAAACTTCGCCAGAGAGATTTTCTTCTTCAAACTATTTTGAGTGTTTGGATCTCAGTGTGAACCAGAGAGTTATGAGGAGGTTTTGCCCTGATGAGGAAGCTTGTAAATGGCATGCAGCAATGGAGAAAGAGATGGAATCCATGAAGACTATGAAACAACAACACTGCCAGAGGGCAAACAGGCAGTGAGTTGTCCTAATTAAGACTACAGCAACAAACACAAGACTTGTCGCCCAATGCACAGAGGTGAAACATTTCTGTTGTTGACAGTGTGCACAGAGTTTTCAACTCATTTTGATATAAATGTCTTCCTCAGTCTCACATATAAACAACCAAACCAGGTGTGGAAATTGCAAAATCGATCTATGGACTCAGACAAATTTGATGTTTTGGAGAATATGGGTTTCCACAAGAGTCTAGCCGATAACTGCCTGTATCTGAAAGGATCATATTTTTTGTTGATGATATTTTGTTTGATGTAAAACACAGAATCAGGTAAAGAAGTTTGCAACAAAGCTTGGAAAGAAGTTTCAGCTGATTTGATGTAAAGATGTATCTAGTTCAAGATGAACTGAAGATGAATTTTTACCCAGAAAAGCAAGATTGAAATAATTTGTCTGAGTTAAAACACCAATGGAGACAAATTTTGGCAAACTAGTTGATGATAAATAGTCAGCTGAATTTATTGATCTGTCTCAGTGTTTTGTTTTTGATCCATCAAATCCCAGTTTTCTGGAAAAGCTGCAATATTTGAAAGACGTTTCTGTCTCAAGTTGTCAATGAATCGCATTACAATGTTGGTCAGACAGCGATTGGGCAAATGCTGAGGACAGGAAATCAATGTCAGTGAAATTTGGAAAGTCTCTAGTTGGGTGGAAGTCTCAAAGCAAAGTCTGGTTACACTTTCCTCTAAATCTGAGTACAGTGCTCTGTCAGATCTCTGAAACTAGAGTACTACAGATGTTTGGTCCAAGAAATCAATGGAAACTGCTGTCTAACTATTACGGTATGGGAAGACAATCAACCGTGTTTGAAATTGGCAGAATCTGTCAGTTTAAATCCAGAACTAAACATCTGGACATCCGTTACCAAATGTATGTCAGAACAGAATGACTTGTCTGAAGTATTGTCCAAGTCAGAAGAATCTTTTTCAAAAATAAGAGGGTGCTGTGAAGTTCTGGGTATGGAATGAGTGTTTATTCAAGTAGTCAAATCTGATAGGAAATGTTGAGAGGAGACACTTTCAGTTAGTGGAAGATGGTTTAGTGAGTTCAGCATTTTCTTTGATGCTTCTGTAATTTTTATTAACTACATCCTCAACTGTCAGACTTTTATTCTTGTACACTGGCAGAAGAATTCCTGTGCTAAATCTCCAGAAGAGAGAGCTACTCTGCTGAAAGATTTTAAGATAAGCAGAACAATGCTGCTAAAAATGTAATGGCTAAAAATGTAATGTTAGAAGAATTTCAGTACTCCCATGTGCATCTGAGCAAGTCTCCTTCTGGAGCAAGAGAAATTAATCTGAAACAATTGATTGGGAGTGGTTAAGATCCATAGAAGATGCAAGAGTTCAGGGTACTGCTTGTCTCAGTACTCATTAGGTTCTGTAGAGAGTGCCTCTGAAAAAACTGTCAGTCTCCTAATTCCTTAGGGCTCCTTGCTGAGTTAACAGACGTGAGTACAAACATATTGTGATGTTGCCTAGCAATAAAGTGGTCTCCATCCTCTTGTATATGTTAGGAATTAATGAGTAGGGTATATTTAGGTCCTAAGTTGTTCTGTGTCTCTTTATGAATCAAATTAAACTACACGCTTTGCATGTACTGTAGAAGCAGGGCACCCTTAATTATACGGTAGCTGAAGAAGAGTGTAATTATGATTTGATTGATTGATTGATTGATTGATATCACCCATCTGGACAAAGGCCACTCTGGGCAGTCTACAGTATGTGAAAAACAAAAATCAACATCATAGGACTAAAATGTACATCATGAAGACTTCAAAATAATCATAAAATAAAAATGCAATATATTTAAAATATATTTAAAATACATTTCTTATTCTGCTGCAGAGTAAATCAATAATCTACAAAAACTGGACTTTGGACCAGCACCAACAGTCTTATCTAGTTTTATGCCAAACTTTGTTCAAAGGGTTTTTGAGTTATCTGGAAGTTGAGTCATGGCAACTGGACTTCTTTCCTCATAAGATTGAAACATTTTGCTACTCATCCCAGCACCTTCATCAGTCTGAGGGAAGTTAGTGGTGAGGCCTCCAATTTATAGTGATTTCACATCTCTCTTGTCTGAATAGGCTCTGATTTGTCTGGGATTGAGGAAAGGGCCATGATGCCATTCGTATGTGTATCGAAAACCCCTCTTTCAACAGAGGTGGGGAACATACAAAAGCCCTGTCTCATTTTGAAGTTGCAACTTGTGTGGCATGGAAGGACTGACTGGGAGGACCGCCTTCCTCTTCAGGAGGAACAACAACTTATACATTAACATTTTCCTTTTAAAAGACAAACACAACAACTGAGCCTTTATTGATACAAACAACTTTTTACTGGAAGGTAAAAGTCCATCCCCTCTCCAGGAGCCCTAGCATGGAATCAAACTCCCAACTAGAGATGGGCACGAAACAAACAATTTTTTGTTTCCATTTTTGTTTTTTGTTACGTTACGCAATGAAACAACAAATGAATTTTGTCTCTAAAATGAAACAAAATGAACAGAAACACCGGAAATTTTGTTGTGCGTTTTGTTTTTGTTACGGCCATACAGTGAACTGCTTTAAATGCTAAAAAAAATCACAAAAAATGAAATAAATGGTAACAAAATGGTAACAAAACGAATGAAAACAAAAATGAATTTTTGCAAAAATTCACGAAAAACAGAAACAAACTGAAATGAACCCCCTAAACGACAAAAGAAACACCATTTTTTTTATTTGTACCCATCTCTACTCCCAACCTTTATCTCCGCGGTCAAACACCTAAGCCACTGAGATATCACTGTATCATGGAAAACAGACCTCCACAGCTAACATTTTACTCAAAGGAAGCCTTGGTTTTTAGATCACCCTCAAGTTATGCTTCCAGTTCTTCACCTTGAAGCTGGTCATGTGGCAGCAACCATGACTGGAGGACTCATGTCAGACACCCACACCCACATCAGTCCACACCCACATCAATCTGCTAGGGCGGTACAACAGTTCCTGCTGCTATTTCTTCTTCCAAAAGACTCTGGAGCCCCAGGTTAAATTGCCGTGTTGGTAATTTGTGATAAATAAGTGGGTTTTTTGCTTGCACGGGCACTTGGTCTGTAAAAGGTTTGTCATCACAGCCCTATGCTTACCCTCACAGCACTGGAGAAACCACTATTTCTGCTAAACAGTTAATAAATCATATATCATTTTTCAAGGGGAGGCTTTTTAGCAATAAGTACTTGTAAAGACTGGAGGAATGACTAAAATATTAGGTACAGACATACAATTCTAGTACTGTACATAAGCATCTGAAAGGTCATTCTGTCTAAATTCCATTCAAAATGCTGGTTTATGCTGCTAAATTTTAATCCATTTAACAAATGGACACGAAATGTCAACAATGGGACACAAACCATTTAAAACATCTTCACAGGAAAATGGGGAATTTTAAAAAAGATTTGGGTTTATTACAATTTCATTTTCATAGATTAACCCAGATATTTTTGAAGTTAATCTGTTTATTATTTTATGCATATAACATTTGGTAATTTTTTTAATGCAGAAAGATAAATCACTGCACGCAGAACTCTGTATAGGAATTTAGATTCATTGTGTGACCTTTTAGATCTTTCACCACTCCCATTAATGTATGAATGTGATTACATTTCATAGTTTGTTAGATATGAGTTACAAAGGTTATGCAGATAACAGCATTTTAGAGTAACCCAGTTGATAACACTCAGTGTACATGACATTTTAATCAACACCATCCATAATGAAACAGCGGCACCTTTTGCCCCCGGCCTTAAGCAGCTGGGCTCTGAAGGAAAAAGACATAAAAGTGCTAAAAATGGCTGGCCATAAGGTGGCAAGACTTCTGCTAATGTTCTTGAACCCTAACCTGCAGTAGCCATTGATGGCACACTGTGAAAGTAATGCAGTTTTACATAGTTGAAAATCACCCTCACATTAGGTGACACATCAGATGCTGGCATGAGTGCTGCAGTCTTAATGAAGATAAGGTGAGTTTACTTTCTCTTGGCTGACAGGCACAGCTGGAAGGAAAAGGCCAAAGAAGAAACAGGGCTATCTAATGTGTTTGGATTTAAGAATCAAGGCAAACAGAACTATTGAATAATAAGGCTGTAATCCTATAAATACGTCTCTGAGAGTAAATCTCCTTAATCTCACATGGGGCTCTCTTTCTGAATAGATATGCATAGCATTCACGGTGGGTAGCAAAACCTCTCAAAGAAATAAAGAGAAGTCTTTAGAGAAAGAAGGAAAGTATATCATCAAGTAATAGAGCCAAGTGGTCAAAGGGAAAACATCAATGCATAGACATTACAGGCTGTTTCTGTATGGATTTGCATTAAACTTCCAGAAACATATCAGTTGTTGGAAGACAACTAATATAATTAAATAAAATTAATTTCTAGTAGTCCCTAGAATTCAGTTGCTATGAATTCTAGTAGTCCCTAGAATTCAGTTGCTATGACGCAATTCCCAGATAATCTCACCTGGAAGACTGAGTGAGAATGTTCACAGGCAGTTCAGAGAGTTAGTTATGTGAGTGACTGACGTGTGTGTGTGTGTGTGTGTGTGTGTGTGTGTGTGTGTGTGTGTGTGTGTGTGTGTGTGTGTGTGTGTGTGTGTGTGTGTGTGTGTGTGTGTGTGTGTGTGTGTTTTGACAGAAGATGACCTTGTGCATCTGAGCAAAATGAAAGTGATGTTGACATCCGGGTTATTTAGTTCAGAATTTGCCTTCTTCCACTGTCCTTTATTTTCTAAAATATATCACAAGCACAGCAGGGAATAGAAACACCCTGAAAATGGCTCAGTGAACTTTAGCTGTGGCATTTTAAGAAGCCTAAATGGTTTAAAGTTTGCATATTTGATTGGACACAATTAGTATGAAGGAAGCATTGCTGGAGTGCATTGAGTTGTAAACAATTGAGTTGTAAACGCTCCTAGTCTGAACCATTAGAGGCTGGGCTATGCACTAGGCACTGCATTATTGCAGCAGAGAAGGGTATTCATTATGCTTACTGATATCTGCAGAAAGCACAGGAGGTGGGGAACATTCAGGGAATGGCACCCCCTCCCCCCTTTTCACTGTGGCCGTCATCAAAGGTGATGTTTTGCTAAGTCTATGAGCAGTTAATAAAGAGATATTCGGTAATATGTTTATAATTAACTTCTAAGTGGACAAGATGAATAGAGACTGATCATGCCATTGCTATAGTGTATGAAGTTACAAAAATAGAATTATGCCTCTCTGTGTGGGTGGGTGTGCACGTGTGTGTGCATGCGTGCGTGCGTGCACGTCTTTAAACAATTCTTTCTTGCCCCTAACACAAGCCACTCTTTAGACTCAAGGAAGATCAGCTCTTTGTTTCTTTGGTTAGGATTATCAAATGATTATGTCCAATATACTAA
Organism: Phrynocephalus forsythii; assembly: GCA_029282475.1. NCBI lineage: Eukaryota > Metazoa > Chordata > Lepidosauria > Squamata > Agamidae > Phrynocephalus > Phrynocephalus forsythii. The sequence goes on along the minus strand of JAPFRF010000004.1, from coordinate 60,930,681 downwards.
AGAGAAGGAAGAAACAAGTCAAATGAAGGAGTCTGATTTTATGTCAGCTGCCACTTTGAGACTTTTTAGGTTCCACTGTGTCCTTATACTAATTATTAGAGGAGGGCACGAATCAGAAAACCCATGTTTCGGGTTCATCTGGTTCGGGCCCCACCCTTGGTTCGGTTTTGGTTCGGGTTCGTACAAATGTTTTAAAAAATTCATACAAAGCGGAACTGATCTGAACTGGTTCAGGTTCTTACCGCCAGCGGCGGCGGCTTGGTGGTGGCAGTGGTGGTGGTGGATCCTGGCCCCTGCGGCATGGGGCCAATGCCTCGTCTTTTTTCAAGCACCCACCATGCAGCCCTTGGGCCAGGTGGGCACTTATTATTATTATTTTTTCTTGATTTTAGAGCACCGACCTGGCCACCCCTGGGGCCTGGTCGGCGCTCCTTTTTAATTTTTTTAATTTTTTTTCCAAGCACCGACTGCACGGCTCCCGGGGCCGGGTCGGCGCTGGTTTAATTTTTTTCTATTTTTTACTTTATTTTAGGGTGCTAACCCGGCCACCACTGGGGCCGGGCCGGCACTCCTTTTTTATTATTATTTTGATTTATTTTTATCCTTTTTTTTTTTACTCCAACCATTGCCCCCCCACTCGGAATGACGAGGCGAGGCAGTTTGTTGGGGTAAACTGGGCCACACTTTATTAACAATAACATTATAACATAACTGGAGGGGCCAAGCATCTCTTCATTTGGTCGGAACCCCGGGGTCTCCCGGGACCCCTCCGACCGGCAGCCTTAGGCGAGCCATGAACCCCCAGGTGGTGCCGTCCTAGGACGGCACGGCACGGGCCGGTTAATTTGGTTTCCTCCTCCCTGCCTGCTATTCTCAAACCTGGGTCATTCCCAGCGCAGGGAGGCGCTTGCCTTCCCCCACCGCAGCCCCGTGACCTCCCGGCCCGCCGTGCTGCGGTGGAGGGGCGTTTACCTTTAACTTGCCAATGTTATGCTCCCTGCTGCCCTCCATGCTTTTAGCCGCCAAAGTGTGACCGATACAACATTTCAACAACATTTAACCTCGAGGAACTAGTGTGGGATAGGCGAAAAATCCCCGCCCTCAACAGCCAATCTAGAGTGCGGGTCAAAAATTCCTATCCGGCCCCCAATCGGGCGACCAAGTAAATTCACACTAGCCCTAACGCGGTGGGTGGGTGGGGAACGCTGCTCCGTTGTGACTGAAGCTGGGGGGGGAGGAGCCACCCTTTATAGGGCGCTCCTCCCCCCGCCCATGCAGGACCTAAGGTCCTGCCTCGCCTCCTTGCCCTCCTCGGGCGGGGCAAATCGGCTCCGCTAGCGGACGAGCCGCCCGCGGAGCTAGCATTGCCCCCCCACTCGGAATGACGAGGCGAGGCAGTTTGTTGGGGTAAACTGGGCCACACTTTATTAACAATAACATTATAACATAACTGGAGGGGCCAAGCATCTCTTCATTTGGTCGGAACCCCGGGGTCTCCCGGGACCCCTCCGACCGGCAGCCTTAGGCGAGCCATGAACCCCCAGGTGGTGCCGTCCTAGGACGGCACGGCCCGGGCCGGTTAATTTGGTTTCCTCCTCCCTGCCTGCTATTCTCAAACCTGGGTCATTCCCAGCGCAGGGAGGCGCTTGCCTTCCCCCACCGCAGCCCCGTGACCTCCCGGCCCGCCGTGCTGCGGTGGAGGGGCGTTACCTTTAACTTGCCAATGTTATGCTCCCTGCTGCCCTCCATGCTTTTAGCCGCCACGGCCGCAGGCCTAGCCTTGCTATGGCCCCGGCCCCCCACCAGCAGCCAATTCTTCAGCCAGGCACCTCCTCAAGTCTCGCAGGAACAATTCCATGCCCACGTCCGACAGGTGCACCCCGTCCGGCCTGTACAGCTCCGTCCTGCGCGCATCGAACTCCGGGTGGCCCAGCACTGCCCCAAACTCCCTGCAGACCGCCCTACAAACCTCCTGATTCACGCCCTTCCTGGAGCGGTTAATCTTTCGGGGGTCACAGTCTGCCCTCCACACTTGCCGTGGTATCAATGTTGACCACAAAATTCTGCTTGTGGGAAACCTGGCACGCCAATCCTCCAGGTCCCTCAAAATTTCCCATATCAACGATTTGCCTGTCTGGGTAGTCAGATCGTTTCCCCCCAAATGAATCATTAAGAAATCAGGTGGCCTGCCCCGGGCAGCCATAATGGCCGTCCCTAGGAACTCCCGCCACTTCATCCCTCGCTTCCCCCACCATTCAATTACAGCACGACTACCCAGCCCTAAATTTGGTCCCCAGCCGGATCTGCGGGCGTACTTCTCTGCCCAGTATACGTAACTGTGCCCCACAAAAACAACCCTCGACCGGCGGGTGCCGCCTCTGCACCTGGGAAGACAAAATTAACACATTAACCGCCATTCTTGCCAGTCCGGACCTGGGGGGATAACAAAACAGGTTAAATCGGCGGCAACGGCCGCACATACCTCTTATAACAGGGTGAGGCCCACCTCCCCAGCCGGCGGATGGCTCCCTCATCGTACCCCACCGCCGCCGCCGTCCGGGCCGCCCCAATCCTAAACGAATGGGTGCCAAACCGTAATGCCCCCAGCCCCAAGGTCTCCAAGACCCTGTTGGTGAGGGTCGCGAACTGGAATTTCGTCAAGGGGCTCCCATCCCGATGCACGAAGGCATACGTACCGTCCACCCTCGTAGTGCCAGATATTCCCTCATGGCAGCCACCGGGCATATCCCCTTATGGAGCATGGGCCCAGCCTCAATTCTGTGCCTTTCCCCCTCTGGTCTGTCTTGGATCTCCTTATCCTCACCACTAAGGTCTCTCCTGTCAGCCGGATATCGGCCAGGCCCAGCGCCGTGCAAGACGAATCCTTCCCACTCGATGCCACGAGCTCGCTGACACGCAGGGCGCCAAAGAAGGCCAGCAACGAGGCCGCCCCCGAAACAGGGACGCTTCGTAGCCATCCTTGCACATCTCTGGCCAACTGGCACTCATGCGCTCCAGCAGCCGCGGCGAGAGCGGGAAGCGAGCATCAGGGACCCTCCCCCGCATCCTGGACCAACCAGCCACCATGCCCCGCACCCGGAAGTCCCTCGTTGTGTCGGTGTATCCCTTCAGCCTAGAAAAGAATGCCAGGGCAACTAGCTTCCCCTGCAGGGACCCGGGCGCCAGACCCTTACGGTGCAAATACACCAAGAACCTTTGCAAGTGCTCCACTGGCAGCGGCCAGTGCTGGGGAAGGCCTTGTTCCTCCCGGAATTCTGAAAACTCCCCATCACCGCCGAGTATCCCCTCTGTGTTCTTGGGGCGACAGAGCCTCGAAGGGCTCCGTCGGCCTCGGCGCGCCAGCCTGCCATACCTCCAACGGGATCTCCACAGGGGCCTGGGCCGCTTCTGGGGCGAGGGCCCGGAAACGCTCTGCCTGTTGGCGGGATAAAGCATCGGCAATCTCATTCTCCACCCCCGGCACATGACGAGCGTGCACCACTATGTTAAACTGCAGCGCCCGCAGTACAAAAGCCCGCACCAGCTTCATCACCCGGGGGGAACGGGATGTCAGGTTGTTGATGACATACACCACCGCCTGATTGTCACACCAAAAGTGTACTACTGCATTGGCCCACGCCTCCGACCAGATGTAAAGGGCCGCCCAGATGGGAAATAGTTCCAAAAAGGTGAGATCACGGGTCACGCCCTCTTCCCGCCAATCCTGGGGCCATATCCCGTTGCACCACTCGCCCCTCCAGTAGATGCCAAACCCCAGGGTCCCCGCCGCATCGGTGTGAACCTGGAACCGGGCACCCAACCGGAGCTCGTCCCTCCAAAAGGAGACTCCATTAAAACCCCGTAGGAAATGCCCCCATACCGCTAAGTCCTCCCGCATGTCCCCCGTCACCCTGGTCCTATGGGTGGGCTTCCGCAGCCCACTCATAGCGGCACAGAGGCGGCGCAAAAAGGCCCTGCCCGGGGCCACCACTTTGCAAGCAAAGTTAAGGTGCCCCACCAGCTCCTGTAGCTCCCGTAGGGAAAGTTTCCTGCGCTGTAAGGCGTGGTCCACCCTGTCCCGTAGGGCTTGAAGCTTATCTTGGGGCAACCTGCAAGCCTGTTCCCTGGTGTCAATCTCGATCCCTAGGAAGGTAAGCACCTCACTGGGCCCCTCCGTCTTCTCCTCTGCAAGCGGTAGGCCCAGTTCGCCCGCCAAAGCCCGGAAGCTGTCCAACAGGCCCCGACACCTGCCTGTGCCGGCTGGGCCACAGAAGAGGTAATCGTCTAAATAATGTGCCGTGCTTTCCCAGCCCGTCTCGTGGCGGAGCCGCCACTCGACAAATGAACTGAAGGCCTCGAAGATGGCGCAAGAAACGGAACATCCAAACGGCAGTGCCCGGTCCACATAAAACTGGCCCCGGAACCGAAACCCCAGTAGTTCAAAGTCGGAGGGGTGGACGGGGAGGAGGCGAAAGGCTGACTTAATGTCGCATTTCGCCATCTCCGCCGCCGGGCCGCAGGCGCGCACCATGCGCACCGCGGCGTCAAAGGACGTGTACCTAACCGAACACAACTCGGGAGGTATGCCGTCATTGACGGACGCGCCTGACGGATGAGATAGGTGGTGGATCAGGCGAAACTCGCCCGGGGCCTTCTTAGGCACCAAGCCGATCGGCGACACCCGTAGGTTGGGCAGCGGTGGGGTCTGGAAAGGGCCCACCACTCGGCCCTCCCTGACTTCCTTATTAATCTTCTCCTCCGCCACCCCCTCAGCCATCTCCAGGGACTTCAAATTCTCAGCCAACCGGGGGAGGCGGTCCCCCCTGAACGGAATACGAAAACCCAACTCGAACCCCTTAACCAAGAACTCTGCGGCGGCCCTGTCCGGGTACTCCGCCGCCCAACTCCTCAAAACGTCCAGCCTAATTGGGCTGGGTCCCAGGTGCAGGCGGGCCGTCGGACCCACCTGGCTTCTTAGGCCCCCCTCCGTCCCTGTTTCTACCCTGCAGTGGGCGTGCCTTGCCGCAGGTATTGGCCGGGTGTGACGCCCCACAGACGGAGCACTCATGCCTAAAACGGCAGTTCTTCCTATTGCAGACCCCTTGCCGATTATATTCCCAACACACCAGCCGTACTTGAACCGACTGACCCGCTGCTTGCAGGGCATTGGCGTTGGCTGGGGCCTTCCTAATGGTGTGCCCACTATCGTATCTGTCGCCCATAGGCTTATTTGGGGTCATAAACTGCAGCCAAAGCGGGGGGAGGGGCTCGTCCCATCTGACAAACGGGTCGAGGGCCGCCCTACGGCGGAACTCCTCATCGTAAAGCAGCCAGCAGTGCCCCGGGTAATCTACAAAGGCCCTGTATATGATGTCGAGGTACTTCAGCAGGGCCTGCGCCCTCCAGGGGTGGGCTTGCAACGTTAGCGACATAAAGATCAAATACGCTGGCAGCCATGCTGCCCAGGAGCGTTCCGGCTTCTTTTTGAGCCTGCGCTCCTTGTCCATTGGGTCCTCTTTATCCATCTCCTTAACGTCCATTTCCCTGTTCAGCAAGCTAAAAATATCCACATAGTCCCCCCTCCAGATCTTCTCCCTCGTGGCCTGCGTTAAATGGTGTCCAAACGGGGAGGCGTAGTCCCCATAAGGCATGGCCGCGGCCGCCACCCCCGGGTAGCCCGGAGCTGCGGGCGCGCCATCCAAGGTGTCCACCCCCTGCCATGTGACCCACCCCGACCAGCAAGGTGTGGGGCTGGGCGGCCAGTGTGACGAGGCCCCCGGGTAGCCAGTGTGCCCCATCCCAAGTCCTCCCATAGCGGCTGTGGGCTGGCCTGGCTTCGGCCCCATGGCCAGGGGCGACGCCCCAGGCGCCCAGGGTGGGAGTGGGCCCCACGCAGGGAGCACCTGCGGCGGGCCCTGGGCGGGCCAGTTGCCCGCCGCTCCGTGCATGGGCGTCGCTGCCCGGCCGGGCACTGCCCGCTGACCAGGGCCATGTTGTAATGGGCGCTTGTTCAGGCGCGCGCACGCCAACTCACTCGGGGCTGCTGTCTCCGCCGTCGTCAGATGGGCTTGGACTCCCTCTGTTCGGTCCTCTCCATGTCCCCGTCGTCATCTGAGGTGGACGGTCCCTGGCGTGGCCGCTTCGCTGGATCTGGCTGCGGGTCCGTCGAGGCCGACGTACCAGGCATTGCATCCATCTGCTCCAATGCTGCAAAGCGAGCCGACATGTCAGCAATTTTTCTTTTAGCTGCGCCCGCTTGCGTGCCTTGGCCGGCCTAGTGCCAGCCCTAGGGGCCTGCTGTGTCTGGGGACCCGGCCTGTCCACCCCCTTGGATGCCTCCAAGGCCCTCAGGCGCGCCTCCATCTGTTGCCATATGGGCCACTGTTCCTCATCAGAGGTTTCAGGCGAGCCGGGCCCTGGTTGCAGGGCCGGGCGGGGGGCGGGCTGTTTGCCCTTGCCCCGCCCTTGCCCCCTTTTGCGCCATGGCTCGCCTTGGGTGCTGTTCCGGCCTCCGCCCCCCCGCCCCCAACCCTGGCAAGGGGAGTGCGAGGAAGCACAGCAGCCCCCGCCGGCCGCAGGAAGACTGATGGCGGAGGGAGCCCTCTAGGCGCAGCCCCCTAGCCCCAGCCCCTCTGCGACAGAAACTCCAAGGGCCCAGACCACTTAAACCCCAGGACCAGGCCTTTCGATTGACTCTTAGGCCAGGACCACCACCCAAGTCAGCTGGGGGACTCACAGGGGAGGGCAAAGGCCCGGTACCAGCAAGGGCGGGGGGGGATAATAGGCCAGGAAGGCCCGGTTAGTAAAGCGGGGAGGGGGGGGCGACTACACTGAGCTACCCCGGCCGCGCCTGCCCGCGCGATAGGCCCCAGGCTGTGGTCGCTGTCCTACCCCCACCCCGCGAAGGACCACCCGGCCTCCTGCCCCCCCAGGGGGCTCCCGCCACCCGCAGGCCAGCCCCCGTCTGCCGTCTAGGCCGGCCGGCCCGCGCCGGCTGCGGCCGCCGTTCTCCGCCGCACGGCCGCACCCCCCCTACTCAGCCCAAGGTCCCCCTCACTCAAGGGGGGGAGGGCTGATGTCGCTCCCCCCAATCCGCTGCCCGGCCCCCGCCGGGACTTGGTCCGTCTCGCGGCCTCCGCGCCCGCCCGCGAGCCGCCCGCCAGCGCCCGAGCCGCGCGCGCCGGACCGGGCCGCCGAGGCCCGGACGCTGCCGCCGCCGAATCGGCCGCCGAGGCCGGATGCTGCCGCGCCGACCGGCGCCGAGGCCGGGCGGCGCTGCGCGCCCGCGCGGCAGCTGACCGTCCGCCCGACCACTCGGCGGCAACCGACCGGCCTACCAGCCGAAACCGGGCCCACCGCCCGCACCGGGAGGCCGCGTCGGCTGCTCTAAAATGGCGCCCGCCACGTGGCTAAGCCAAGATGGCGGCGCCGAGCAGCGTTCAGTCGGAGATCCTCCTCTGAACGCTGCTCCGTTGTGACTGAAGCTGGGGGGGGGAGGAGCCACCCTTTATAGGGCGCTCCTCCCCCCGCCCATGCAGGACCTAAGGTCCTGCCTCGCCTCCTTGCCCTCCTCGGGCGGGGCAAATCGGCTCCGCTAGCGGACGAGCCGCCCGCGGAGCTAGCACGTGTTCCATGCTACAGGTGTCACACAGGCTGGTTTGTTTTTTTTTTGCTGGCCACAGGCCAGTTCTGTGGCTTGCGGGCCGGTTCCTCAGACTAAGGAAGCTACATGGATGAGTACCAAAACATTTTGATCCCACAAGGAATGAATTCAGTTGCTATGACTCAATTCCCAGATAATCTCACCTGGAAGACTGAGTGAGAATGTTCACAGGCAGTTCAGAGAGTTAGTTATGTGAGTGACTGAATGTCAGAATTTAAAAGTCAGAGCAGCATATGGGAATGACAGTGGTATCAGAAGAGGATGCGAATAAAAGTGTTGTCTTGTTAGTACTTGTGTCAAAGCAAGTATCTATCTATCTACCTATAAAAAGCAAAAAATATATTTTAAAGAGCAGCAGTTTCCATGATTCTATGGGTATACTTTAATGGGGGTTCCTGCTTGGCAGGACTGGATGACCCCTGAGGACTCTTCCAACTATGAGTCTATGATTCTATGAGTAAAGGCTTGTGTTAGCTGAAACACTGTTTATATTTTAATTTATTTATTTATTGAACCTTTTAATTTCTTTAAATTTTTAAAGTAACTCTTAATTCCAGCTTACAAATACTGATTATTTTATAGATGGTAGTCATGAAATCTTATACCTACATATACAAATCGCGAGTGAGTATGACTCATGATTCTTTTAATTTCACAAATGTAAACAGAAGCTGTATTTTATCAAAATCATTCATCTTTATAAAAGAACAGTGTGAAGGTAGACCTTATACGTGGCAGAATTAAAACACCACTGTAAAATGTTGTGGCATCTAGCTCCAAATCCAAAGGTTGGGACTGAGAGTTCAGTTCTCCACTATGCCTTCTTGACAGGGACTTCACTTAATGATCCATAAGTTCCCTTCAAGTAATATACATTTCTGAAAGTCAATCCCCAAATTCACTACCACCACCAACATTCTTCTAATGATTTATTTTCTTCCTGACTAGAAATGCCTCTGAAAACCCAGATCTTCTATTATATTTTTAGTCCATATATATATATATATATATATATATATATATATATATATATATATATATATATATATATATATATATATATATATATATATATATATATATATATATATATATATATATATATATATATATATATATATATATGTTTTCGTAGATTTTCACGGGTATAGGTATGCATGTTAGGGTGGATTCGGGTTTCTTCCCGTGTAGGAATCTGGTTGTTTTGGCGACGTTTCGACGAGGTCTCACTCGTCATCTTCAGGCTGGTGTTCTGGCTTCTTTCTTCTTGAAGCAAAGTGTGGTCTCAGTTGAAGTCCTTCTATAAATACTGCTGGGGGTGTGGTTTGCTTGCTCTGTTGCTGATTGTAGGTTCCTTTGTTCCTTTGTTCTTTTGTGATCTGCTGTGTGGCTGAGGCGATCGTTAAGGGATTAACTGCTGATGGCTGTTTAGATGGCTGTTTACATGCTGGTGGGTTAGATGGCTGGTAGGTTCTGGCAGTATCCTGGGCTTTGGTGGAGTGGGGTCCTGTGTCTTGTGAATTCATTTTGGTCTGGCTACGTGTCTGTGGTCTCCCAATGTTTTTTTGGGGTGTGTGAGTGTGCTCCATGTGGTGACTGGAGTGGGGTGCCGCAGTAGATGGTGCAGTCGTGGTTTTGTTATTGGATGGTGGTTTCGTTTCATCTGTGGGAAGGGTCTGGGTTTGTGTTTGGTGTGGATGGAAGGTGGTGGCATCTTGTGTCCTTTTGGACCTGGTGTCAGTCTTTGTGACAGAGGCTCGTCTGTTGACCAGGGCTAGTTTCCAGATGTCAGGCAAGCGGGAGGTGTCATCACGTTTATTCATGTTGTTTGGGTGTTTCTCTATTTCAATGGCTTCCATGATTATTCGACTGTTGAAGTGTTCAGTTTTGGAGATGAGTTTGGTTCTTTCAAAGTCAATTTCATGACCTGTTGTTTTTATGTGCTGGAAGAGAGAGGAAGATTTTTCTTCTTTTTGACTGCGTTCTTGTGTTCTGCGATGCGTGCGCTTATTCTCCTGTTTGTTTGTCCGATGTATGTGGCTGGACAGACTTTGCATGGTATTTCGTAGACTCCTTGGTTTTCTAGCTCAATCTTGTCTTTGGGGTTTCTTAAGATGTTGGCTATTTTTTGGTCGGTGCAAAAGGCTGTCTTGATATTGTGTTTGTGGAGAATTTTGCTGATTTTGTCTGTGGTGCCTTTGATGTAAGGGAGGAGGGCGGTGCCGTTGTTCTCTTCTGTTTCTTGGTTCTTGGGGGGTGTTTCCTTTTGGATTAGTTTGGTGATGGTGTTTTTTTGGAATCCGTTCGCAATTAAAACATTCGAGAGAGTGTGTAATTCAGTTTTTAGGTGGTCTTTGTCAGCGAGGCGTTTGGTTCTGGAGATGAGGGTTTTTGCTACGGAGTTGATCTGTGCAGGGTGGTGGTGTGATTGTGCATTTAAGTAGCGGTTTGTATGTGTTTTTTTCCGGTAGATGGTATGTCCTAAGGAGCCGTCGGGTTTTTGTAGATTAGGACGTCCAGGAAGGGAAGTTGGTTGTTGGCTTCTATTTCCATAGTGAATTGTATTTTGGGGTGTAGGCTGTTGAGATGTGTGAGGAAGTTGTTCAGTTTATCTTTCCCGTGTGGCCAGATAACAAAGGTGTCGTCAACATATCTGAGCCAGAGTTTGGGTTTATGTTCGGACTTCTGTAACGCGTTGGTTTCAAAGTGTTCCATATATAGGTTTGCGATGACCGGTGAGAGGGGTGATCCCATGGGTGCTCCTTCTATCTGTTTGTATCTTTGTCCATTGTGGATGAAGTATGTGTTGGTTAGGCAGTGGTTGGTCAGATCTAGGATGTGTTTGGGGGGGTTGTATTTGTTGTGGATAGCTGTCAAGGCTTCTTGAATGGGCACTTGTGTGAAGAGCGAAACAACATCGAAGCTCACGAGTAGGTCATTGGGTTGTAGGTCTTGTTTCTTTATAATTTCTATGAAGTGGAACGAGTTTTGTACGTATGAAGTGATGGATTCTGCATAGGGCTGGAGTTGTTTGGCAAGAAATTTGGCGAGGTTTTGTAGAGGTGAGCCTATGGAGCTGACTATGGGTCTGAGAGGTGTTCCTTCTTTGTGAATCTTGGGGAGGCCGTAGAGCTTGGGGCATCTGGATGATTTCTCTCTGGGGATGATGCTTGGCTTGATTTCTTCACTTAAGGGAGAGGCTTTTATTTTGGCTTTGGTGGTTTTTTTCCAGGTAGGTGGTGGGGTCTGTGTTCAAAGGTATGTAAGCAGGGTCTTGTAGTAGGTTGGATAATTTGGCTTGGTAGTCGGATGTGTTCATCACCACTGTGGCATTGCCTTTGTCTGCTGGGAGAATGATTATGTTGTTGTCTTTCCTCAGGTTGGAGAGGGCTTTTGTTCTTCTTTGTGTAAATTGCTTCTGGGTGGTTTGCTGGAGCAGAGGACATTGGTGACTTCGAGTCTGATTTTGTTGGCTTCATCTGGGTTGATTTTGGTTAGGCTGGCTTCCACTCCGCATATGATGTTTTCGGTGGGGATGTGTCTGGGGGCAATTGCAAAGTTGAATCCTTTGGAAAGGACTTTGGTCTCTGCGATGGTGAGTGTCCTGTCTGATATGTTGTGAACTGTTTGTTTCATGGGCTGTTGTGTGGGGGTTGGGCTTCTGGCGTTTTCCAGTTTGTGGAGTTTGTTGGTGTGTGTGTCTGTCTTGTGGGAGGTCTCTGTTTCAGCTCTCCAGGCGGCCAGTTGCTTGGATTTGTTCCAGAGTGTTGGGTGGATTTTGTTGCTGAGTTTGAGGTGGAGAGTGAGTAGGTCTCTGTTGGTTTGATCTAGTAGGTATCTTTTCCTGTGTAGTTCGCTTCTGATTAGGGCTAGTTCTGTTCTTTTCAGGATCCTTTCGCTGGATGGGGTTTTGAGTGGAATTTCAGTTGGAAGCTTGTGGGGATCACATTTTGTCTCGGCAGTTGCGTAGGAATGCAATGTCACATAAGATGGTGGCTCTTCGGACTTCTAGTTTCTCGTAGGTTCTGGTCAGCTGGAAGGTTTCCTCCCGTAGAGGTCGGATATTTGTTTTCGTAGATTTTCACGGGTATAGGTATGCATGTTAGGGTGGATTCGGGTTTCTTCCCGTGTAGGAATCTGGTTGTTTTGGCGACGTTTCGACGAGGTCTCACTCGTCATCTTCAGGCTGGTGTTCTGGCTTCTTTCTTCTTGAAGCAAAGTGTGGTCTCAGTTGAAGTCCTTCTATAAATACTGCTGGGGGTGTGGTTTGCTTGCTCTGTTGCTGATTGTAGGTTCCTTTGTTCCTTTGTTCTTTTGTGATCTGCTGTGTGGCTGAGGCGATCGTTAAGGGATTAACTGCTGATGGCTGTTTAGATGGCTGTTTACATGCTGGTGGGTTAGATGGCTGGTAGGTTCTGGCAGTATCCTGGGCTTTGGTGGAGTGGGGTCCTGTGTCTTGTGAATTCATTTTGGTCTGGCTACGTGTCTGTGGTCTCCCAATGTTTTTTTGGGGTGTGTGAGTGTGCTCCATGTGGTGACTGGAGTGGGGTGCCGCAGTAGATGGTGCAGTCGTGGTTTTGTTATTGGATGGTGGTTTCGTTTCATCTGTGGGAAGGGTCTGGGTTTGTGTTTGGTGTGGATGGAAGGTGGTGGCATCTTGTGTCCTTTTGGACCTGGTGTCAGTCTTTGTGACAGAGGCTCGTCTGTTGACCAGGGCTAGTTTCCAGATGTCAGGCAAGCGGGAGGTGTCATCACGTTTATTCATGTTGTTTGGGTGTTTCTCTATTTCAATGGCTTCCATGATTATTCGACTGTTGAAGTGTTCAGTTTTGGAGATGAGTTTGGTTCTTTCAAAGTCAATTTCATGACCTGTTGTTTTTATGTGCTGGAAGAGAGAGGAAGATTTTTCTTCTTTTTTGACTGCGTTCTTGTGTTCTGCGATGCGTGCGCTTATTCTCCTGTTTGTTTGTCCGATGTATGTGGCTGGACAGACTTTGCATGGTATTTCGTAGACTCCTTGGTTTTCTAGCTCAATCTTGTCTTTGGGGTTTCTTAAGATGTTGGCTATTTTTGGTCGGTGCAAAAGGCTGTCTTGATATTGTGTTTGTGGAGAATTTTGCTGATTTTGTCTGTGGTGCCTTTGATGTAAGGGAGGAGGGCGGTGCCGTTGTTCTCTTCTGTTTCTTGGTTCTTGGGGTGTTTCCTTTTGGATTAGTTTGGTGATGGTGTTTTTTGGAATCCGTTCGCAATTAAAACATTCGAGAGAGTGTGTAATTCAGTTTTTAGGTGGTCTTTGTCAGCGAGGCGTTTGGTTCTGGAGATGAGGGTTTTTGCTACGGAGTTGATCTGTGCAGGGTGGTGGTGTGATTGTGCATTTAAGTAGCGGTTTGTATGTGTTTTTTCCGGTAGATGGTATGTCCTAAGGAGCCGTCGGGTTTTTGTAGATTAGGACGTCCAGGAAGGGAAGTTGGTTGTTGGCTTCTATTTCCATAGTGAATTGTATTTTGGGGTGTAGGCTGTTGAGATGTGTGAGGAAGTTGTTCAGTTTATCTTTCCCGTGTGGCCAGATAACAAAGGTGTCGTCAACATATCTGAGCCAGAGTTTGGGTTTATGTTCGGACTTCTGTAACGCGTTGGTTTCAAAGTGTTCCATATATAGGTTTGCGATGACCGGTGAGAGGGGTGATCCCATGGGTGCTCCTTCTATCTGTTTGTATCTTTGTCCATTGTGGATGAAGTATGTGTTGGTTAGGCAGTGGTTGGTCAGATCTAGGATGTGTTTGGGGGGGTTGTATTTGTTGTGGATAGCTGTCAAGGCTTCTTGAATGGGCACTTGTGTGAAGAGCGAAACAACATCGAAGCTCACGAGTAGGTCATTGGGTTGTAGGTCTTGTTTCTTTATAATTTCTATGAAGTGGAACGAGTTTTGTACGTATGAAGTGATGGATTCTGCATAGGGCTGGAGTTGTTTGGCAAGAAATTTGGCGAGGTTTTATTTAGTTATTTGGCGAGCAGTTAATCCCTTAACGATCGCCTCAGCCACACAGCAGATCACAAAAGAACAAAGGAACAAAGGAACCTACAATCAGCAACAGAGCAAGCAAACCACACCCCCCCAGCAGTATTTATAGAAGGACTTCAACTGAGACCACACTTTGCTTCAAGAAGAAAGAAGCCAGAACACCAGCCTGAAGATGACGAGTGAGACCTCGTCGAAACGTCGCCAGAACAACCAGATTTCTACACGGGAAGAAACCCGAATCCACCCTAACATGCATACCTATACCCGTGAAAATCTACGAAAACAAATATCCGACCTCTACGGGGAGGAAACCTTCCAGCTGACCAGAACCTACGAGAAACTAGAAGTCCGAAGAGCCACCATCTTATGTGACATTGCATTCCTACGCAACTGCCGAGACAAAAATGTGATCCCCACAAGCTTCCAACTGAAATTCCACTCAAAACCCCATCCAGCGAAAGGATCCTGAAAAGAACAGAACTAGCCCTAATCAGAAGCGAACTACACAGGAAAAGATACCTACTAGATCAAACCAACAGAGATCTACTCACTCTCCACCTCAAACTCAGCAACAAAATCCACCCAACACTCTGGAACAAATCCAAGCAACTCGCCGCCTGGAGAGCTGAAACAGAGACCTCCCACAAGACAGACACACACACCAACAAACTCCACAAACTGGAAAACGCCAGAAGCCCAACCCCCCACACAACAACCCATGAAACAAACAGTTCACAACATATCAGACAGGACACTCACCATCGCAGAGACCAAAGTCCTTTCCAAAGGATTCAACTTTGCAGTCGCCCCCAGACACATCCCCACCGAAAACATCATATGCGGAGTGGAAGCCAGCCTAACCAAAATCAACCCAGATGAAGCCAACAAAATCAGACTCGAAGTCACCAATGTCCTCTGCTCCAGCAAACCACCCAGAAGCAATTTACACAAAGAAGAACAAAAAGCCCTCACCAACCTGAGGAAAGACCACAACATAATCATTCTCCCAGCAGACAAAGGCAATGCCACAGTGGTGATGAACACATCCGACTACCAAGCCAAATTATCCAACCTACTACAAGACCCTGCTTACATACCTTTGAACACAGACCCCACCACCTACCTGGAAAAAAACCACCAAAGCCAAAATAAAAGCCTCTCCCTTAAGTGAAGAAATCAAGCCAAGCATCATCCCCAGAGAGAAATCATCCAGATGCCCCAAGCTCTACGGCCTCCCAAGATTCACAAAGAAGGAACACCTCTCAGACCCATAGTCAGCTCCATAGGCTCACCTCTACAAAACCTCGCCAAATTTCTTGCCAAACAACTCCAGCCCTATGCAGAATCCATCACTTCATACGTACAAAACTCGTTCCACTTCATAGAAATTATAAAGAAACAAGACCTACAACCCAATGACCTACTCGTGAGCTTCGATGTTGTTTCGCTCTTCACACAAGTGCCCATTCAAGAAGCCTTGACAGCTATCCACAACAAATACAACCCCCCCAAGCACATCCTAGATCTGACCAACCACTGCCTAACCAACACATACTTCATCCACAATGGACAAAGATACAAACAGATAGAAGGAGCACCCATGGGATCACCCCTCTCACCGGTCATCGCAAACCTATATATGGAACACTTTGAAACCAACGCGTTACAGAAGTCCGAACATAAACCCAAACTCTGGCTCAGATATGTTGACGACACCTTTGTTATCTGGCCACACGGGAAAGATAAACTGAACAACTTCCTCACACATCTCAACAGCCTACACCCCAAAATACAATTCACTATGGAAATAGAAGCCAACAACCAACTTCCCTTCCTGGACGTCCTAATCTACAAAAAACCCGACGGCTCCTTAGGACATACCATCTACCAGAAAAAAACACATACAAACCGCTACTTAAATGCACAATCACACCACCACCCTGCACAGATCAACTCCGTAGCAAAACCCTCATCTCCAGAACCAAACGCCTCGCTGACAAAGACCACCTAAAAACTGAATTACACACTCTCTCGAATGTTTTAATTGCGAAACGGATTCCAAAAAACACCATCACCAAACTAATCCAAAAGGAAACACCCCCAAGAACCAAGAAACAGAAGAGAACAACGGCACCGCCCTCCTCCCCTTACATCAAAGGCACCACAGACAAAATCAGCAAAATTCTCCACAAACACAATATCAAGACAGCCTTTTGCACCGACCAAAAAATAGCCAACATTTTAAGAAACCCCAAAGACAAGATTGAGCTAGAAAACCAAGGAGTCTACGAAAATACCATGCAAAGTCTGTCCAGCCACATACATCGGACAAACAAACAGGAGAATAAGCGCACGCATCGCAGAACACAAGAACGCAGTCAAAAAGAAGAAAAAATCTTCCTCTCTCTTCCAGCACATAAAAACAACAGGTCATGAAATTGACTTTGAAAGAACCAAACTCATCTCCAAAACTGAACACTTCAACAGTCGAATAATCATGGAAGCCATTGAAATAGAGAAACACCCAAACAACATGAATAAACGTGATGACACCTCCCGCTTGCCTGACATCTGGAAACTAGCCCTGGTCAACAGACGAGCCTCTGTCACAAAGACTGACACCAGGTCCAAAAGGACACAAGATGCCACCACCTTCCATCCACACCAAACACAAACCCAGACCCTTCCCACAGATGAAACGAAACCACCATCCAATAACAAAACCACGACTGCACCATCTACTGCGGCACCCCACTCCAGTCACCACATGGAGCACACTCACACACCCCAAAAAAACATTGGGAGACCACAGACACGTAGCCAGACCAAAATGAATTCACAAGACACAGGACCCCACTCCACCAAAGCCCAGGATACTGCCAGAACCCACCAGCCATCTAACCCACCAGCATGTAAACAGCCATCTAAACAGCCATCAGCAGTTAATCCCTTAACGATCGCCTCAGCCACACAGCAGATCACAAAAGAACAAAGGAACAAAGGAACCTGCAATCAGCAACAAAGCAAGCAAACCACACCCCCAGCAGTATTTATAGAAGGACTTCAACTGAGACCACGCTTTGCTTCAAGAAGAAAGAAGCCAGAACACCAGCCTGAAGATGACGAGTGAGACCTCGTCGAAACGTCGCCAGAACAACCAGATTTCTACACGGGAAGAAACCCGAATCCACCTAACATGCATATATATATATATATATATATATATATATATATATATATATATATATATATATATATATATATATATATATATATATATATATATATATATATATATATATATATATCCTTCTTTTTTTATGGCCAGCCTACATCTGAATCAGACCAGCAAATGTTGCCCACAGTCCATGAGACACTCTGTTTTCTTTTGCTATCAGGCTTATGACACAAGCAATAATCAATCAAAAATGTACTTATATGGAGTATGAATTATTAGTAATTTATTTAATTTATTTATTTATTTATTTATTTATTTATTTATTTATTTATTTATTTATTTATACCCCGCCCATCTTCCCGAAGGAACTCTGGGCGGCTTACAACAATTGAGAGAGCAACAATACACAATAAAAATTAAAACAACACAATAAAACAACGAACATAACTATTCTAATAGTTAAAACAACTTGGCGCCCTAGTTATGTGTGCAGACCCAACAACAAGCTACTCAGTGGGTGCAAAGTAGGGATGGCGGGAGGGGAATTATGACATTAATAATCCCATAGAGCATATCCGCTAAAGCATGTGCCCTAGCTTCCAGTTTCTTGATTTTGTAAAGCATAAAAGCAAAGCAAAGCAAAGTGCTCTGCTTATATACTGCCCCATAGCACTTCAAGCACTCTCTGGGTGGTTTACAATTGAATTATGCGGGCTACACATTACCCCAGCCCAGCAAGCTGGGTACTCAATTTACTGACCTCGGAAGGATGGAAGGCTGATTCAACCATGAGCTGGCTCCCTGTGATTGAACCCCAGGTCATGAGCACAGTTTTAGCTGGAGTACAGGCATTTAAGCACTGTGCCACGAGGGTCCTAAACCAACATGAGATACCTTTAACATTAAAGTTAAATGGGTAGGTTGATTTCTGACAGCTAAATTGGATCTATTCATATGTTGATGTTAGAGATGGCATGAATTGCTGGTTTGGTAGTTTGGCAGGGTTTGTTTACTGCTGATACAGCTGATCAGTGGTTTGGAATCCCTTCTTCTCCAATGGGAGCCCACTTAGAGGGAGCACCCAGAGGAGGCAGGGCAGAGAAGCCAGGGTGCTGCCTCCAAGTGGGTGCATTCTAGAGGGAGCAATGAACCAAACCATGGATCAGCTGGATAGGCAGTAAACAAATTGTGCCAAACTGCCAAACCAGTAGTTTATGCCCATCTCATCTAGATGCTTTGGACTTCTAGCTCTCATTTGTGGAAACAGTCTGGTCAGTCATCAGGAATGCTGAAAGTTGCACTCTAAAACAGAATAAAAACAGGCTCCAGAATAAGGAAAAATGACACTTCACTTCTGGCTGCAGTATCTCAGGCCAGTTCTTTTCCATAACTGATGATTTTTGAATTATTATGGTGAAAAAAGAATATATTTTGCTTTCTACCTAACTAGGTAGAAAGCAAAATAACTAGATCTTGCCTGCTCTCAAGAAATTCACCTCAGAGGAAGGGATGAAAGTTGTCACAAAAGAACAGACCGATGCAAACACTCAATTGTATATTCCTATTATAGTAATTCATGTACAGTATTTGTATTGTATACTATAATTGCTATGCATTTAATTTTACCTGTTTTTCTTGTTGTGAGCCACCTAAGGCTGAATATTAATCAGAAAGAGACATAATAGGCAAACAATATAAGACCTGATGCTGGTGTGTGGAGACAAGAGATGGAAATGCAAGGAGCCCAACTGACGTTTGGAACCAGAAGAATGAAATCAACCAATCCCTTACCTTGTGCAGGGGTGGCGCAGGGTGCAACTCTAAAAAGGAAGAAGCCTCTGACACATCATCTTTCCTTCTCCCTAGCACTGGCCAATCAGGAGCTGTGCAGGGAAATGCATCATCCTGCCTCCCTGTCTGATTGACCAGCATCAGGGAGAAGGAAAGATGATGCATTGGAGGCTTCTTCCTCATTGGAGTTGTGACATGCGCAAGGCCAGCACAAGGTAAGTGATTCATTCCTCCATTTCTAAATATCAGCTGGACTCCTGTGTTTTATTTTGGAAGCTGACCACTTCTGAAATGAAAAGCCCATCTCTAGTGGAGACCAAGATATCTCATTGTATCTTATATCTCATTATTTTGCTTTCCTTTTTTTTTGTTCTCCCCATACATCCTTGCCCCATCTTGCCGAGGGTATTTCCTTCCCTCTTTTTTTGATCATACTGCTTTTTACTTTGAGGTTTTTGTCTTGTAAACCACATAGAGTTCCTGTAGGAAGATAGTGCGGTATATAAATGAAACACATAATAATAATAATAATAATAATAATAATAATAATAATAATAATAATAATAATAATAATAATAATAATAATAATAATAATAATAAATAAATAAACAAACAAACAAATAAATAAATAGGCAGGGTGATTGCACCAGTCAGGCTTGATCCTCTGTAAAGTGCCCACACTGCAGCTGTGAATGGGTCGCCTTGTTCAATTTAACACTTTGGAATGGATCCTAATTTGGTTTGCAGTCCCACCCAATTTGACTTATTTATTTATTTATTTGTTTATTTTAATACTTAAAATAATCCAGGCAGTTTACAAAAATATGCAAACAATAAAAACAATGAAAACAATGACAATAATAATAAACTAAATAAAAATCATAATAAAACTATAAGAAAAAAGTCATTGGCGTGATGGTGGGACAAGAAAGGGGGGGGGAAATAACTGTCGCCAAATGCCTCACAAAAAATCCAGGACTTTAAGGCTTTTTTAAAGGCTGGCAGGGACTGTGCAAGGTGCAACTCACTCGGGATATGGTTTCAGAGCACAGGGCCAGCCACAGAGCAGGCTCAGTTGTGTGTCAAGGTTTTCCGTACCTCTCTGGGTGTGGCCACCTGAAGTGAGAGTGCCCACGACATTCTGGTAGGTCGGGCCTCAGTTGATCTTTGGGAGATTCACTCTGCCAGATATTCAGGTCCCAGGTCATGGAGGGTTTTATAAATTAAAAACAAGACCTTGAATCTTATTTGGGACACAACGGGTAGCCAATGCAAGCAGGCCAGCACTGGGGTGATGTGGTCATATTGACACACACACACCACCAGTCTGGCCACAGCATTTTGCACCCACTGAAGTCACCAAATAAGAGTCAAGGGCAACCCCATGTAGAGAGCATTGCAATAGTCTATTCTTGAGATCACAAGCACTTGCACTACAGTTCTTAGGGAGTTCTCATCCAGATATGGCAATCTGCCGAAGGTGGAAAAAGGCATCCTGGAAACGGCAGCCACCTAGGCCTCCATGGAGAGGGCCGAGTCCAGGACCACACCCAGATTCCGGACACTGTCCACCAGCTGGAGGGAAACACCCTCCAGAGTGGGGAGAGGGCCTCCGTATCCGAAAGAAGGAGCCCCAAAGAATATAACCTCGGTCTTCTCCGGGTTGAGTTTGAGTCTGTTGGTCCTGGTCCATTCCATGACCGCATCCAGGCACAAGTCGAATATTGACTTGTATTCTAGATCCATTTGTTAATCCAAATTCCCTGCCCCCTTTTCATTAACTTGCTTTAGAAAACAGAAACAGCACAACAGATCTAAGATAGAACAATAAATGTGTCAGATTTGCATTCTGGGCTTCTTTACAGTTTCTGTTCTGAAAGCTCCATTGATGAAATGAAATTCTGGCCTTAGATCCCATATTACAGAGCAAAGCCCAACAGCAAACTGTCCCTTCTCATTGCTCATTCACACAGTCCTCCACACTGTATGGCTCCCTTTACCCCCGTTGAAATCAATTCTACTGCAAGATGAACTTCATAATTGGCCTGGATCAGTCCAAATCCATTTATGATTCTGAAATTGGAGAAAGCTGAGGCACAGCCCTAATATATACTACTTTCATTAAATGTTTTGCTGAACAAGCTTCATGAAGTATCGTGTAAGGTATCTGCCCACCAGCCACAGTAATTTGTTTACTAACCAATAAACATTTGAAATGGGTCTTTAAATCCTAATTAAATAGAATGAATGATAGCATGGTGACTTTGTTGCCACTGTTTACTTAGTGATATAGCACAGTTACTGATGAGTGATACAAAGGCTATTTGGTATAATGTGCTCCTTTGTACTTTTTGCATACTTGTTTTAACTGAGATATCTCCTGCCCAATTGAATGCCAATACAGAAATGTTTAGTGGGTGTGTATTTAGCAGGGTCCCAACATGCAGTTCTATTAATATTTGCTCTCCTCCAAACATATTGCTTCTGTAAAATTGCTACAGATGTCTTTGTGCCAGAACAGGGTATATGAGATGAAAGCTGAATTATGAGATATATTTTTTTCTTTGAGCATCAAAGATAATCCATCAGACAAACATAGGACAAAACAAAATTGCTCTCTGTAATCCACTGTCTCCTGAAATTATCTGATAAAAGAAGATTGTTCAGTTCTTTAAAAGGATGGGAATTTCCACTTTTATTGCTCCTGCAGCCCTCTAGCAGTATGTTTGAATCCATGAAGGGCTAAAGAGATTGTGAGGATATGTGTGTACATGTAAGCTACATACCTAACATCTGTACAACACTTAGAAGCCAATAGCACGATCACTTGTTTGATTTGAGGACTGTAATGAAGCCTTGTGAGTGCATTCAGTTGTGGTCCCAGAACTGGGAGCCCTTATAAGGAAGATAGGAAGGAAGGCCATTTACAGATTGCTGAATTGGAAGGAGCTTCCTTGTGAATTTTCCTACCTGTAGCCTTTTTTGAGCATAGGAGTAATGCCAAAATAGGACTTTTTTCCTCTAGAATGGATAGCTCAGCTAACCATTATTGACTCAGGCTCTTCCCTCTAAAAGTCTGACCACCTACAGTATGCAATGTGAAAATAATAATAAAAGTCTGGAGTTCTTGATTTAATTAGAATTAACACTCAGAGTTGAAGACAGTAATTCTGTACTTCCCATCTAAAGCTGGCCATACTACCTTGCCCTCACATCCTTCTCAGGATTCCGTATTTGAGATGTGTATGGTGTTAGGGGCAGGGGTGGTTCAAGACATTTTGCTTCTTGAAGTCAAGAGCAGGATAATATTCCCAACTCTTTGAGTAGTTGAAACTTGCTTCAGTACTGGGCAATGGGATGTTGGCTTCCAGCACCTCTAAGCATGGTAGGATGGTTTAAGGGGATCAGTATAGGCTCTCTGCTCCATGACAGGAAAGGATGGGCACCCTCCCCACAATCATATGAACCAATAGTCTACTTTGTTCATGAGACACTCTTGCTTAGGAAAACAGAGGAAATAGTTGGTGGAGTAGTCTCACTTCTGCTAGCATCTGCTGCAGACACCGTACACCGTGTCTGCTTAGTAACAGAGCTGATCCTGTGGGGGCAGGACAAACAAGAGCGGAGTATCTTGCTGCCTTGGTCTTTCATTTGTGGCTTGTTAGAATAACTAGTCTTCAGAGTAGTGGGGCAGCTAATTTTCTTTAAATAAATAAATAAATAAATAAATAAATAAATAAATAAATAAATAAATAAATAAATAAATAAATATTCTTTGCTTGAAAAATTGAGGTCTAAATTCCAAACTACTGTCTGAGGGACAAGGCTGTAGGTGACAACTTTACAGGCCATTAATAAAATATAGTAACCCCCGCCTCCGATCGCAGGGGTTAGGGACCCACCCCACCAGCGATGCAAGAAAATCTGCGATATGTGGAAGCGGGTGGGGTGGGGGCGGTGGGCATCTTACCTCCCACTGCCGCCCGCCTATGTGGCCCGAGCCTTCTTGAGGGAGCCTGGTGGAGTGGCGCGGAGCAACCCGATCGCTCTGCGCCACCGCCCCCAGCTGTCCCGAGGCTTCCCGGGGGAGCCTGGTTGAGCGGCGCAGAGTGACCTGATCGCTCCGCGCTGCCCCTCCTGGCAACCCTGAGCCTTCCCGTTGGAGCCTGGTTCAATGGTGCGGAGCAACCCGATCACTCCCTGCTGCCCATCCCAGCCACCCCGAGGCTTCTCGGGGGTGCGTGGGAGGGCGGTGTGGAGTGACCCAATTGCCCCCATCGCACCCCGTGCACCCCGAGGCTTCTCGGGGGTGGGGGAGCACGGAGCAACCCGCCCCCTGCCCCCATGGTGCAGGTACCGCGAACCCATGATGTGGCGGGGCCACGGTACCTGAACCGCGAAATGGCGGGGGGGGCACTGTAACAGAAAACATTGCAACCTTTCAAGGGCACTACCCTCTTTTTCAAAGTATGTATGTACCAAAAGTCCAGACATGGCAAAAGTTGTGGTTTGTCAGGAGAACATTCTTAAATGTAAAGTTCTTGGCAAGATGATATTCACCAGGCTGTCTTCTTAGATGAGTAAGGGATCAGCAGGGCTGTTGCTAAAGCTGCGTCTGAAGTAAAGTATTGGGTTTCCCACCCCCAGCCCTTCAAACAAAAGGACATAGGTCATGCACACCCACCCACACCTCCTCTCCATTGGCTCTTTGAGATATACAAGTCCCTGTTTGTCCAGAGGGAAGGGGGAAGGGTTGATGCAGAAAACCATGTGTTCCATTTGGGGATTGGGGTAAAATTTAGTAAACCCACTAGGGTATAGCCAATTGGGACCAGATTAAAGAAAAGGAATATTTACCTAGTGGCTGCAGTCTTGTCATGCTGCTGTTGAGTCAATGTGCCTTCATCTTGGTACGTGTAGGGGGTGGCTCTTTCTTGGTATCTTGTAATTCCATTGAAGTAAGAAAGGGGGTGCCATGTGGCTATTACAAAATACAAATGCAAGACTAGGCTATAGGTGATACCTTTATAGGTCACTAATATAATAACATAAAATCATTGCAAGCTTTTGAGGGCAGTACCCTCTTTTTCAAAGCATTTACCAAAATATGTAATTTGCCAAGAGATCACTTTTAGATGTAAAGTTCTTGGCAAGATGATATTTGCCAGGCAGCCTTCTTAGATGAGGCAAGAAGCAGCAGGGCTGTTGTTAAAGAGGCATCTGAAGTCAACGATTGGGTTTCACACTCCATCCCTTCTGAGGGAGGTCTTGAAACAATACCTTTTCCTCCTCCACACACATTTAGCAGACTGCAAGTGTACCCATCTTTAGAAGCTTAACAACGTCCATGAACCTTTGGAACTCTACTATATTGTTTTCTGAACTACCAACAAAATCTTGGTGCACAACCTGAGGAAGATGAATTATCATTGGAAACTAGCTGTCTGCTGCTTGCTTGATTTTATTTTATTTTAATTTTTAGTGGTCTAATAAAAGCATCACCTGCTTCATCTGTTTCGATACAGCTTGGAGAACAGAAATAGGGAAAGTTCATCAAAAGACACCATTCACAGTGCAAAAGGCACAATTATGTTCCGTAGTTCCATAGATAGCCAACTGACAGAACAAAATGTCACCTTCTTTATATACGTGTATGCACTTTCCTTAGAAAGCTGGTCCCCCTTTTGATTTTCAGTTATCTTGCCTGTAAGAGTTTTCTGTCATCAGTCTGCAACAAAGAGAACTTCGAGAGCAAACAATCTGTGGAAAGCCTTCTCTCACGTTGACCTGTTCAGGGCTATGAAAAAGCATGATCTTTACAGGCCACTTTGGCACAGTGTGTGCTTGCTGCTTTGATATACGAAGCAAAGGCAAAAACGGGCTGCACAATAAATTGCTAGCAAGGATTCAATGCACTCAGTGCTGTATCTTTTAGTGGCAGATATTCAGCTGATCTGACATGCACTAAAATGACTTCTCAGCAGTACTATTTAGGTCTTTAGTTTGAGAAGCAACAAATCTTACTTTTGGGTGGTTTGCTTGGTACAGTAACCCCCCCCCCCGCTGATCGCAGGGGTTAGGGACCCACCCCACCTGCGATGCATGAAAATCTGTGATTTGTGGAAGCAGGTGGGGGGCCTGGGGGCGGGTGGGGGGCGATCGTGCGCCTGTCCGAGAAGTCTTGGTGCAGCACGCACAGGCGGTGTTGCGGGATCTGACCTCCCACCACCACCCACCCGCGCCACCCAAGACTTCTCGGAGGGGCCGTGCGGCTCTGAGGCTTTTCGGAGGGGCCCAGGGAGGCAGCGGGGAGTGACGCGATTGCTCCCTGCCGCCTCCCCTGTGGCTCCGAGGCCTTTCGGAGAGGCCCGGGGAGGGGGCAGGGAGAGACCCAATTGCTCCCCGCCCCCCTCCGTGCAGCTCCAAGGCCTTTTGGAGGAGTCTGGGGCGGCAGGGGAGTGACGTGATCATTCCCCGCCACCCCCTGCGCAGCTCTGATGTGCAGGTACTGCGATACTGTGATGTAGCGGGACCGCAGTACCTGAACTGCGAAATGGTGGGGGGTGACTGTAGAATCATCTTTAATATAAATAGATACAGATTGGAGAGAGAGGTTTGCTGCTGTCCAGATGTTGGTGGACTTCAATTTCCAGATCCCCTCACGAATAACTACATTGCTAGGGCCAATAAAATGCAGGCCAATAAAATCAGAAGGCTAGCAAATCACCCACTACTGGTTTTGCTGACAGTAATCATGTGCTATCAATTCAATTCCAAATTATGGCTACCCTTTTCAGAGCTTTCCAGGTAGAGAATAATCAGAAGTGGTTCACCATTCCCTTCTTTTGGAGGTACCCTGGGGAATGTGCAGCTGGCTCAAAGCCACACAGGCTGGCAATTCTCACAGGAGGTATAGTGAGAAATCAAACACCCAATCTCTGGCTCTGCACCCAAATAACCTAAACCACTCAGGTATCCAGCAGCCCTGGTTTTTGATATTACCTTTCTAAAGGATGTGAGGGGTTTTGCCACTACCTTTTCAAGGGATTTATATACAATGGCAGCATCTGCTTAGCAAAGCAGGTAAGATAGATTTTTCAGGTTTCAGGTAGTGCATTTTTATAATAACATTAGAAACGTAAGGGGGTTATAGTGTGGAGGAACTGAACAGGATCATGAGGAATCCCTAGTAGAAACCATGACCTAAGAAGGACACAGAAAAGTGGGATGTGAATGGATAGCCTGGAAAAAAAGACTTGGCTTCTTGACTATGTGTTAGCATGAGAGGCAAGGCTTCCTTAAGAGGTGTCTTACTATCTGTTCATTCTAATACACGCTTGCCTCTTTTTTTTCTATTAAGTTGCTGCTATATATGTAAGCACTGGGGGTTTTATGGGGGGGGAGGCTTTTATCTTGTTTTTTAGGCAAGGCTGATTTCTCAGATATAGCTTTGAAAGATTTACATGATGAAAGGGGGAAATGAAAAAGAAAAAGTATGTGATCTGACTCTCAGGAGGAGGATGTGCAAGAGCAGTCTCCAAATGTAAGCAAGACTATTGTGCAGACTTGATCCTTGAAAAGTAGAGGCTTCATTGGGCAACCCCTTTGCCTCATATGCAGAATTTTAAAGAAGGCCCAGAACTTGTGACTACAATTGATCTTTTTGTTTAATGTTCCTTCCAGACTAGATTAGAGGAAATAGGTGAATATTTCAGTTGTACATTCGGATAAGCCTATTCACTTTAAGAGCTGTTTGGGAGCAAGAATAGGATTCCTTTGACAGGGTTTTTTTTTTTACCCTGCATGCATTTAAGCAGTGGCGGGAGGGCCCTGTCTTGGACATATTATAAGTTCAAAGTTTACCACAGATTTAGCATTGAAGACAGAAGTGAACAAGATGGCCGGTTACACTGTTACGGCTTTCTAATTGTACAATTATCTAGATCCAGCTTCCTGGGAGATTTAAGGAGAGTGTTGTCACAATGTCTAGGATGAATAGGGATCCCACAAAAGCTTTCTCTTGTGCCAGTGGATAAAGAGAAGCAGGTTAAGGAGCAGGGATGTCTCTAAGACTCCTTGATTATCTAGTGACACCATGAAGAGCATGAATGTGTCCCAGCCTTAGAATGAGCATGAACAGGTATGATTTATTCTATTTTGAATCAGTTTAACAAAATGCTGTCCAAATCCAGCCAGACTATGTATGTTTCATCCATTACTAATTATAACCACCTACAGTCAGATCAGCAGGAATGCATAAATTACGTTGAGATGTTATATCCATCTGTGCTTGACAGATAGTAGTTTGTCACTCTACTGTTCATTACAAGGGTATCAGTTTGTGTCCATCCCACCCATGCTGGATGTCTGCTAACATCAGTTTCTCTCAGAGTCATGTATTGATTGTATTCCATTGTTTGCCATTATTTTTTTGAGCTGGCTAGATGTCAAGTTGTTGTGTTGTTACAGTTGTGACCGACTCTTTCTGACGCCATATCCATGGAGTTTTCTTGGCAGGAATACTGGAGTGGCTTGCCAGTTCCTACTCCAGGTGTTTACAGCACCTGGTATTCCCTAGTGGTCGCCCATTCAAGTACTAGCCAGGCCCGACCCTGCTTAGCTTCCAAGATCAGGCGTAGGTTGCCATTATTCCTACTGCAGCTATCTTTAAAAAGGCAGTCTTTTTGCCATAAAGCTGAACAAGAATCTTACCTCATGAAACCCAAACCCAAACAAATGTGTGTGTGTGTGTGTGTGTGTGTGTGTGTGTGTAGATAGATAGATAGATAGATAGATAGATAGATAGATAGATAGATAGATATAGATATAGATATAGATATAGATATAGATATATATTTTATTTATTTATTTATTTATTTATTATATTTATATCTCGCTTATCTCCTAAAATAGGACTCTAAGCGGCGAACAAAAGCGTTAAAGTGCTAACAAACAGAAATAGAAATACAACAATTCAATAGCCACATCAGATAAGCAGTATAAACAATATAAGATAAAAATACTAGTGCCTCCTAATGCATCCCAGCACGCCAAGCGTGAATCCTAACAATTAAAATTGGAGACACTGGTAATCAGCAATAATGTTAAAACGATGGTGGAAGGAAAAAAAATTAAGATTCGCCAAAGGCCTCTCGAAATAAGAAGGTTTTTAACATTTTTCGAAAGGCCTGCAGGGACTCTGCAGAGCGCACTTTGCTAGGGATGGAGTTCCATGTGGAAGGGGCTGCCACAGAGAAGGCCCGGTTCCGGGTAACCATCTTCCGGGCCTCTCGAGGGGTGGCAACCCGGAGCGAGTGCGCTCGCACCTGCCGAACTGGCCGGGCCGAGGTGGATCGTTGGACGATACGCTCTGTCAGGTAGATAGATAGATAGATAGATAGATAGATAGATAGATAGATAGATAGATAGATAGATAGATAGATAGATAGATAGATAGATAGATAGATAGATAGATAGATAGATAGATAGATATAGATACAATGATAAAGTCATAAAGTATGCAAGCAACCTTGTCACTGGATAGCTCAGTGAACTACCTATGTGGCTGCAGAGCTAGAGAGTAGTAGTTCAGTTCCCCACTATGTATCCCAGAAGAGCCAGCCTGTGAGGTCAGCCCTAGGATGCACCCAGAAAAAGAAAATGGTAAACCGTTTCTGAATACTCTCCAGAAAACCCTGGAAAGTTTCACCATAAGTTAGAATTGACTTGACAGGACACACAACAACAAAAACAAGCAACCCTATCATACTATTTCATGAACCATTACCTGCTCCCAATGGCAACCACTTTTCTTTGAACAGTGACTAAGAAAGGCTTTGTTAGTCACACATGTCCAAAATGAAGACGTCTCCAGTATACTATATGGGTGGTTCCTGCTGGAGCCAGGAAACATGAACTGACTTCAACATGTCCAAGAACTTGAGAAGCTAAACATTTTTTTAAAAAAATTGCAGTTTATCAAAATAACTTATTTTTCAGCTCAGTGATTTTCTCATGTTGTCAGGAGAATTAAATGTTTCATTCAATGCAGCTGATGTTCACACACTTGACACTTAATGACAACATGAACAAGGAGAAATCATTGCTTTGGGACCATCAGAACTCTCCAGGAAATCTTTTTCTGTCCCATGCACTAACTCTTCTCTTATTCTAAGACCCCCAGTCCCTGATTTCAGTGAAGCTTCTTCAGTAATCTCACCTAGTTTGTGTTTTGATCCCCGCTGGCCTTATTCTGTTTCTCGGTCTGCTGCCAGCAATGAGGAGAGCGATGCTATCAACTTCAGCATAACCAAATATTTGATCTGGATGATTGCACCAGCAAATCCAGATTAACAGCTCCTTTTCCCTTGATATATGTGTATGCAAAACAAAGTCTACTTTATAGTTTGCATAGCTGACAATATTGAAGGTCACTTGTTATAACATTTAATGTCTCAATGAAAGAAGCACTTAATACTTCAGTGTTACTTATATTTGCTTATTTTTTAATCCCTAGGATGTGCTAACAGCCAAATAAGAATATAATCAAAATGCTATCTTTGATTTATCACTCTAAAAACACTTAATCTAAATGCCTTGGTGTAGGGTGCAATAAAACTATGCTGTATTATTGAAGATGTTTCCATCTATTATTATTGGAGGTAAGGTTGTGTCAGAATTTATGTTTCCATTATCTGTCCTGTTTACTTGGGGTGACATCTTAGTTATTAAAATTCTACTTGGGTTGAAATATATGTGCCCAGAGCCTTCATGCTCCAGCTAAAAGGAAGGCATTGTCCTTTCACTTCAACAACATGTATAGGAATTGAAGGTCGTTCCAAAAAAATCAGATGACAGCTCTTTTCTTCACACACTTAGGTACCTGACCTCATGAACAAATACATACAAGATGGCCCTCATCATTCTCATAAATCAAAAAGCTTAAGAAAGGAAACACATGAGTCTCTGTATTAAACAGCACAGTTAAAGCAGTTTGTCAATCCTGTAACACTACAGTCTCCTTCATCCCAAAGTAGCTTCAAGGGGTAAAAAACCCCACAAAACCCTAAAATTTATTGAAAGGATATGTGCAAATACAAATACTACCAGAAGGAATTTGCCCCTCCATTGTCCCTCTCTCACAAAGACACTTATGTTGTCTTATCTGAATCCAAGCAGTGAGGCCATAATTCCTACATGCTTTCCCCTCACTAATATGAAACCTTACAAGTACAACCAATTCCTAAGGATTTCCTTAGCTACTGGGCTGAAGCCAATAGGCCACAGGAGATATATATACATGTATGAACCAGATCTCATCTAGCAGATGTAAGACACATTTGCTTGTGTTCAGCTGAAGCTAGTAACATGTAAAAGTGTGCTTGTACATTTGTTTCATTGTCCATATACTTAACTTGTTGAATAACCTGGTCACCGTATTTAGTATTAATTTATCAATGAATTTTAAAATAAGGCACTAATTCTGCTAATAATAAAATATCCATAAAGTTTGATGAGAAAGAACTCCAATCAGATATCTTATCCCTTCATATAGCTGAACCAGTGTTTTTCTCAATTGATTTCAGCAGGAAGTGGTTTGTACTAGATAACAGCATGGTTTGATATTTATTCTTTATCAGGAGAAAATGTAATTAGCATATAGCTATGGAGTACCCAAAGAACTCTGTTATCCCATACCATGTTTGCACAATACGGGCAAACATTCTGCAATTTGATTATATGTATAATTTTGACGTGTATATTCTTGCATTTTTTAAAAAGGAAGTCTCAAACTGCCGTCCATTTTCCCTTTATCATTCTGCCCTAGATCCTAGTGACAATTGCAAATATGTTTAGGAATCAAAATTGAAAGGTAAAATTGATTTTTGGCATGTACACAGTGATACCAACTGAGACAAAAAGTAATCATTCAGAGATATGAGTAAATTATTTGCCTGCTATGTGGCAAATACTTTATGTGCATTCCTTCTGTCCTCCAAGACATATGGCCGCATGTCTGGCTTATCGCACCAGTGTACATGCAAAAATGCTCATTATGCCATGGACACTTATTCTCCAAGTAATAAGGATTTTAGAGAATGAAAATAATCAGGGGCAGAAACTACTCCTAGATGGAGAGCTAAAACACCATACCTTGTGTGTTTTGCTTTTTGCCTCATCCTATTTTTGAATCCTATGTTCCTGCCTTCTCCAATTTTCAAATTTTGTCAACTTCTTCAGAAATGAACCTCCATTTGTTCCAGCCACCATCAGTAGCTGCAGCTGCTCACAGCCTGGGTAGGATCTAATGTAGATATTTCCAAGTCACAAAGTTGTTAAAGATGAAGACCCTATCAGGAAAAAAAGAAGATGACAGCACTAGTACAGTTAAACACACAGGTTCTCTAATTTGCATTTTTGAGGGTTCACAACTGAAAGACATGATGATGGACGAATCTGTAAATTTTGTTTTGTCTCATTTAAAATTTTTAAATGATATACTGTAGTGCCATCCTAAAGGTTACAAATGGTTCCCCACAAACATGTCGAACTTAGTGGGAGTTGCTTTCATACATTATTTCACTGCTATTCTACTGCAGTGCCTCATGGTTTTGATAGCTGTGGAAGCTGCTGCGTGGGCCACCAAAAATGTCAGGAAAAAAATGAGAAAATAAACAGAAGTGATCAGACCTCCACCTCTTGATTTGAAAGAAGTGAGCAGTTTAGTGTTACTATTTCAGCAAGGACTGGATGAATAGCTCAGTCAGCTTGAACATGTTGTTGAGGCCCACTGTGCCTTGCAGGAAAGGAGGAAACCTGTGTGTCTCTGGGTAAGATACACAGTTCCAGAATAAAGCAAAGTGTTCTGCTTATATACCACCCCATACCAATTCA
Source organism: Phrynocephalus forsythii (assembly GCA_029282475.1). Lineage (NCBI taxonomy): Eukaryota > Metazoa > Chordata > Lepidosauria > Squamata > Agamidae > Phrynocephalus > Phrynocephalus forsythii. Next base: position 60,899,133 of record JAPFRF010000004.1, on the reverse strand, counting down.
AGTAGTGTCTGGATGGTTTACAGTTTAATTACAGTATGCAGGCTACACATTGCCCCCCCCCAAAGCTGGGTTCTCATTTTACTGACCTCAGAAGGATGGGAACCTGAGTCAACCATGAGCATGCTACCTGGGATTGAACCATGAGCACAATTTTACCAGCAGTACAGGCATTTAACCACTGCACCACGAAGCTCCTCGTGAAGCTTCATGGTGCAGAAGAATGGAATGATAAACAACTTCCAAGTACACTATTCCAGCTCATATTTATTTGTGTCTTCTGTGTACATCATGAAGAGTTCAAAGAGTGAAGATATGATAGGATGCATCATTTGACAAAAAGAATTATTTGGAGAATCAAAATGGTAAAGAAAATTTTGCAAAGTTGCAGTTTCCTTCCTTCCTTCCCATATTTTGGTTGACTTAGGGCTTATTTACATATACATTTGCTTCATAATAATCTCCATTCTAAATTAAATTGATTTGGAAATCATGTGCTAATCACATGGCATTTGGGTTGGTATGTGCATCCTCTTGGGAAAAACTTTCAATACATTTTAAGTTGTGTTGTATCTCAGTTGTGGGGGCTACATGGGCATTTAGAATGATTGCATTGCAGGCTTTGAAATACGCCTGCCCACCCTGCCTTCACCACTGCTTCTGTGGCAGGATGAGAGAGAGGAAGCGTCTAATGGCAAAGTTGCTTGTCCCTTTAAAAAGCCTGCCTGCTTCTATCCCTTTAAAAATGCTCCTGCTGTTCCCTGGGAGGAATTGAGAAGCAGCATTTAGGAAAAGCAAAATACAGATAGGGAGCAGCAGATTAGGAATCAGAAGGGTTTCCCCACTCCTCCAATCATGCAATTCAGGCTTTCCCATTTGTCTCCCTCAAGATTGGACAGGATCTCTTGCTTTCACTCTTTCTCTCTCTCACAGAGAGAGAAAGAGAGAGAGAGAGAGACATAAGTGACATTTATGAGTTTCCCCGTTTCCCAAGCAGTCCTTTAGAGCTTCAAAACTCAGTCCTCTGATCCCCAAATATTTCCAGATTCTCAGGGGTGACCTAAAGTTGCTTGGGGGAAACTACCCCTGTTATTTTGGAGGAGATTCGTGGCTGGGATCAGTATTTTCTGCACCAAAGAAAAAATATGCTGTAGGAAATACTGATTCCAGCCATGTATCTTCTCCAAAATAACAGGGGTAGTTTCCCCCAAGCAATTTTAGGTCACCCCTGAGATCTGGAAAAGTTAGGGTTTCTGGGGGCAGAGATATTAAACTTCAAAGGAGGTGGGGTATTTAATTGAATTAGTGTGTTCGGCGTGCTTTACCATACAGAGGAGAAGCTGTAAATTAATCCTATAATTGGTAAAGCATTCAGAAGACACTCATTCAATTAAGTACCCCCACCTCCTTTGGAATTTCATATCTCTGCCCCAAGAAACCCTAACTTTTCCAAATTTCAAAGGGTCCCCTAAAATAGCATGGGGAAGCTAAGCCTGCCATTTGCATGCCTGGGATCAGTAATTTCCCATTGATGTTTTTTTAAAAAAAAATTTAAAAAATATATTCAATGGAAAATTACTTATCCCAGGCATGTGAATGGCAGGCTTAGCTTCCCCAAGCGATTTTAGGGGACCCTTTGAAATTTGGAAAGTTTTGGGTTTCAGGGGGGAAAGGTTATTAAGCTCCAAAGGAGGTGCAGAGAGCTTAATGAAAAGAGTGTGCCCGGCACAATTTAACAATTATAGGGTTAATTTACACCTTCCTCTCAGCAGTTAAGTACCCCCTGCAGCCCCTTTGAAGCTTAATAACTCCATTTTCTGAAACCCAAAACTTTCCAAATTTCAAGAGGTTACAGGGGAGAGCTTGAGAAAGCTCCCCTGCCATTTCCTCTAAAATGCATTGTTTTGTTTTAGAGGGGAAAATGGCATTTTGTTTCATTTTGAAACATTTTGTAATCTTATGACAGAATGAAACAGCGTAAAGTGCCCATCCCTAGTCTCAACCAGAAAACGTGCTTCCCTGGCAAAGTAACATTTGTTTCACCTTAACTTTAACTTATATTATGGAGACACCTTATCCTAAATAATTCTTTAAAATGCAAAATCTGATGTAACAGTAGTTCTTATTGTCACTAAAATCAAGCTCTTAGTTAGTTAGTTAGTTAGTTAGTTAGTTAGTTAGTTAGTTAGTTAGTTAGTTAGTTAGTTAGTTAGTTAGTTAGTTAGTTAGAGTAAAACAACATTTTAACTTAGTTGGAATTGCACTTAACCATCAAGATATTTTTGTTTGTTTTTTGACAGACATAATGAGAAAGACAGAGAATTCTGTCTACACTTCTCCTTTTAGATATGATAAAGTGGCATTTTTAGCTCAAACACTGATCATGAATTGGCCTTTGTGAGAAAAAATGAGAGCTGCCTGTAAAACATCTGTCCATAGTGAAGGCCACCTTTGATCTCCATGACCATTTGGGGGTTTGTGAAGTAACTCCTTGCTTGAAGACATCACTTTCATAAAGTATTATAGGTACTCTTTGTTCTCTTGCTAACAAGGGAAGCCAATTTTCAACAACATGTTTTCGTTTGATATCCATGCACTATATTTCATGTTCTCTTTATTAAAATGCATTTTAGCTTTTGAGACACTTGATTATGAGCTGTGGAATGGACGGCAATCAGGGGTGAGAAAGTCTATAAACCTCTTGGAAAAGAGGCAATCATTTATTGCATCCTCTGGGGCTCAAGCTATAAATCATTTCCCATGTAAATGTGCCTTTAAAAAGATCAAGCTCCACACCGTAATTGCTATTCATTTCAACATCAAGCAAATTTCATTTTTGACTTCCCTTAAAGTTATTGTCCAGAAGAAAGAAAATCAAAGGCCCCTAATTCCTGTATTTCAAATAACCAAAGCTTGCTACATTTTAAGGGATTTGGATTATTGCTTTGCCTGACAAAGCATATTTCAGATTCAGAGGTTTAATGAGGTCATCTTAGTTTACTACATATTTACTACATCTTTCACCCTTTTATATGTTTTATGTCAAAAAGTCCACTTAGCCACTGGAATACTTTCACTGATGTAGTTTATATCAGAAATTACAAAAGGAAAAATACACATTTTGTTTGGGAGTGCAAGGGTTGTTCATGAATTGAGACACAGAGATTATCTCCTTCCACAGTTAATGTTGGATGAAGACCTTTGATTTAGATAGATAGATAGATAGATAGATAGATAGATAGATAGATAGATAGATAGATAGATAGATAGATAGATAGATAGATAGATAGTGTAAAATATTTTTACTCTGCTTTTCTGTTTTTGGTTGCCTTTGATCCCTCATGAGCTCTCTCTCTCTCTCTCTCTCTCTCTCTCTCTCTCTCTCTCTCTCTCTCTCTCTCTCTCTCTCTCTGTGTGTGTGTGTGTGTGTGTGTGTGTGTGTGTGTGTGTGTGTGTGTGTGTGTGTGTGTGTGTGGTGTTACGTCGTTAAAGTCGTGACCAACTCTTTGTGACCCCATGTCCATGGAGTTTTCTTGAGGGGAATACTGGAGTGGTTTGTCACTTCCTACTCCTATTCCTACACAGGCACCAACAGCCCCTGGTATTCCCTGATGGTTTTCCATCCAATACTAACCAGAGCTGACCCTGGTTAGCTTCCAAAATCAGGTAAGATCCGATGTCCTTAGGGTATCTAGGCCACTCATATATATATGGGCTCATGAGGGATCAAAGGCAACCCAAAAGAGAAAAGCAGGGTAATAATAATTTACATAGTATCTATATACAGTGGTACCTTGTATAAAATTATTAATTTGTTCCAAATGATATTATGTTAAGCAAATTTTCCTTTATACATATTTCCCATAGGAATACATTGAAAACAGAGTAATCCCTAATCGCAACCATTTTTATGTTGTACAGATTTACCCCATAGGCGATTCTGTTAAGCAAATTTCCCCTATCTCCAGAATTTTTATGTTGTACAGATTTTATGTCATACAAACTGTTTGTTATACGAGGGTCTGCTGTATATATTTAAAATATTTTTATTCTCCCTTTCTCCTTTGGGTTGCCTTTGATCTCTCATGAACCATCGTTATATGATAATAACCCATTTCTGGGAGATTAGTCATGATTGTGGTAGTGCATGTAGATATCTTTGTCAACTGAAGTGGTTGGTACTTGGATAAGAAGAAGAAATAATGTTTGTAATAACATATTTATTTGGATCCTTGCAAATAGTTGCTGCATTTGGGGGGCTCTGACCAGCCCTGTGCTGGGAGGGGCCGCTTTGTCTACTCTACATTCTGGCTACTGGCCGTGCTAGCCAATAGGGCTCTGCCAACACTGGCAGGGAGCATGGCCAGTTGCTGACCACTGGTCAGCTGACCTGGAGGCCAAACACCATGTAAAGGCTGGCCTTGAGGACACCAGCCTCTTTGTTCACCAGCCACTCATCCACCCACCCTCCCCTCTAAGAGAATGAGACTAGCTGGTGTCGCGTAAGGGCTGGATGGGAAATTTTGGCCACTGCTCTGATTGGCCTCCAGCAGTGGCACATTTTTGCCCATCCCATTCTCTTCGGCATGGGATTCCACCTTTTATTTCTGGTTACAATTAGTGGTAATTGCAAGTGCCAAACCCTCCTTAGGGTAATAGTAAAAAGTAGGACTTTGTACAGGGGCAGCCCTCAAAAGCCCCAAACTAGATGTAGAAGTAAATATGACAGCCCCAAGTGATTGATGACCCTAGCCATAAAGTGCTTGGTGAAGGCTGCCCACAACGTTGCCATTGGTGGGGATGCTAACCTACCTGGTAGTGCCCCTCTATGTGAGTGGTCATTACCAGAGAGCCACTTGTACTTGCAGATCCCCTTTTAGGAGTTAACAGTAGTATAAATAGTCTGATACAATTTTGGCCTAGTATTAATCCCACAAATGTGTCTAGACTCTTTTTTTAAACATAATTTACATAAATATAACTATGTTAATGGCCAGATTTTGTGTGGCAGTCATGGCATCCCCTAAGATAATTTTGTCATCAGAATTTTAGATCCCCTAATTCTCCAGTGTATAATACCCTTCCACATTTTAATATAATATTTAGAATATTTATTTATTATTATTCTATGCAATTATATGTCTATTAATGTTTTCCATGGCTACACATTATTAATTTTTAATTTATCCAACTATGTTTGTATTATTGGTGTTGTCTTTTGAACTTGATTGCCATGTAACATTTTGGTCTATGACAGTAAATAAACAATTATTATTATTACATGCCTAGCAGACACCCACCCCAATTTTTAATCAAAATTATCTGTTAATAATCTATTGATTGGCCACTGATCACACCCATAGGGGAATTTCCCCCCCAACACACCCTGGCTCTTTGATTGGGATGTCCAGGAGAGTTCTGTGTTTTTATTGATATTCCAGCCATTAGGTTTTTCCTGCTTTGGACTTCCTAATTATTTTACAGTAACAATGTCACTTCCTGAATGAGGTTTTCTTTTTGCTTTTCTTTAAATGCAGCTTTTTAAACATCTGAAGCAGTATTCAATATTTCAGAGAATCTTTTCATTTTATTTTATCATTTGTACCGTATCTTTCTTCCCAGGAGGACTTAAGGCAGATTATAATATTACAAAAAATAAACAATATTAAAAGCTCAAATAAAATCAGTTATAATATTAAAAAGGAATTTAGCTGGTAGCATTTTTAAAATGATTTTTAAAAAATATTCAAAAGATAAAGCATCCTGAATCAATTTGAATGCCGTTTTGGGCTTCTTTGTTTAATTTTGTATGGGTTTAGAAATATATTCTGAATAATTTCCAAACCAAAAGCATAACCCCAGTTCAAACATTTTTCTGCTTATGCAGGCTACCACAATTTCTCCCTAACTGTGCACCTGGAAAATGCTATATCATTATGCAATATTGTCACAATGGCATATTGTTGTGACAGGATAATATGCTACATAATACTGTAGAACTGTTGTGACTACATCCAGCAGTGAGAAAAAACTGTAAGAGGTGGGCTGCTACAACTAAATTCTGCCAGCCCCCTCAATGATTTCATTCATTCATTCATTCATTCATTCATTCATTCCCAAAGGCAAATGGCCTAAGCAGTGTCTTGCTCCACTTTCACATCCTACATGTGAGAGTGTAAAAGCAGTTTTTTCTCATTGAATAGAGATATTGCACTATACTATACTTGTGCAAATTCACAGAAGTTCCATATGCTAATGATGGATTCAGAACAGCAATTCCCATTGCTGCTTATAAAACAAAAATGTGAACATATCATGAAGAAATTTTTGAAAGGAATAAAAGAACAGTGGCTAGACATTTTTGCCCTATTCAGACATTCTTCAAGTATTCATTTATTTCTTTCATTTATAAACTGTCCCATTAATGCAATGCACCATTCTAGATGGTCCATACCTCAAAAAATAAACAATCATAAAACAAGAAATGTATAGACATTAAAAAGAGATAAAGCAGGCAAAAAACTCAAACCATAGCCACTGAATGATTATTATCTTTCAACGCCAAGAGCAGGGCAAGTGGTGTAACATCAGGATCATAGTGGAAGGTGTCCTCCAAAAGTAGTGTTTGGAGCTGCCTTCTAAACATTATCAGGAAGGAGAGCAGGCATAGCTCTACCGGGACCTGGTTCCACCATAGATGTTCCTGCAAAGAAAGCCTGGCCCTTGAAAGAAGACATCCTAGCCTCACTTGGAGTGGCAACCTGGACGAGCAGAATGTGTCGGGTCAGGAACTCCCTGGGAGTGGCAACCTGGCAGGATGTGATGGGTCAGGCAGATGACATTGGGAAGACACATTCGGACAGTAGCATCACTCCAAACTGTGGAGGGCTTTATACATGAGCATTAAAACCTTGAACCTGATCTGGGACACAACAGGTAACCAGTGAAATTGATCCAGAAGTGGGGTGATATGATCAAATTTGCTCAAGCCAGGCACCAGTGTGGCAGCCACTTTCTGGACCCACTGTAGTCTCTGGGTCAACCTCAGAGGGACCACTCTATATGTCTCTTCTACACATGATAAGGGGGTCACTTTGGGCCTCTCCTGCTCTCCCAGACCAACCTCACCAGGACCCTATTAAGGACAAAGGGAGGAGAACAAACCTCATGAAGAGAAGGTGGGCTATAAATGCAGCAAATAGTCTTTTTTTTTTCTCGCTCTGAAAATGCATAAACAAGGAATTTCCTAATACAGCTAAGAATAGCCTTGCTTGTAAGGCTTCTAAAGAGGAAATCTAATATAAAAATGTGCTGCATGACAAGTGTGCAAAAATTTATCATCTGTGATATACATGGGATATTATTTATCCAATGTGATATAATGGTCAGATTTAAATGGTGAAAAATATGCAAAGAATTACTACATTAGCTAATATGCCAGTTGCTTTTATTACAAAGGTTACAACATTCTTTCTAAAGAAGAACATCTAATGGATTTCTCTGCCACTGAGACAAGAGGATCTTGTGCCTAGGATCTGCCTTTGTTGTTTGGCAAATCATACACATCTATAATCATCTTGTGTACCATTAAAAAAATCTAAAACTTAGTGTGAGGCATAAAGGATCATGAGCTACTTTTCTATTATTCTAAAAAAGGTGGGGGGAAAGGTAGTAGAGGAACAATGCTAGGTATAAGGTCTGAATGTCTTTGAAGATTCTAAGTCATCCAGGTTATCTCAACTTCCAGATAAGGTCTGAATCTATTAGAGAAATTGAGACTGATTCTTATTGTCTCCATACAGAGGTTAATAGCAGCAGATTGGGGGTGGGCACCGTACAAAAAAACAACACACTGTTTTGTCATTTTGTAAGGTTTCAAAATGTTTTGAAGGGAAATGAAACAGCAGACAGTGGGTTGTCACAAACCAAACCAAAATGATGTTTTTGGTTTAGAGGAACCGAACCAGGAAGCTACTGCCAGATCTCCCTTCAGGCAAGGAGCTGCGATCTAGCAGCTATTTCCCTCTTGGTTCTTTCCACTGCCATCCAGCTGATTTTGACAGCTCAATCAAGCTGTCAAAAAAGAAAAAAACAGCTGGAAGGTGGGGCAGCTCCAGAGAGAGCAGGAATTCAAACAAGTCCTGTTTCAATTTACCAGTTGAGAATCCCACAGCCGGGGGCTGAGAGGGTAGTGCTGCCATCAGCGCTCCCCTCTCAGGCCCCTGCTGTTTCAGGGAAGACCAGGGGATTCCCTGCTGCTGTGAGCTCAGTACCTCCAGCAGTAGGGAATCCCCTGGTCTTCCAGCGCCTCCTGGCTGTTTTTTTTTTTTAAGGGAGGGCTGTGGAGAGGCGTGGGAGGACCCACTCTCTCACCATCCCAGCCTTTCAAAAAGACCCATGAACAAAACCTGAAACCAGTGAAAGGACCTTTGAGATCGTTACAGAAAAAAAAACAGGTAAGAAGTGATAGGGAATGGAGACGTTTATGAGCCAGCTAACTATAGAGGGGACATGAGGAGACCTAGGGGAATCTAAATAGGTAATATGTCAAGTGAGAGACAGAGGGTGGGGAATTCAGTATTTCAGCATTTGGGAGGTCATCAGCAAAATGTATCCAGCAAGTGCAGAGGGTGCAACCGTTCCACTGGAACTAGCATATGTGGCATTAGCTATAGCACATATGATAAAATGGGGCCATTTTCCAGGCTGCTGAGGCTTGTAGGAGGTTCACTGGCAGCCTAGAGGGGACATGCTCCTGCCCCATAACAAAAAAGGATCAAGAATCACAATGCTGGAGCTCTACTCCCTGCCTTCCTCCAAAGAGTGAGTTGGAGGAATCCCTAAGGCACCCCTTGTTTTAAAAGGACCCCGAATAAGAGCTTGCAAGAAAGATGATGTAAACCTGAAGGTAGCCATTTGCATGATCAATAAACATAAGTGAGAAATGAAAGAGGGAACAAAATGCTGAGACCAGTCTGAGCATTTCTGTGTTTGTGCTTTAATTTCTTTCTCATATCATTTAGTTCTTAGAGATCTGTGTCAAGATGTCACACAAGTGAACTTTTCTTCACACAACAGATCTTTACTTTAACTGTTTTGCACAGCAGCAAACCTCATGCATCCTTAAATCTGCTCTGTACAATCTCATGACTCAACTTTATTCATTCACCCTGCATCTTCTCCCTACCCATGGCCTTACAAAGGAGAACCTAACAGTGGTGGAGATGGGAGTCAGTCCTAGCTCAGTGCAGGTACCATTTGTTCCTATCTGTTGGTAATGAAACTAAAGCTACACTCTCAGCATATTGACTCATTTTTCTCATGTCATAGATGGCTTCCAGGTACATTAAGAGTTATGGGTGGTACAGAGATGGTAATTGTGATGCTATTGCAATATTCCACCTCTCTGTTATGGAGAAATGAAAAATGGCTACGTGAACATAATTACTTGTATCCATGACCTGCTATGCTATGAATCATGAAACTTTGCTGGCTTATCTGCACAACTGACATGGATCAATACAGATCAAATATATTTCAAAATGTATGTATGTATGTATGTATGTATGTATGTATGTATGTATGTATGTATGTATGTATGTATTAGACCTACCACTGAATGCTATATAATCTGTAAACTGGGACCAAGCGAAATGGTGTTTTTGTTGAATGTTCTGAGACTATTGTAGCTACCCTTTTCACCTTCAAGTAATGAACATCATAAAATGTGGAGGGAGACATGGAAGATACTGAGATAATAAAGTGCAAGCGATCCCTGATAATAAAATGCTAGTAGCTACAGCTCTGCTTTTAAAATTACTACCTGCACAACGCCTTTCGAGTCTGCTCTAGAGATGGGCAAGAAATGGAAAATTAATGTTTCATTTCATTTTGTTTCATTTCATTATTTATTGTGTTTCATTTTGTTTCATTACCAAATTACTTTTAATTGAATTTTAGTAATGAAATGAAATAAGTAACGAACTGATTCAGAAGTTGCCACCACCCAGGTGAGGTTTTTTGACAGGTTGGGCTGTAGATTCCCTTCTGACCTGTCAAACCCAGCTGGAAGACAGGCAGCAAGTCAGAATGGAACAAGCAGCACTCCCTTTGAATTTCTGGCAGCTTGTTCCCTTCTCCCTTGCCACCCTGCTTCACAACTGGGGCTTTTTGACAGGTTGGGGTGTGGGGGAGGGGGTTCACCCTCTCCACACCCTGACCTGTCAAAAAGCCCCAGCTGGGAGGCAGGGGAGGGGCAAAAGGCAGAAAGAAGCAGGCAGCAGAAAAAAAAAACCTCCCATCTGGGTCTTTTTGACAGATCGGGATGTGTGGGGGAGGGGGCACATCTTGCAGTTGACTAATAATAGGGATCAAAAACTCGTAGAATCAAGAGTCAGACCACTTGGATATCTTTTGTTCATAATTTACTCTAACTCCCCAGAACCCAGTTTTGACTCTAATAAAGCAGAAGCTAACATACATTTTCAGTACCACACACTCAAATAAAAATTGTTTTGTGGATATATCTCAACATATTACAAATGTACTACTCCCCCAAAAAAAAAACCCCACTGATATTTAACTGCACAGCACAGGTATCATTCATGGAATAAGACCTATTATAAATAAAAGATGCTATACTCTTTTGTATCACACTGAATTACAATTGCAAGGTATATTTATTTCCCTGAGTTCTTTTTCCATTCCTTTTTAATACTACACAGAATATTCTCCTAGTAGACAGAAGCAATGCTGTTGTGTAATTTAGAATGTAATGCAGTGTTTACATATTTTAAAATCTGTGTCTGACTGAACAGCATTTTGGTAACTTTATATACTAAAAACAAGCAACCAAACAAGCAAAAAACCAAACAAGCAGCTGAAGATACATTCTAAATATCTAGCCATTAGACATGGACACGACCAGAAAAAATGACGTTTCAAGTTTTTGTTTGTCGGAACGGGTCCGTTTCGGGTCATTTCCGTTTGTCACGAATTTTTTCAAAAATTTGTCATTTCCATTTGTCATTTGTCATTTGTCGTTTCCACCGCGATTTAGCACGATTTGACTTCCCAGACCATAGGGGCGTCCCGCAATCAGGGCCGGCGCTTGGTGTTTTTGCGCCCTAGGCGGCAGACGGAGCGGGCGAGCTGGTGGGCGGTGGCTGCGGGCGGGTGGTGGCACAGGCGGGTGGGCGAGTGGGGAGTTAGGATATCACTTAGGATAGAGGTTCTGTTCTTGGCTTGCATCCCAAATGTGTGTGTGTGCAAGCAAATTGAAGTTGGGAAAATAGAAAATAAATGGTAGTATATAATATATTTTTAAAATAAAGCCACACCTCCCACTCCCAGTCGAACCTCCCCATTTATCCAATATCAGAAAAAAATCCTCACAAACTGCCAGAGAAGAAATAAAGAATAAACTGCTATTCCTTTCAGCAGACAAAGCTGCAGGGAATCAAAGAAATTATTTTCTAAATTCAATTCCCTCCCTGCCTGCCTAACTTAAATCCTAAAGCATCCAGCCTCACTCCTCAATCTCGATCAGATCACACCAGTACCAGCAGCCAGCCCTCCTCCCTCAACCACATCCATACACCCAACTGTGATTTCTGGAAGGTGCCTCGGCTTTTTATGCCCTCCGAGACATCCAGAAGTGTCAGTCAAAAACCTGGCGATGCCATTGGTGGAATGGTTCAAACAATTTGCATGGTCCCATCCCATGCCCAGCCCAAATGGACAGGTCTAAAAAAATAAAAAATAAAATAAAATAAAATAAAATCAATACGACCTTTTATTGCTATAAAAAAACCCACTGCTGCTACTATTAAAATTCAGGCATTTAAAATAAATAAATTTCACATGTTTCTGTGGTGATTTGGTGTGTTTTTTTTGACCACGATTTCAAAAGAAAAATTGTGGTCGCCATTTTGGATCCCCCCCACCGCATGGCATGGCGAGACGACGAGGATGACCCCCCCTCCAGCCTGGTGCAAGCAGCCCAGGACAGGAGAAGAGGGGGGAGGCCAGGGACCCCCCAGAAACCACCCCTCTGATAGGTGTCAAAGCCTCAGGCAGGCATATTTTTGCCTGTTTTTTGGCGGGAGTCGGGGTTTTTTAAAAAAACCTTTTAAAACTTTTTCTGTGCTTCGCATTGCGCAATCGCTGTGATGCCACAAATGGAAACGAAAAACCCGACCAAATTTTTCTTTTTTCAGTTTGAGTTCGAGTTCTGACGGCTTAATTATTGTTACCGTTTCCGTTATGTAACGGAAACGATAACCGAAAACTGAAACGACAATTTCGCCGAGTCGTGCCCATGTCTACTAGCCATATGTCTGTGAAGATTTTCAGTCATCCAGGTGAGTTTATCTGGAAGTTGAGTCATGGCAACTGGACTTTTTGTTTTTGAGAGACTGAATAGTTTTGCTGCTCATCCAAACAGCTTTTGTCAGTCTGAAGAAAGCTAGTTGAGAGTCCTCCAGTTTTAAATAGTTCACTTTGACTTCGCCACTGTGAACTATTTAAAAAATGGAGGACTCACAACTAGCTTTCTTCAGACTGATGAAGCTGTTTGGATGAGAATCAAAATGTTTCTATCTCTCAAGAAAAAGAAGTCCAGTTGCAATGACTCAAACTTCAGATAAGTATCAAGCCCTTTTTCATTGCAGGACTCAAAGCTAGACCTTCACAAAAACAAAGACAATAACAAAAACATCTTCATATATATAAAGTCAACAGATCTGAGCTGCTGAGGATTAATGAAGAAATATATATTGGTTTTCCCAGTTTGAGGTTTATCCATTGCACTCAAAGTGTGCTGACTAAAGATGGGGATGAAAAAAGGGCAATTCATCATAATTTGTGATTGTGTGGGGCTGAATATGTCTGTGAAGATTCTCTGTCATCCAGGTTAGTTTATCTGGAAGTTGAGTCATGGCTACTGGACTTGTTTTTATTGAGAGATTGAAACATTTTGCTTCTCATCCAAACACCTTCATCAGTCTGAATACAGCTAGCGCGAGTCCTCCATCTTATAGTCAGCTTTGACATCTTGTCACCCTGGTCTGTAATAGGCTCATAAGATGAACAATGGCCTGAATAGGCTTGTTAGGTAAACAATAGTATCCATAGCCTTAGGTTGAACAATGGCCTAGGGTTCTGAAACCTATAAAGTATAGGTCATTAGCTATGGCCTTGGTGCTGAAAGCTTTTTGATTTGTCTGGGTACTTTGGAAAGCACAGCCTGATAAGTAGCAGATAGACTATGCCTGAGGCCCCCCCACCTCTGTTGAGGGGGTTTCAATGCTCACATGAATGGCTTCCCTGACTCCTCTCTAAAACCACCTATCTTCTCTGTCTAATATGTGTACATACTTATCTTGGAATGAGTACCCTTTGTCCTTCAAATGGGGCTGAAAACTTGACAAATTGAGAAATCAATTAATTTCCAATGATGAATTGGCAAATCAATGAATCAATTCATCTTCCATTTAAAATCCTATAAAAGGCATTTAGAGAGTATATACAGGGCCAAATGTGCAAGGATCCTTCCTCTGACTCTCTTCTACAAGCTCTGCAAGTTTAGTGAAAATTGTGTTCAGACATCTGAGCTATGCACCCCCAAAGTGCTCCCCCTCGGAAAATGCTCCACAGGAACCTACATAGATACATCAAACCTGCAGAGAAGCTTTCCCAAACTCTACTCTAAAATACTTCTACATTTGGAAAATATGTGTTTCCCAACATATAAGTTATACACCTACATATTTGCCCCCCAGGAAATTACCCTTTATCAACTGGTTTGGGAAAACTCAATCTTCACCAAACTTGGAGGAAATATAGAGAAGATTCAGAGGAATCCTCTCTGCAAGTGTGGAGTCTTTAGGTGCCAGGGGAGAACTTTACTGGAGGGACCTTTGGGGGTTGCATAACTCAGACATCAAAAATTCACTCTCCAAAAATTCACTCTGCAATACTGTAGAGAAGAGTCAGGGGATTATTTTTTCCAGTTTTGGTGTCTCTAGGTGTCTTGCGGGCCATTTCATTGCCCAATAAATTGACAAATCAGAAATCACTTTTGAAAAAGGCCCAGTCAATTAGTATTTGTTGGGGAACTTTATGACGAATACAAATCAATGAATTTTGACAAATGAGAAGAAAACTTCATTCATTTTTCAATTCATCTCCATTTCTAATGTTGATCCTGTGGTTTACCCAAATGTAGGAAACCTAACTGAATAATTTGCTCTCTCTCTCTCTCTGAGAATCATCTCAGTTGCTGCGGTTGGTTGCCACTAGAGATGGGCAAGAAATGAAAAAGAAATTCATTCCGTTATTCGTTATTCATTTCATTATGTAATGAAATGAATAACAAAAATTGTGATAAAATTGGAACGAACCAAACAGAACCATGAAAATTAGGTTTGTTACGTTTCATTTTCGTTAATGGCGATGCACAATGAAATGAGCTGTTTTTAAATGTTAAAAAACATCCTGAATGTTTGTAAAAACCCAGCAATAATTATTTATTCTGCCTGATAATACCTACCAGGGGGGTTGGGGTCCTTAAAACATGCATTTATGTCTTTTCTCAGATCGCTGTATTTTTTTTCCTTTAAAGGGAGTTAGGGGACATCGACCCAAAATGGCTCCCAGATGCCTAATATTGATTTCTTGGGTATTAAAATGCCCTGGATATCTGTAAAAACGCAGCGATAATTATTTGAAATTATTACCTACCAGGGGGTTGGGGTGCTTAAAACGTTTGTTTTTGTCTTTCTCCCATCGCAATGTATTTTTTCTTTTCCCTTTAAGGATGACACAAAATGGATTCTAGCCACAAGATGGATACAAGCCATGTGATGGGATCATGTAAATTCTAGGACAATTTCAACCAATAGCATGCCCAGGTTGCAGACTGGGTAGGTGTGGCAGCCACAGAGGGCATAAAAACTTTGGCAGCCCCCTGTCCTCCTTGCAGTCTGCGGTGGGAGTTAGGGTGGGATTGCTGTCTCTGTGACTCATTACTTTAGGCCAGCCAGGCAAGGTGTGTGTCTCTGTGTTCCTGCTGGTTGCAGCCTGGCTCTTGGGGGAGAAAGAAGAGATTTCTCTTGCAGCCTCCCTGTGTGCATGCATACCTCTCGGTGAGTACCCTCCCCTGCCCTGCAGTGCAGTCACTCTGTGGCTGCCTTACGCACCGGCAACACCCACTGCTGACTTTGCAGCCTCCCTGCATAACTAGTCTATACTGTGTCTCTGCCGGCATCATTTTTTTAGTGTTTTCTGGGGCGTTGGGGGACATCCGCACGTGGAAATGCTTTCAATCATGTAAAAAGCAGGTAAAAATGAAAAACGAAAAATGAAAAAATGAAATGAATTTTTTTTCAAAACATTCACAAAAAAGAAAATGAACCAAAATGGACCTTCAACGAAAAACAAAAAAACGAAACGTCATTTTTTTTATTCGTGCCCATCCCTAGTTGCCATCATGGCAGATCTTTCCTTATCAAATAATACATTCAGCCAGTCTTTTGCAAGATAAGCATCTCTCTATTCTACGTATATCTTAAATCCTCACCTTAGTGACTTATAACAGTATATCACATGTGTCAAGACAAATTATTTTTCACAACATGAGCTGTTCAATAAAAAATGGTGACCCAATGCACAGGTGTTGTTCAAATGACAAATTCCATTTTGATCATAATTAGAAAGTGAACTGAACATGAACTGCCAATATTGTGTAGCCCTTGTACTTATCTCTAGTGGAGCCACATATATATTGTGCACAGTTCTCATCATCACTCTTGAAAATAAATATTGTAGAGTCAGAACGGATGCACAAAAGCAAAATGTACAAGGGAAAAGAACACATATTCTATGACAAATTGCAAACTTTGGAGCCCCTTTTAATGGGGAAAGAGACATGACCGGTGTGTACAAAATCATATATGCACAGTGTAGATTGT
Organism: Phrynocephalus forsythii; assembly: GCA_029282475.1. NCBI lineage: Eukaryota > Metazoa > Chordata > Lepidosauria > Squamata > Agamidae > Phrynocephalus > Phrynocephalus forsythii. The sequence continues at coordinate 60,883,165 of JAPFRF010000004.1, read as the reverse complement.
GTATCCCCCCTTTTCAGAATGCTAGAAAATGAGACCAAAAACCATACAGCTTCAGTTAGAGGCAATAATACATACTGAAAATTGTTCACCAAATGCAAATATATCAACCTGTTGATTACAAGGAGACTCCCATATGTTGGCTGAATGCTTCAATTGGTTGCTAAAATGGAGTAGGCTAGCTGCTAATCTGCATTTTCGCTCATATGTTGTGGCCCTCTGAGAGCAGCATTTGATGAAAGACTCTTCAAATTTGACAATATTCTTCCTTTCCGTTGACCTTATCTGTGATTGCTGGAAGGAATTAGGGTTTATTCTCTAAGGTTGCCCTTAATCAGGGTTCTTTAGGGCTTCCAAGTCTCGTTTCAGAACATGAATAATCGCTTCCCAAAGGAAATGAATGATGAAATTGTCTTCATTCACCACTGAGAATGTTTCATCTTATTTCCTTTCATTTCTGTTACATCCTTCTCCCAATGCAGGGACCTAAGGCTGCTTGCAAAATAATTAAAAATGCCCCTAATATTATTTTTAAAAATACTACTGATAGTTTTTTAAAAAAAAACTTCAAAAATACATCAGGAAATAATAAAACATTGAGCACTCCCCATTAAAATGTCTTCTCAGCAGTCTACTCAGATGCCAAAAGCTTGGGTGAAAAGAAAAGTTCTCCCCTACTGGTAAAGAACTACAGGAAGGGGATATAAATTTCACAGCCTCTCACTCTTAGGGGTAAATCAAGAAAAGAAATCCCACTTTTCTCCTGGCAGTGAGATTTCTTTGCATGAGGCTAGTTTCTAAATACAGTGGTACCTCGGATAACGACAGTAATTCATTCTCTGAGGTTACTCGTTATCCGAATATCGTCGTTATCCGAAACACGGTTTCCCTTAGAAATGAATGGGAAAGTGTTTAATCCGTTCCAGAGCCTAGGAAAAAGACACAGACACCTGGTTTTTCACTCAAAACTCTTTTATAAAGTACACTTTAAAGGTACAGATACTATACCATGGCATTATCTATTAGGATAAACATTCCCAACAGCATTTCAAACATTCCAAACAGCATAAATAATTTTTTCATACATGGTACTGGTTTTTCCCGGTGCACGCTGGAAAATCATTATCCGAGGCAGCCCCATAGGGAACAGTCGTTATCTGAGGCATCCCCATAGGGACAGAAATTGCAAATCGTTATCCAAGGCAGCCCCATAGGGAACGGTCATTATCAGAGGCAGTCCTATATCCAGAAATTTGCCATCGTTATCTGAAAAATTCATTATCCAGGGTGGTCGTTATCCGAGGAAGCACTGTATATCTCTATCTATATACCTCTACTGTATCTCTATTTCCATCTCTATCTATATCTATCTAACTATCTATCTATCTATATCTATCTATCCATCTATATCTAATCTATATCTATATCTATATCTATATCTATATCTATATCTATATCTATATCTATATCTGTCTGTCTATCAATTGATTGATCTATTGATCAGTTGATTGATCAATCTCTTTTATCAAGGATATATTGGGTTCTTTCCTGGACAAAAACTGCACATCAGCAAAATCCTCATGCCAATTTATGCTTGTATAAGGAAATAGCACTTGCCAGCTTATTGCCACTCATTATTTACCTACCATTGTGTTCCCGGACACACAACAGATTGTGCAATTTTGTGCATGCCCCTGAAGCACAGCCAGAACCTCACGAATAAGCAGTAACTTGCTGCCGAGACTTGACACAAGTGTCATCAACAATGACATTCTGCCCATTTTTTTCAACAGCATTTCTTCCATAAAATAATGCTTCCATACCTGCATTGTAGTAAAGAGATGGTCTTTATTCCATACCATTATGCTTTGTGTGTGTGTGTGATTGCTTTTGATGTTTTTCATGAATTGTTAAACAGTCTGGAATATCTTTCAAGGCAGAAAAGTGCAGTGCAACCCTCCATCGTGCAGACAAAGAAAGCAACAAGGGTTGACACATGAAGCCAGATTTTTCAGTCTCCCCCACCGTCTAGTTTTCATACTATCATGCTAATAAAAAAATAGAAGAAACTGGAGGCTTGTGCCATCCTTGCAGTACTTCTATACGGGTTTGGGTGGTCCTAATAAGCAGCATTAGCCCATTTTGTAGGTTGATTAACTTCGTATCACTTGTCATTTGTGCTGCTCCAATCATAATAGAAGAATTCTTTCATTCAAGACCTCTTTGCTAATGTATCACAACAAAGCTGTTTCATCAAAGATGTCAGCAATACAGACACATGCCTATTCCACATACAACACTGGTCAATATTCTTGTCATGTACTAGTGATTTATTTTTGTCAAAATAGTATATTTATGAAGAAATTAAAATGGTCAAATTTAAATCAGTGGATGATTATTTGAAATGTAGCTCTAATGAATAAGATCTGAGTGAAAACCATAAGGAATGGAATATGAGGTGGTACCGTGCAGTGCCATCATAATGAAAGAGTACCGCCTTAAAGTCACTTTAGTTTTTCTGAAGGTTTGGCTGGTTCACTTATTAGCTGTGGGGTTATTTAACTTCTGCATTGTTTTTTACAGTGGCAAACTTTTGATCTTTTATCCACGGTTTTGTGCTTTTTTGTGATTGCTTTTGATGTTTTCTAATGAATTGTCAAATAGTACTGAATGTTATTTGGGACAAAAGCTGCAATGCAGTCCTTCAAAACAAATAGGTATTGTTCCTAGCAACAGAGGGAGGTGTTGGTGGTACAGGGGAAGGAAGCTTCTTAGGCTTCCTCAATTGCTGCTGCAGGCACTGGGGGTGAGATTTCTACTCCCCATAATATGGGGGAGGGTGTGGAGATGTGCCAAATTGCTTCTGACATTTTGGAAAATTCTGACCCAGTCTAATTCAAATTGTTCATACATTGTGCATGCATGGGATTTGGCAATGTAGTAAAATATTCCTTTACATTATACAGGTAAAGGTATATATTGCATAAAGGTGAAGGTATCTATTATGTTTCATATAACACTGCATTACATTTTAGCACAAATATTTATTGTGATCAAGTTTTTCACCTACTCTATAACTGAAAGTATGTGGGCAAAGGTTCAATTAATTAAATCACTTAAAGATAATCACTGGCTTCCGATCAGCTATTGAGCACAATTCAAGGGGCTGACCATAACCTACAAAGCACAAAACAGCCTGGGTCCAAGCTACCTCAAAGATCGAATCTCGCGGTATGAACCAGCTTGGGTGCTTAGGTCATTAGGAGAGGCCTTTCTCTCCATCCCACCACCTTCACAGGTGTGTCTCAGAAGAACACATGAAAGGGCCTTCTCTGTTACTGCTCCCAGACTTTGGGACTCCCGCTGTAGGCCAGGACTGCCCCATCTCTGCTATCTTCCTGGAAGCAGGCAAATACCTTCCTTTTCAGGCAAGCTTTCCCTGAATGATGGACTACCTATGATGCTACTTTTAGATGGATTACCATGCTTGATTACATTGACTGATTTCATAAGAACACCAGTGTAGATTTTCTTTTTTCTTTTTTGTGTGCTCTTTGTAGCTTTAATGTTACCTTTTTAGCTTTAATCTTGCCTTTTAATGTTCCAAGATGTCTCTTCCAATTTCCTGTTCGTAACTTAAATTATGTCTTAAGTGTTCTGGGCTGTATAGTGCCCGTCATTATTGTAAGCCACCTTGGGTCCTTTTCCAAGGAGAAAGGTGGGGTAAAAATATTCTAAATAAACAATAAAAAAAAATCTAAAGTTATCCAAATGCTTGAAAAGAATTCTTCTCCTTCAAATAAAATGAATAAATACAACCCAGATGCCTTGAGTGCTAGTTCATTTAAAAAGAAGGCAGGGAAGAGTTGCTCAAGAAGCGACAGCTTGGTTCTATAATGAAAGCAAACAAGTAAAACTTCAACTAAAACGAAGACACATAAAATACAAGAATGCCGTATCAGAGTCTTTATTAAATGAATGTGTTTAGAGCAGGGAAATATATAAGATCTATTTGGGTGGAGGAAAAAAGAAGCTGTGGCAAAGCATGATAAAAACTTTCCATGTGAACCTCTTCTAGTATTCAGTAACAGGTCTAATAGGTAACTTCTGCTCTATTTCAGTGTGTGATTGGTCCCCATTGAACAGATGCAGTATTATCAGTCACTATTTTCTGACATGAAATCTAGTCAAACAATAAAAATGCCAGAAAACTTACCTAAATGGCTGTCAATTTCAGTAATCAACATGAAGAGTCTTATTGTTCAGTTGAAACACAATAAAGTGCCACAATTAGATTTCTGTTTCCCAGAACTCATAAAATTAGTCAGTGGGCCCATTTGCTGACAGCTTTATTTTCATTAATTTATTTAATGAATTCAATACCTGTAGCTTGAGGTTTAAGTATAATTGGTCCCAGTATACAATTCTGCAAATTATCACCCAATCATTCTACTATGTGTAATTAGCAAACTTCGTGCAAAGCATCTTTACAACAAACTAGCTAACTGGATGCAACTTGTTCAGGCAAGATTTAGCTTAGATCATTATTGTGTTCTTAACTCATTTAATCCACAAACCTGCAAAAGAAGCAGGAAGTGTTTTGTATCTAGACCACAAGGAACATTAAAAACTTTATTTTTTTAATTCTATACTAGTGGTGATAATGATATATTATTAGTATTTGAAGGTCTACAGAGCCAATGCCTTAGCTGTTTATCTTTGAGCCTGAAGCATGGACTACTGACAACTTAAACTATTTGAATTTGTGCAATCAAAATATCTTAGGAAACATTATGTTACAAATGACTCTTCAAGGTGGGAAAATTGTATTCTCATAATTTCAAGGCAAGCCTGGCTTGGGACATTTAATATTGTTTACAGCCAAGGTTACCATTTTCAGAGCCTTGTGGCGCAGTGGTTAAATGACTGTACTGCAGGTAAAACTGTGCTCACAACCTGGGGTTCAATCCCGGGTAGCAGGCTCAAGGTTGACTCAGCCTTCCATCCTTCTGAGGTCAGTAAAATGAGTACCCAGCTTGTGGGGAGGGGAGGCAATGTGTAGCCTGCACACTGTAATTAAAATTGTAAACAGCCCAGAGACTACTTGAAGTGGTATGGGGCAGTATATAAGCAGAACACTTTTGCTTTTTGCTTCTGACTTGCTTCCTTTAGCTATGTCTGGTCTGCATGAGAGAGAATGGGACTTTAACTCTAAGCATTGTCCTTTCATGTTTTCACCAGAACGTCTATTAACACTTGGTCTGAGTAAAGGGAAAGATTTACCAAGACAGCATCTGCATGATACTGAGCCAAAGAATAATTCATATGCCAATGGAACCTTACAGGAGACAATAAGGTGTCATGCCTGGCTTGTAGCCCAAGTTCTGTGTGAATTTTGCATGAACACAATATACTACCCAGGTGGATGAGGGTTGAAAGGAATGCTTATGGCAGTAATGATAAATGCAAGAAGTTATATACAAAAAAGTTGTAGAGGCCAATCTGTGACGTGGAAAAAATTGGAACAATTTACAGCTTTCAGTGTGCCAAAGGGTACCTTTATCAAAAGGGGAAAATGAAGCTTCAGAGGTTAAAGAGTACAACAAATCATTTAGATGTGAACTTTGTGGGACTATTTTCTAAGAAATGCTTGATATAAGCCTTGGTGAAGGGCACATTATAGACACAATTTTCTACTTCAGGAATTTAGTTAATTAATCCTTCTAGAGTTTCTATGGTTGCTCTTTAGCTCTATGGTTAAAGAGCCAACTGTACAAAGCAAATATTGTGAATGGGCCTATCAGCAAAAGCCCATTCACAATATTTGTAAAGTCACACCTTTTCCAGTATTCAGAACTTACAAATTAGACCAGGTATTCTACAATCAGAAGTTGAAGCAGCAGAGACATCGCGGAAGACAAACAGCTACAACAACAAAAAATAGATGCAATCTGAGTCAGGAAACAGAAAATGTTCAACTAAAGTCAGCCAAATCAAAGGCAAACTGAAAGTGCTACTGCAAACATATTCCTTCACTATGTTTACCTTGAATGTCTGCAAATGAAGAGATATTACTGAAACATCCTATGTCTTGTATCCTGTCTCTTATTCAAGAGCAATGGAAGTGTCCCAAAGTGATCCTTGGGATGTCCTACTGCTTGAGGAAACAAACATACATGCAAACAAACAACTCAAATCCTCTTAAATGTTTCCTGTAGAATTGGATTTTTAAATATTATGTTTAGACATGGGCACGACTCGGCGAAATTGTCATTTCCATTTTCGGTTATCGTTTCCGTTATGTAACGGAAACGGTAACGATAATTAAGCCGTCAGAACTCAAACTCAAACCGAAAAAAGAAAAATTTGGTCAAGTTTTTCATTTCCGTTTGTGGCATCGCGGCGATCGTGCATTGCGAAGCACAGAAAAAGTTTTTAAAAGTTTTTTTTTAAAAAAACCCAACTCCCGGCCAAAAAACCAGGCAAAAATATGCCTGCCTGAGGCTTTGCCACCTACCAGAGGGGTGGTTTCTGGGGGGTCCCTGGCCTTTCCCCCCTCTTCTCCTGTCCTGGGCTGCTTGCACCAGGCTGGAGGGGGGGTCATCCTCGTCGTCTCACCATGCCATGCGGTGGGGGGATCCAAAATGGCGACCACAATTTTTCTTTTGAAATCGTGGTGAAAAAACACACCAAATCACCACAGAAACATGTGAAATTTATTTATTTTAAATGCCTGAATTTTAATAGTAGCAGCAGTGGGTTTTTTTATAGCAATAAAACATCATATTGATTTTATTTTATTTTATTTTATTTTTATTTGTTTAGACCTGCCCATTTGGGCTGGGCATGGGATGGGACCATGCAAATTGTTTGAACCATTCCACCAATGGCATCGCCAGGTTTTTGACTGACACTTCTGGATGTCTCAGAGGGCATAAAAAGCCGAGGCACGTTCCAGAAATTGCAGTCGGGTGTATGGATGTGGTTGAGGGAGGAGGGCTGGCTGCTGGTGCTGGTGTGATCCGATCGAGATTGAGGAGGGAGGCTGGAGGCTTTAGGGTTTAAGTTAGGCAGGCAGGGAGGGAATTGAATTTAGAAAATAATTTATTTGATTCCCTGCAGCTTTGTCTGCTGTAGGGAATAACAGTTTATTCTTTATTTCCTCTCTGGCAGTTTGTGAGGATTTTTTTCTGATATTGGATAAAGGGGGAGGTTCGATTGGGAGTGGGAGGTGTGGCTTTATTTTAAAAATATATTATATACTACCATTTATTTTCTATTTTCCCAACTTCAATTTGCTTGCACACACACACATTTGGGGTGCAAGCCAAGAACAGAACATATTCCTAAGTGATATCCTAACTGCCCACTTGCCCGTCCACCCGCGCCGCCACCTGCCTGCAGCCCGCGCCGCCGCCCACCCACTCGCCCGCCCGTGGCCGCCGCCTGCCCGCTCGCCCTCCCTCCCCACCCCCCCACCACCTAGGGCACAAAAACACCTAGTGCCGGCCCTGATTGTGGGACGCCCCTATGCTCTGTGAAGTCAAATCACGCTAAATCGCGGTGGAAACGACAAATGACAAATGACAAATTTTTGAAAAATTTCACAACAAACAGAAACGACCCGAAATGGACCCGTTCCGACAAACGAAAACTCAAAACATCATTTTTTTCTGGTCGTGCCCATGTCTAATTATGTTTGACTGGAACACACCCAATATTACTTATTCAGCATATATCCTTCTCACGTACCTATGCTTCAGTTTTCCTGAAGTAATAATATTCAAGAAATACAATATATTTGCCCTTGGCCTGCCATGCCATGCCATTTAAGGAACACACAGAGAAACATCTTCACAATGAGCCAGTGAGCCTTGATACCAACTGAGAAGGGGTATGTGCTAGAGAGAATTGCTGGAGCTTTAAAACTTCTTGTCATACAAAAATAAAGCTCTTTGATCTTTGACAGCTACTTGTCTAGAGACTCGCCTCCTCATCAGAAGAGCTGCAGAAGCAGAGGAATTACCTGAGATGTCAGTTGGCACCCTGAAAGTTGACAACCACAGCCATATCTGTATGGATTGAAAGGTTCAGGGCAAGGACAAGACAATATAAGAGTATTAACCACCCAGGGTGGCAAAAAAAAAGCCTTTAAGGAAAACTTTAGTTCACTGTATGGGCAACTGTGATCACTGTGTGTTTGCTTTCAGCTCTCCACTGTAGTCCATACCAAAAGAGACCAATCTATAAAAAGATGCAGAAATAGACTGTGTCTAGAAATAGTTGCCAAATTGATGCAAATATTTTTGAATCACATCACATCTGACATGCAGTTTGTTCCTTGGTGGGTAAATTTTCAGTGCAGTTATTTTGGTGGTAAAAGAAAAGCAACAAACTACGTCCCTACTATAAAAATGTGCTATTGTATATCACTTCAATATGACATTCTCATTTGCTTGCGTTTGGAATCTTAGTACTTTTGTTTATTAAGAGGGATAGAGATTGAGTTTGCCTAGCTAATCATTATTTTAAAATCTTTATTTTGTTGTTCTAATAACTGTACTGCTCTTGGGATTTAATTTTAGAAACTTTTATTGAGCTCCTTTCAGTCACAACTGGTTATTTGTCACTGCAGCATTGGGCCCATCATGCCATTCTAAGCAAAGCAGTAAGTAGAGCACCAGGATCAATATTCATGTGTTAACTGGAAGCAATAGTGCAGGGTCATGAAAGTATACCCCTACACTTATCACCTAACTGATCAACCTCTCAGACATTGCAGAGGTAAATTCCTGAGACTTCAGAAAGGTCTGCCTTCTGGACTGACAATATATGATCTTTGAAAGTGCGGTTAACTGGACCACGCTGAGCTTAGTAGGATGGTTTCCACACTCAGAATGTCTTCCCTTCCTTCTGTCCCCTTCCTTATTGGACTACATGGCTCGGCAATCATTATCCTTTACTTTTCTATAGTATAATTGCTCCAAATTTACTTTCACTGGGAGAAAGAAAGGGGAGAATTGACAGTTCTCTGTGAAAACATGTGCAAAACTACTCAAATGAGAAGGATAGAGACAGAAGGTTTGTGCTGGAAGGCATGTAGGTTTGCTAGAGGTGTTCCCATCCTGGATGACACTGCATAGCTAGATACTTTTGTTTTTGGACAAGTTTATACAAGAAAGGAGTCCCAGTCAATGCCAGTGTTTCTCAATCAAACGTGGATGACCACAAGTGCTTAATCAAAGGTGAGTGACTCACTGCCAGGAATCAGTGAAAAATAATTCAAAATAAAATGAAAAACTTGGAGAAGAATTCAGGTTTACACCATCAAAAGAAAATTATGAAGTTGTTTACAGTAGAGATGGGCACAAAACGAACAATTTTTCTTTTCATTTTCATTTTTTCATTTTGTTACGCAACAAAATGACAAACGAATTTTGTCTCTAAAATGAAACAAAACGAACAGAAACACCAGAAATTTTGTCGTCCGTTTCGTTTTCATTACGGCAATACATTGAACTGCTTTAAATGCTAAAAATAATCACAAAAATCGAAATAAATGGTAACAAAATGGTAACAAAACGAACGAAAATGAAAACGATTTTTTGCAAAAATTTGCAGAAAATGGAAACGAACCGAAATGGACTCCCTAAATAACAAACGACAAACGAAACACCAATTTTTTTGATTCGTGCCCATCTCTACTTTACAGCCTTGGGGCATACCCATTGATTGAAGATGTTTGAAGAAACAATTTTTTTCCCTCAATTCTGATGTAAACTGACATGATATGTGCCTCAATCACCCAGATTAATGTGCAGATTGGAATGCAATTATCCTTTGAACTGCACTCATTTCTGAAAATTTGTGATGCATTTCACATTCAAAACCCATGCCAAACACATCCAGAATATGTATACTAGGATCAAATAAATTCAGAAATGTGTTATGTTTATCTCAACTACATTTATAGATTCATTGTTTTCAAGAAAAGGTATTCCAAAGACATCTTTCAATACATTATTGTATTAATTTACATGTAAAAAAGACCCCATTAATGCAGAAACAGGATAAACAGTTTTTAATGAACACAGATGACATTGTCACAGATTGATCCATCCATCTCCACCATGAATAAGTGCCAGCAATACAACTGGTAATTCTCAAAAACACTATTATATTATAATACAGCCTCAGAAAGGCTTGGAATAGGACAAAAATGAATCTCCTGTGGAAATATGAGGTTTTGAGTACAGCCATGGTGTATCCCAGGGCTGTCCAACTTCGAACAGGCCAAGGTCTACTTTTTCCAGATGAAAGTGTTTGAGGGCTACTACACTAAAACCTCTACTTATGAATTTTATCTGTTCTGAGCATATGCTCATAAGTAAAAAAATGTGTAAGTAGAGCAACAGTTTCCCATAGGAACACATTGAAAATCAATTAATCCTTTCTGGAGGGAACATATTTCAGTTCATTCCTATGGTAAGGCTGACCATGCACATGCTTCACCCGCTCGAGCCGGTGTGGATGGGTGCAAGGGAGGCACGTGCATGCTTGCACAGATCGCCCCTTCTGCTTGCCTGGTCTGCTAGAAGATGTTTTTATAAAGGTGCTCTTTCCCTCCCAACCCTCCCGGGGCCTGACTTGACTCTACTTCTCCTCCTGTTTTTCCCCTTCTACCTTTGAGCCCCCTCACTGCCACTGCTGCTGTCGCCCATAGCTCTCACTCACTTCTGCCATGTTCTCTGTGCAGCTGGGATGGACCAAGCCAGCAGCAGGACAATCACATTGCCACGACGGTGCAAGGAGGAGGGAATGGCTCAGAAAGGGAGCAGGAGGAGTGGCAGGTCACAGTCTCTGTGATGCAGCTGTGAGGGTGGGAGGAGGAGGAGGATGGGAGGATGGGAGGAAGGAATTCTCCAGGGGGAGAAGAGGGGGACATCACCACACAAAGGAGGTGGGCACGCCCATGACCCTGCCCCTCACTGTTCCCTCCACTCCCCTTTCTCTGCTCTGCAGCAGCAACTCAATTGGTCACGAGACAGTGGCACGCCGATCATCTGGCCGGTAGGGAGAGCAGGGGACTATGCCATGGCCCTTGAACTTCCCCGCTTGGCTGAGGCAGTGGGCTGGCAAAGAGCTTTGCTGGGACAGTGGTGTTCCTTGGGTTGGGGGAGGTAGAGGTGGAGAACTTATCCCCTCACATTTTTTCTTGATGGCTGGTAGGCTACATTTGAACCCTTCACGGGCTACTGGTAGCCCCCCGATCTACCTGTTGGGCAGGCCTGGTGTATCCTATGATCTGCATGAATATGTAAGACAGATATGGTTGACTTCCTTTGTGTCATGATGCCTTTAACTTTAACAATTTCTCTGGCCAGCTGAATGATCCCTTCCCAGTATGCTGTACAGTGCCAGTAGACCTCCAAAGACAAAATAATTTTTCTTTTGCAGTCTTTTCTCAGCTGGTTGAGAACAGCACATTGAGACATAGCTGCACTTTTATGAATATACATGAGGAAGTGTGGAGGGAGGGTGAAAGCTTTTTTTAACTGAAGCAAAATTAGCCTGGAGGAAGGAACAGGAGTAGCGTTTTTGAAGGGGAGCTGACCAAGTGGAAGAGATGCTACTAAATATCTCCAACAAAGGCCACTACCACACTTCCTTGAGCAGCCGCTTTTTATTTTGCATCACCTTATCTTCTCCTGCAGTCACGTGGTCGCTACAGTGGTTGGGCAGTCCGCACTTCAGCGGTTGCTTAGCAATTGGCTTCCCCATTCACACTTGGTTGAACCACTTTAAACCTAGCACAAATGGGGGGGGGACAAAAAAGGTGGTGTAGTATGTCTACAAATACAACCAAATCACTTTAAAAGGGGTGCATGAACTGATTTTAAAAAACACCACCCCCAGTGGTCATCGCAAGAAAAAAATGACACAGTGGTCAAAAATGGGCATGGCCAAGGGGCTCTTCAGAAAAAGTGATTTGAAAAGCGGACAGTGATTTTTAAGGCGATTTGTCTTTAAGGAAAAGGTGTTTCAAATCTAAAGTGTGGTAGCAGTCAAACACTGAGCTTATCATTCTCCTCTCCCTCCTCTACAAATGTGACAAATTACAGTTTTAAGAAACATCATCTGTTGGCATAAAAACACTGCAAAAAGATTAATGCTTCTTGATTGCTTCTTAGTAAGCTTGAGGCTTTTCATTAAAAAAGATACATTTTATATAGAGGGATAGAGATTATCAAAGTGATGTTTCTTAGTAGCTAAAATGCTCTACTGGGACATCAGAAGCACCTTGTATTGGCATGAATAGCTGAACAATCTTCCAGAGATGATTCTGTGGGATGTGGGACAGGACAGCTTACCATCTCCCACTCTCTGCCCGTGGAAGCAGAGCACAGCCCTTCACATTGTGGGGAACACCACCCCACATCGTCCCCATTTAGAAGTTCTTCTATACAGTGCCTGTCACTTCTTCAGAGATGGAAGTGTCAATATCACTGTGTGAGGCAGCAGTGGCAACCCTTTATGCAGTGAGAAGAGGAAGTGGAAGACCAGATTCAGCCATATCAGGGATTGACTCTACCCCTAGCCAGCTACTTGTTAGCACATGGGAGAAGTTGCTGGTTGCTCTTTTCGTAGTAAAACTCTCAAGAAATGGCCAGCTGTTAAGAGCTACACAGCAGGAGTTCTCCAATGCAACAGATGTCCTCTTGGGAGCACGGGCTGGAGATGGTGGACTGTGGGGGAGAGAAATTTGACACCTCTTGTATTCTGCCTAAGGAAATCCACCCACCCACCCAATCTCATCATAGTGACAGACAGCCCCGGTGAAGATCAGCACAGAGGAGGAGAGGAAGGAAGGGAAATTCCTCAGGGATGACCAGAACACAATTTGGTTCTGAGCCACTGAGAACAGAAAATGTAATTTTTATGACTAATTTTACCCTTTTCTCTTTTATGCTGTTCAGTTGGCTACAAGTGTGTGGAATGTGGGAAAGAAGCTGATGGGATCAGGCCTCAGGATGGAAAAAGCACTCTAAGCCTTCTTTGTAAGATGCCAACATCCTGTTTTATGAACTACGCTCTTATGCACAGAGGGGAAGACTCTCTAGTTCCATAGGAAAAACACAGCTGTGGTCCCCACTGTGCAGCAGAGGTGGGAGAGAAGATATTTCAAGCAAACACATGAATAAGCAAGAGATCAAAGCTCGGGAAATGGCTTTGGCCCTGATTTTTTCTCCTCCTTTCTCCCAATGCTCCACTTACCTCAGCAGGCTGTTTTTCTTCAAAGTGAAAATGGAACCCAAAGTTGTCCTGCAGTCTCCCGAAGCTTTCTGGAACAGCTTCCTTTCTTTTGTCTATGGTTTGCTGATTTTGTTTCCCATTCACCCTTGCTATTTGTGAAACTAATTACTCTGTGTGGTTGCTCGCCCTACGATGCCTCTTCCAAAGGTATATCATCATACCCCACCTCTCTCTAATGAACTAATATTATGTAGACCAGTTTAGATACCTCTGATGCATTAAAAGTCTACAGTAACATTGAAAGGGTAAGATATAACTAGTACCTGACACTCTCATGCAGCAAGTTTATGTTTCTGCAGTGTTTATCTCAGACCTAATCTACATTTACAATTGCCTTGCAATAAGCTCCATTCCAAATGGAATTGATTTTAGAAATCACATGGTATCCGGATTGGGTGTGTGTCATCTTAGGAAAACTTTTAATCCATTTTAAAATTGTGTTGTATCTCAGTTGAAGGGGCTAGATCAGTGTTGGCGAACCTATGGCACGGGTGCCAAAGGTGGCACTCGGAGCCCTTGCTGTGGGCACCCAACATCGCCCCTTCACAGCCACCTGTATTCGGGTTAAGTGGCTGTGTTGGCACTTTGCAATAAATTTGTGGGTTTTGAATCGCAGTTTGGGCACCCGGTCTTTAAAAGGTTTGCCATCCCTGGGCTAGACCATATTTAAAATTGTTCCATTTACCACTTGCCTGCCTTGTCCTAATGCTGACCACTGGTCCCTGCTACTGTGCTGAGGTGAGGCAGAGAAAGGGCAAAGCTGCTTGTCGCTTTAGAAAGCTTGGCTGTTTCTGTCCATTTCAACATGCTTCAGCTGTTCCAATCTGTACCCACAGAAGACATCACAGAAATGTCAGTTGCCCAGCTTTACTGTCGTGCAAAAACGCTGATCTAAGCATGAATCATCCCAAATCCACATGCTTTTAACATAGTTTCTACCCCAAAACATTGTTCAATCTCTGGGCAGAGATGGTATCTATGACTGATATTGTTTGGGGGATGATCCTACATTTTAAAAAATCATGCAGGATCCATGAGGCCTTTTTTGTATTTTGTACTTTTTGTCAACAATAGCTATTTGCTGCACCAGCCTTGCACTGGACTGGTTGTGTCCTTTCATTCCTCTGTGTCTCATTGTGTCTATCCATCTTTTGCTACTGACACTTCTACCACCATTTCTGCTGGTTACCCAAATATGCAATTTGTAGTGATAGAGGTGTTTAGATTTGCAGAATTGATTGGGGTTCATAGGCATGCTAAAATAAATGACCCTCTGTGGGAAGAGTATTATACATCCCATTCCATCCAGAAAGCATGCTACCCTGGCAAAGTAATCCATATTTATGTCATGGAGACACCATATTTTAAAAGCAGAATGCAAGAGAGTGTTTATTTTTGTCATTGCTCCCTCAAATGACTGAGTACCTGTTGGTTTGTGTTTCCACTGTACTTGTTGCCTTTTACTCGTGACTTAGCTAGATAGCCACATTGAGGCTGGATGAGTACCTAAATAAGGTCATTTAAGGTCACATAGGTGTATGGTATGCCATTTTGTGAAATCCTTACATCTACATGCAAGATCAGATAGTTTCAAGTGAGAGGGTGCTAAGACTTACATAGCAAATGGCAGCCTGAATGCTGACAACACCCATGGCAGCAGGCAATATGATCTATACCTTTAGGTACTCACTACCATTCACAAAGGGACACCAAACAAGGGAAAATCCAAGAAATGGGCTCCTTCTCCCCCCCATCAGTTAACCACTTCTCACCAAAATGCAAAGCAGGCCTGCTTTTGACAGGTGTGAATGGTATTGACACTGATGTAGTCTGCATTTAGGCTGCCTTTGTTGTTCGGCACTCTTTTCCTGTTGGCAATGCTGGCATGATAGTGTGCAGCAGTATAAGGTTATTTCCTGTTGTTTTGAATTTTGGATACAGATGCACAGTACCCCACTTTAATATACTAAAGGTTATTTTTTAAAAAAGAAATGGATATGCACTAGAGGTAGGCACGAAACAGAAAACCGATGGTTCAGTTGGTTCTATTTGGGGCCCACCTTCAGTTCAGGTTCAGGTTTGTGTCTGCACGAACGTAAAAAAAAAAAAAATAGCATGAACCCAAACTGAGCTGGGTGGAGGTAGACCGTCCCGGTGCCGCTTCCCGATTCCTGGCTGTGGCTCAGCCAGGCAGCAGTAGACTGTCCCACCATGGCCTCTGGAACTCCGGCCATGGCCGGGGTGGTGTGGTGGTAGACTGTCCCACCACTGCCTCTGGAGCCATGGCCATGACTGGGCCAGACTGTGGTACACAGTATCACTGATGCCTCTGGAGCTCCAGCCGCAGCTGGGTCGGGCAGTGGTAGACAGTCCCACCACCACCTCCAGAGCCCTGGCCACAGCCGGGCTGGGTGGTGGTAGGCAGTCCCCCCAAAAAAATATTTTTTTAGTGCCAACCATGTGGCCCCAGGGGCCAGGTCAGCACTTTTTAAAAAAATATTTATTTTTTTATTTTTCAGCACCAACCATGCAGCCCCAGGGGCCAGGTCAGCGTTTTATATTTTATTTATTTATAATTAATTTTTTCAGTGCCGACCATGCAACCCCAGGGGCCAGGTTGGTGCTTTTTTAAAAGTCCCCGACATCAGGGGCTTCCCCCCAACAGCTGAGAGGCACTGGCTTGGGGACAGCTCCTTTCAGCTGAGAGGTGCTAGCTGCTGCACCCCTTTTATTTTTTTCCTCCAGGTCCTGGAGAAGAGAAGAAAGCTTCAAGGTAGGAGGGAAGAGGCAGGGGAACAAAAATGAAGCAAAGTGAAATGGAAATTTCTGTTTCGTTTTCCTTTGATGAGTTGGATTGTTATTTGTTTCATTAGGTAACAAAACAAATAACAAATAATGAAACAAATTAGAAATTCATTTCGTGCTCATCTCTAACATGCACTATACAGACACCCAATGCAATTTTTATACAAACTTAGTAGAGTTAATTACAGCTACATCAGTACATAGATGCTCAGAATGGCAGAATCACCACATAGAGTAGGTACTCAGAAGTGATTTACCAGTGTCTTAAGAACATAAAAATATAAGAAGAACCATGCTGGATCCAGCCAAAGGCCCATTTAGTCCAGCTTCCTGTATCACACAGTGGCCCCACCAAATGTGTCTGGGAGTGCACAGGACTAGATATCTGTTTCCTGATACCACTCCCCTGCATCTGGCCCGATTTTAAGACTGGAGATTACACATCTCCATCATGGTTTGTAACCTGTGATGGACTTTTCTTTGGTCTGTTCTCACTCTTCCAACCCTCAATTACAGTGGATATCCCCTAGTTCTGGTATTTTGTGAGAGGGAGAAGAGCGTCCCTCTATCGACTTTATTCATGCCCTGCATTATTTTGTATGTCTCAAACATCCTCAGCTGCCTTTTTTCCAGAATAAAGAGCCCCAAATACTGTAGCCTTTCCTCATAAGGGAGGTCCCCCAGCCCAATAATCATTTTAGTTGCTCTCCTTTGCACCTTTTCCAGTTCCACTATGTCTTTTTTGAGATGTGGTGACCAGAATTTTACACAATACTCTAGGTGCGGCCTTACTATCATCTTGTACAATGGCATTCTAGGGCACCCTGTGCCTGTGCAACTTGCTCTAGACTATACAGGCTGGCTCTTTTCCTGGGAGGTACATTGAGGAATCAAACTCACACAATTCTGTACCTAAATCACTGAGATATCCAGCCAACTATTTATGTACACATTTAAAATCTATAATAAAACTGCTCCTGAGATTCAAACTTTGTCTGTTAGAAAAAGCAGAGAAAATGGAGTAATCAACACTGTAATTTTACCCCATTCTGCTTAAGGCCTTATTTTCTATATTTCTAGACCACAACAAATTACAGAGATTGTGAATAAGAATTACTTTACTCATATCTTAGTCACAAAATCATTGACAAAATTAGTTCTACAAACCATTGATTACTATAGCTTTCAATTAGTATAGACATTTGCACAATGCTTTTTTAAAACTGTTTAGTACTTACACATACTTTCACTTGTACTTATGCATACTTTCACTAAATATTATGTAAAGGCTCTTAAAAATTAAAAAGATTAAGAAGATTAAGAAGAACTAGAACATTCCTCTAGAGCTTTGATAGCAATTAACTTCATCTGTTTTCTGCCAGACAAACAGCTCTATCACTTGAAACTTAAAAGTTAATTTCAGCCATAATGTCTCCACACCCATTCTATATTCCAGGAGGGAAAACATAGTTAAACACCCTCTTGAGGAGCAAACTCTGATCTTCTTTTTCTTCAAGTGCCATGTCCTCATAGAACGTTGGTGATCAGTAGCCTGAACTGGTCTATATCTAAAGCTATTTTAAACAGAGCAGCTATGTTCCCTGCAGACCATTGGCTTAAATTCTTAAGCGTAATGTTCTTCTATACCCTGGGCCAAGCTTCCCATCTATTTTTTCCTTGAAGGATAACTTGCAAGAGATGGTACTTCTCATTGCATATTAGTTGTCTAAAATATTGCAATTTTCTTCTCTTTATGGTATTGAGGATTTCTAGCTTTTTATTCATGTGCTGTAATGCAGCCACATTAGTGACTCTGGCTGTCCAAGGTATCTTCAGAATTCATCTGTACGTCCACATTTCGATGCTTCCAGCATCCGGCATAATGTGTCTGTAGGGGTCCAAGTTTCAACCATAGAGAAGTATACTGAATATATAGGATCAAAGTATTTGAGTATGAAGTCTGATAGATAAGTCTCGGTTTGTCAAGACTTTCCTCATTTTCTGGAAGAGTCCCAGTTATCCTTGACACAGCACCTCAAGTATTTATAAAATGAGACTCTCTCAATTATATCACTGCCAATCTTGAGAAGGTGCTGTGAACCATTTTGTTCTTGACCGATAACCATACCTTTTGTCTTCACGTTAAGTTCAAATCCCATGGCACTGCTTTCTGCAACCACAGAATCTGATAATCCTTGAAAATTTGCCAGATTTGTTGCAAGCAGGACAGTGTTGTCAGCATATTTTATGTTATTAACAAGAACTCCATTCACCTTCACACCTTGGTTCTTTCCTTTGAGAGCATTCCAGAAAATTCTTTCTAAAAAGATATTAAAAAGTAGAGGTGAGAGAATACAACCTTGATGAACACCTTTAGTAATTGACACCTCTTCTGATATCTGACCATCTATCAGGACACCAGCATGCTGATTTCAATACAAATTCCCAATCAATCTGATATCACAATTGTCCCTAATCTCTTCCCTCATGATATCTACACAATCGTCTAATTTGACACCATGGTCAATATTTTTGTTATCCTTAAAGAGATGTTCTATATATTCCTTCCATTCCTATTGTTTTCCCCTCAGTGCTTGTCAAGATATTACCGTTCTTGGCAATAAGAGATACACTTCCTCTACTGTCATACATACCTGTTGCTTGTGTTATTTTCTACAAGAACCTAAAGCTTGAAGTGAAGCTACTGAATAGGACAATTCCCATAAATATCTTCTGAGGCATAAGAACTGAGTGACTGCCGAGAAGAGAGAAAGTGTGTGTGTGTGTGTGTGTGTGTGTGTGTGTGTGTGTGTGTGTGTGTGTGTGTGTGTGTGTGTGTGTGTGTGTGTATGAGAAAGAGAATGAAATAAGTGAGTAAACAGTATAGTTAACTGGCTGGAAACATGAGCAAGACTACACACTTTTTTGTGGGACTGACTTACCAGAGTAGTATGGGATTCCTGCCTATACCTCTTTGGTTTGGGTCTTTTGAATGAATGTTTTCATCAACAATTTGAATCTTTCTTTGGACTTCCAAAGTTTCATGGCCAAAGCCTGGAAAGTTACATTTTGAAAGTGTGATGAGGACCAGCACTTCTAGTAGTATACTAAACCTTCTTTTAGTATAAGGTTTGGCTGTTGTTTTAATTATTTATTGATATTTTATGTCTTAACTGTTTTAATTCCTTGTTGTAAGGACCAGGGTACTTCATATAAGCTGTAAAAATAAATAAATAAATAAATAAATAAATAAATAAATAAATAAATGTACTTCTACAGCACTGGGATATTAACATATTTTGCTTACTCAATAACTTTGTCTATAATTGTCCTCTTTTGTTCACATTCTGGCTGAAATGCCATTGCTTAGCACAACAAGTCACAACAAGAATAAGACCATTTAATCAATGGAATTTACCACACTATTCCACAGGCTTTCAGGCATTTTTCTCCCAAAGAACCCAGAAACAGTGTCTCTGACCTCATTGTATTAAAATGTTTTTAGTGTTATATTCTTTCCAGGTCTAATTAGTAGTGACTTTCTTGATTTCAGGTATGATTGCAGTGCTTCTTAGCACCTACTTTGGCTGCTCTGCAGAGGAACTTCTGTTCCCGGGTGGGGCTTCTTTGCCTTCCCGACCAGATTTTTGGTGCAAAAGCACACCCAGACCCTGGGGTTTCCTACAGGCAAGGCTACACAAGCCTGCCTGCCTATTCTGCATCCCTACTTTTGCTCTTGCCCCCTGCCTGTCCACCCCAAATTCAGCAGGTGAGAATGAGAGTAGCTGGTCATGTGCTGGGTTGGATGGGAATTTTTGGCTGTCAGTTAAATTGGCCAAGATTCACAGTAGGTTTTCACCCATCTCATTCTCACCAGTTGGAAGGGTAGCATCTATAATTCCAGTCCCAATTTACAGGCATTGCAAGATATAACAGACTGAAAGTCACTTAGTAGGATAGTCCCTTAGTAGGATACTTTAAGTGAAGGGGCAGCCCTCATACAATATTTAAAGATGAAATAGAGAAGTATGTAAAAGAAAGCTAGCCATTTAAATGACTATAAACTGACTCGAGGGCTGCCTTAGATTAATTATAATAGAGTTCTGGAGGGTGCTGAACAGGTGGGCAGCACTGCCCCTCATCATTATTAATTGATGAATCTGCTATTGGGCTGAAAGTCAGGAAATTCTAGCCCCTTACCTGCTTGCACTATGTCCAGCCCCCCTTGCCAGGAAAAGGTTATGCATTCAGAGATAAAGAGATTTATTATAAATAAAATTGTGTCCCTGATTTAATCCATACAATCTTGTGTCACCTCTTTATTCCAGACTGGAAGGGCAAAGTACTATGTGAACTGGTCCTCTTGAACTTATCAGGGCTTCTGTGACTTGAATTAGAATCTTCCTCTTTCAAACTCCTACCTTTGTTATTATTATTATTACTTATCACATTGGCAGCAATATACAGCTTCTTCACTGTGCTCCTGTTCTGCATTCCACTTCCACAGTCTCTGTGTTGCTGAACTATAGTAAACAGACCCTGTCCAGCTGAAAATACTGAATCAGAGGAGTGCATATAGTGATGAATAGCATGAGCTTAATATCAGTTGATGTTATAGAGCAAAGTAGGTTGCATATATGGGCTTTGATGCAAGGCACGCACAAGAATCCTCACTTTTGACAACATCCATTCAAGCAGGTAGATATGGTTTTGTAGCCTAAGAAGTGAATTATGATACTTGCAAGGTAACTGGTTGCCCTTTGTCTACAGATAAAGAGAAAGATGAAAAAAATCTATATCCCCTGAGGTAAAACTTGTTATATTTAAAATTTGCAGATTCCATACTGAAACTTACTTTAAACAAGAAAGTCTGACCAAGATGATTTTTGGGACCTGTCTAAGCTCTGCAGTGCCTGGCATGAAGAAAAGTCCCCCAAGACTCAACAGCTAGTCTATTTGTGGTCCGATCTGCCCTTGTTTTTAGATTTTGTACAGGGACCACACAGCTTTTTCCTTTTTCCTTTATAATATGTAGGCAGGGACCTATTCCTTTTCTACTGAAGCTATATAAGACAGAGCAGGAACCCCCAGCCTGCAAGTTCCACAGCTGAGAAAGTGGGTGAGGCAGGTGTTATCCAAAGTCAGTAACTGGAGGTAACACACAGTTCCCTTCCCATCTCCTTTATTGTCTAATCAAGCAGCAAAATATGCATTAAGGATCTTCCATTATACTAATAAGACAATTTTATTAACTCAAAATATAATATGAAAAGACTCCTGTTGATCTTGATCCTTTCCCTCACCAATTTTATGGAACCCCCTCCCCCTGAGTTCCTACAAATTTAAGCCTTGATGAGCACCATTCTGTAGGTTACTGATTGTTTTGCTGTAGAATGATCATAAATCAGCTTTGGAAATAAGAACAGGGCTTTATGGGATTTAAATGGTACTCACTAAAAGCAGAGATAATGAAACAGTTTCCCAACACTGTAACAAAAGGACTAAAAAACTAATAAGGTGATCATCTGAAAAATAGTTTGTAGACAAACCACATTTTCAGGCCAGCTGCTCATCTCAATACAGTGTGATTACAAAGCTAATATGTTAAATTTGGTATTCTGCTCCTTTAGGGATTTATTGACCCTTGATTAATATATATTATGGTATGAAGGTTGTGTGGTGCACCAGTAAATTACAGCTGCCTGGAGGACAAATTAGTTACTTAACAGCAGAATATTTTTGTTAATGAGACTCACTTTTAAATAATAGTAATAATAAAAGCAAGGAAGTCCACAGGTTAATCAGAGCACACAGAACTATTGCTCTGTGATAATATTTTCTCAGGACAATTGTACTAGTTGTTTATTGGACTATAATATGAATATAAAACAAAGTACTTAAATTCATTCATCCAGATTCCACTGATTAAACAAGTCTAATTTTGTAATTTTCCAAAGAATGGACACTTTTGTGTTCTGGCACTAAATAACAGAGATTGCTCTCTGGGCCTTTTCACAGGACCCCTAAGATCCGCTGGCCCCTTAAATTCGGACCAAAGATCTTAGGGGTTCGTTGCTCTTCCTTCCTCCCCACCACAGAAAGAGAGGAAAAAATGCAGCTCACCTGGAGGAGCTTCGTTTCTCTTCCGTTTCTCTTCTGCTTGCTTTTTTCCCTCCCACCTCTTCTCTTAAAGGGGCAGGAGGCAAAAAAAACACAAGCAGAAGCCAGGAGAGCCCCGCACTGACCAGATTAAATCCGGACCTGGGGATTTTCACCCACCTCAAGCAGGTATAAGAAAGTGCAGCTGGGTCGTGCTTAGGTGGGCGGGGTCGCACTTAATTTCCTGCAAACTCTGGAGCTGGTGGGAGAAAACACTTGTCCAGGTTTGCAGCCATTTGCAGCCAGTTTGCTGTGGAGTTTAAATTATCAGTATTATCTATAAAGGCCCTCTGTTAACTGACTCACTTTTAAGATTGTCCCAAACCTTTTATTCCAATAGTTCAGTGAAAGCAATCATAATCTACACATTGTTTAGACTGACTTTAAATATTTTTAAATGTGGGTAGAATTAGGCTGTGGTGGTTCTAATTTTTGAGAGCAAGAATCAGCCAGAGTTAATCCAATTGGTCCAAATCCAATTGTAGAGTAGACCCATTGAACTGATTGCTACTCAGGCTGCTATCTCACCTTGGTTTTGATCCTGATCTTCTGAAGGTCTGGCTTTTCCTCTTTGTCCCATCACGTGATTGAATAAGTGGGACAGGAGTCCACACGTCCAAAGCTGGTTTTTAATTTAAAAGTGCAGTTCAGCCCCCTTGGCCAGCAGGTGGCGATAGCATTTGAAAAAAAATGGACCATTTGGCTGGAGGAAATTAAGGTTTAGGGTACCACATGGAGCTTCCTGTTTCTCCGAAAGTGAAAAGCAAATTTTAAAAAGTGCCGATCGGCCCCAGGAACAGCCGGTCGGTGATATGAGTTTAAAAAAGAAGAAACCCAGATCATCTGCGTGGTCCCACGGCGTCTGCCTCCTTAAAAGGTGGATTATCAAAGCGAGGCAAAAATTCCTTACCTCCTGGGTGAGTCACAGAAACCTCGCTTAAAGGGGAATTAGCGGGTTTTCTTTTTTCTTTTTTTTTTCAAAAAGCCCGGTGGCCATGGGGATGGCATTTTTAACACAGGTTTTTCTAGTAATTTAAACTGCTTTTAAGGGGACGTGGGATCAACCCCATAGTGAGACATATAGATCCCCTTAATTCAAGGGGCCTATTCTAGCCAGGACCACCAACTGGATTGGCTCCTTGCTATCCAATTGATTTCTTATGAAAAGTAGAAAATAAAATGTGAGACTGATGGCCAATCTAATACAAGTGGTTGGCAGAAAGTAGCAACACTTCTCCAGGGTTTCAAACACAAAATCCTACTTGGAGATATCCGGGTTTCAGTCTGGGAACCATGGGCTCATTAATCTTCATGGAAATCAATAAAAGAATTATACTCTTATTTATTTATTTATTTTTATTTGAAGCATTATCATTGTGCAAAGCATCTTTCTATCTTGATCTCATTTCTCCTCCTAAAACCTTCCTAACTTACTTAGTTGTTTAGCCATTTATTTATTACATATCAGGCATACACATTTGTTTTCTATTTGTTTGTGCAAAAGCCATATACCAGACAAGCATTTAGTTTGTGCCAAGGACAGCTTTCTTTTCTAATATAAAACTTGGCCAAATTCAGCCTATCTTGAGCCATGAAGCCTTAGTCCAGGTGAACATGTTAGGTGTCTTTGTGGCAGGTGAAACTTCCAGAATACAGAATACTGAGTTTTGGAGGCTAAAAAGAAAAAGCAAACAAATATACTTGGTTCCTGAATATCTATAATTTCCCCAAAGTAAATGTCTATGAATTATTTATAAACAAAACATTAAAAACATTTTTAAAATGATAAAGTATAAAACTGAAATGTGTAGACATGTAAAACAACCATATAACAGCTTCATGAAATCCAAGGTAACAGCGAAAGCCAGAAGCACTAATTCCTAAAAACTGTTTATAGAAACAATTAGTGTTAGATCACTGTTATTTGTTTTCAATAAATCTTCTGATAGCTTCTGCCCCTCTTGGAACCCTTCGTACATATGATGGGCTATAAACAGGGCCAAATTTCTCCTTCATGCTGGAAAAACTTCAAAGTGTATTAATAATGTGTTCGGCAAAGTGATGCAAGGAATCCATAAAAGTGTATGGAGTCTATGAAAATTGGTCTTTTCCATTTCTCAGTTCTAATGGAGAGGGTATTGTATCATAGCTTGATTTAAAGCTTAATTGGTTAAAACTGGAAGCCAAAGAAAGAAATTGTATCTCACCTTTCCACTAAATCATGTTCAAAACAGCGTCATGAATCTGCCACATGAACATATCATTACAAAACAAGTTTTACTCACTCCTTGAAACAATAGGAACAACAGGAAAAGGAATATTTTAACGCAATAATATTTTGATTGCTATGAGCTGTGAACTCTGAGTATATGATGAACTATTAAAATAAAGCCCTGTTTCTTACTTCTTTTGTAATGTATAAATAAACTCTTTGTAAAAAAAAAGTTTGAGAAATGAAAAAAACATTAGCCTGCAATCAGTGAACATCTGTAAGGTCTTCACAATGTTATTTAATAGCTCATCCACCTCCAGTATTCTCAGAAACAAGGGAATACACTTCAACTGAGGTCTGGATTACACCATGATTTCTCACTCTGGACACAGAAAACTCAAACACTCTAATAGCAAGTGAGCCAATGGAGGAAGAGGTAAAGGATCCACCCTTCACTTTGGCTGACCTCCTAGAAAAACTCTCCCCAAGCTTTTAGTTTCTTCAGTACCTGAAAGAGGAAGAAGGGGAAGAATAGCTACAAGCTACGTCTACCTCCTCCAGCTGCTATTGCTGCACTGGCAGATGCCTGCTCTGTGACTTGGCCATCTGAGTGGTCCCCACATCCTACCCTTCCACTCAAGCTTTGTGTGCCCATCCATCAGTCCATCAATCCATCCTACTTTCCTTCCCCCAGCTCTGGCTCTCAATGCTGCCACCTCTTCCAACGCCTCTCCTGACTCTTGTCTCTGCTTTCTCCTCCTCCTGCATCTGCTGCCTCCTGACTTTCTCCTCTCCAGCTCCATTGGGGCCCATTACCACCACTCAACAAGTCCTGCAACCCAAGCAGGCCTGCCCAGTTCCACTGTGCTCCAAGGAGGCTGTGTCCAAGTCAGGTAGTGGCGCCAGCTAGCATCTCCATCTCAGCTCTTTCTGGAAAGCCAAAGAGGCAGTTTGCACCAACAGAGAAGCTTACCTATGTTAAAACAACTGAAAATAAATCAGCTTCAAAAATGATTTAAAATAAACTTCTTCAAGAAGAGTTTTCTACCTCACTTTCCAAACAAAATAACACACTTCCAAGGAAAATTAAATTAAATTAGATTTGATGTAAAAAAATCCATAGCCCCAGTTCAAAAACAGGCTTTCCCCCCACTCACATTAATCATTTTCTTTATGCTCAACTTGGTTGGAAGAATGCTTTAAATTTCAAATCAAACCAATAGTGTAAACCTTTGAATAGGCTTAAAGGTAAAGGTAAAGTTTCCCTCTGCACATGCATGCTAGCTGTGCCTGATTCTAGGAGCAGCTCTCATATCCATTTCTAAGCCAAAAAGCCAATGTTGTGCAAGTTTGTGGCCATGTGGCTGGCATGGCTGAACACATTTCTGCACATGGAACACTGTTTATCTTCCCGCTTTTTAGAGCGGTACCTATTTATCTACTTGTATTTACATGCTTTTGAACTGCTAGGTTGGCAGGAGATGGGGTTAACAATGGGATCTCACTCCGCTGTGTGGCACCCGGGATTTGAACCACTGAGCTGCCAAATTTGCAGCCAACAGTTTCAGCACTCTAGATCACTGACATGGCTTTAAAATGCTTCAGTGGTTGAAGGAGGAAATCACTCAAGAAGGAATTTGAATCCTTTCTTCCTTTGAGCTCACAAAGTAAATTGAAAAGTATGCATTTTTGAACCTTGCTGGAAGATGACAAGGATTAGAATTTATCTTTAGTGATCTCAGAGAGATTTTGTCTGTTTGTGAGACTGCTTTCTGCGCATTTCTGAAGAATGCTGAGTACCTGAAAATGCAGCAGGCATCACCTTCTTGCAAGGAGGAGCAAAGGCCACAAGGCCTTGCTCTCCTGCTTGTGTACTGGAGGAGCCAATGCTCATGGGAAATGACTTCTCGCTTCAAGGTGTCAAGACCTGTCTCAGAAAAGATATATATGAAACTTCTTCCCTATCTTTGACTCCAGTCCACACTACAAGTTGAGAATGTGTTTTTAAGGAAAGAGCATTCTGGCCACATTGTCCAGGACTTGTTTCTCTAGTCTAATATAAACAGGTAAATGGGCCTTCCCCCCTTCCTTGAAAGGCCTTATCTGTTATGAACAGACAAAAGATTGATTTATGTCCTTTTATTCTGAGACATCTAACTCAGAATAACATCTAACTACTAGTAATATATGGCAAAATGACAATGCCCCAAAACATGTCCCATGTCCAGGGGGTTGACATTTTAATACCTGAGGATACTTAGCCCACTTTAAAATTGAAAATTAACAATTAATTGTGTATTAACCTGACCATTTCCAAACAAAAAATTGTCACAGAGCCCCCAAAAAAACTAAAAAGTTTAATAGGATTTGGGGCTTTACAGTCTTTCTGGTGTTGTTAGATAGCAACCACAATGAATACAGAGATAAGAAATTCTTTGTATACATAAGATAATACTAGAATCAAGCTGAAATTGAAGAAATATACAATTTTTAAAAACAGCCTAAATACAGGAATGAAAAATGTAGAAGTCTAAAGCTGAACCAACATTCACACTTAATAAAACACCCCTAACTGAAACAGTATACAGATACTGGCAAATAGAGTAGGTTCATTGAATCAGTGGAACTTATATAGAAGATTTTTTACCAAATCACCAGTTTTAATGGGCCTATTCTAGTTGCAACCTACTATACTAAGCACCAGGATTTTAGCCATACAAACGAATGAAAAGTACACAAAGTGTTATATTTTTACATTCCTTATCCAATATATTCATAATTAATTTTATCTTTCATTTCATACTAGTTGCTTGATTGTTGGGCTTCAACTACTATTATACTTCAATGTGCTTGCTAAGACTGATGTAAGTTGCATTTAGGATGACTGGAAGAAGTGAAGATTCACATTTCTTCCAAGTAGCCTCAAGTTTCGTATACCTGCAATCCACTGTTTTAACACTACTTTGTGTAACTACTTTGTTACAGGAAAGTTCACATAACCTGAATAGACCTTATAGCTGTAAAGGAAATTATGTGAATAAACATTGTCAGGAATAAATCACAAGGAGTATTATTTTCCCACCACCCCCTGAAGTTTTGTACACTTTGATCCCCAGCTAAAATGCCTCCCCTTTGATCCCTATGCATGGGACATGTGATTGTATAAACAGTTTGTAGGTTGAGGTTGTAATATACAGTGGGCTTTAGGTTATACATAATATTATATTTGTGGTGGAAATGGGCACGTCTGCATTTGCAGCCCAAAGCTCTAGAAAATTGCAGCAATATTCCAACTAAATTAGGTCCATATGCCTTCAGAACTTTCGGAGTTCATTAAATTTAATAAATGCAAATCCAGTAATAGAATCTGCACACTATAATAAATGCCATTATATTGTGCTGATAATTGATGGTATATCCTAAAGGTTTTAAAATAAATAAAATAATATTATCTTTGAACACAAAAGAATATGATCAAATAACAAAGGAGACTGACATTTGTCATATACTACAAAACATTTAAAAACTGGCAGGTTATTTCTTTAGACCCCCTGTAAACCAGTTATCAATTTCAGGTAAGACAGTTTTGAGTAAACCTGGTTCATCTGTATTTCCTTCAGGTATTCTGCTGGTAGTAGTTCATACTTCATCAAACTGCAGCACTATTTGTAGAACATCCTTACAACACTGTCAGAGTGTGCAGGCCACTAGTAGCTATTGCTAGAGGCTGGTTAGAACCTCCAAAGCTAGGAGCAATGCAGAAGTAATAACCAAAACAAGACCCAGGTGTTTTCCCTTCACCCCCAGAAATGTATTTACAAATACATACATACATACATACATACATACATACATACATACATACATACATACATACATACATACATACATACATACATACATACATACAGGCACCACTTCAGAATTGGCAGGCAAAATATCATAATCACACAGTCCAGTCCAGTAATCTAATGCTGATCTGACAAAGTGACACACTGCTCCCCCACAATACACTCTAAGACTGAGACATGTTACTTTCTTCCTTATATGTCGGTGCATGACTCAATCCTTACTCAGCATATTGAATATTGTCACCTAGTCTGGCAAAATGCCAGTTAGCATGTCTGAGACCATTTTCCTTTAGCTTAGTCATTCTCCCACAGTTCAGACAGGCAATTCCATATTTTCTTGGGGGGGGGGTTAGTATGCACCTCCATATAGCCCAAACCCCAGGTGCCTGGAGCCATTAGCCACAAAGCTTAAGAACATAAAAATTGCCCTGCTCAATCAGGCCAAGGGCCCTTCTAATCCAGATTCCTGTATCTCAGTGACCCCATCAGATGTCTCTGGGAGCTCATGAGAAAACTAGAACCTGTCCCCTGTGTCTTTATGCAACTAACAAAAGGATGAGAGGGAGTTGCTATGAGAAAAGCTCAACAAAGATTCTTCTCAGCCTGTCTGCCTTAAATACCCTGCTCCTTCCTGCAAGGTGTGCTGGACATGCGGTCTCCCACTTGTAAGCCCCCTGCTTGGCTGGTGCATGTGACTACAGCTCCCAGAATCTCCTATTTCCCAGCAGAGTTCCTTGTGGTCCCAATGCTAGTCCCCAGTAAGATGGGTTCCATTCATTGTCTCTGGAGGCCCAGTAGGGAGTTCATATTCCATCTTCTGGCTCCTCAGCCAGATAGCTAAACCATTATATCTAGAGCAAAGTCTGTGTGATATATGCTATTTAATTTCTCATTTGAATGGTAGATGTTTTGGGACCAATGTTCCTATGCTAGGAGAGCCCTCTACCATCTGCCACTCCCACAGGTCCTGGGTAAGAGACAGGGGTTACTTCTAGTCTTCCCTGTGGTGTGTTTGGCCTCAGACCCCTGATGATATCCAGGACCAGGACCAGGACCTTGCTCCTCTGCTGCATGGGCTGCCCCCACCTCCCTCCTCAACACCAGCCAGCTGGCCAAGAGAAGAAGGGCTTTGAAAAGCCAAGCCTGCAGAGGGCCTCCAGACCAATGTGCTCTAAAAATCTCACCAACACGCTTCTCAGGCCTCTCAGGCTGACGTCCACCTGCACCTCTCTTTTGTGATGGTGAGAGAAACCAGGAAGGGAGAGTCGGTACTGTCAGCAGGGGAGTGGCTGTACAAGAGGATGCCCATCCACAAGGCTCTGGCTGGGGAACAGGAGGGTCTGGGGGTATTGGGGGCAACCAATAGGGATTATATGGGGCAGGGGAAGATTTGGCAGTGGGGTTGGGGCATGCCAGCCTAGGAGAAGGGAGGTTAGATGCCTTACACATATCCTCACTTCTAGCTCTATTCCCATTCAATTGGTACCAGGTGACCATATCAACGAGCCCCCAGGCCACATAGTACTGTTGCTGAAGATCAGTTCAGCAAAAACTAACACCCCCTTCATCCATGATTTAATTCTGGATGAGAGTGCCAACCTGGGTTGCATTACTGAGACCTGGGTGGGAGAAGAAGGAAGAGTTCCTCTGTCTCAGATGTCCCCCCCCCCCGGGTACTTGTTCCAGCTCCAGGGTCACCTGGAGGGCTATGGAAGGTGTGTGGCAATAGTCTATAAGGATTCCATCTCCCTTTCCAGGCTCCAGAACCTGGTTACCCCAGTGACTGCCTTCTTCCATATGAGCCTACCCGTTCCCTAAGATCAGGCCAGGAGGCCCTGCTGAAGGTGCCATCCCTTAAAGAGGTGAGGGGGGTGGCATATTGAAACAGGGCCTTCTAGGTCGTTGTCCCTCAACTTTGGAATGCCCTTCCAAAAGAGACCCACCTGGCACCAACACTTTTGGCTTTTTGGCGCCAGGCAAAGATCTTCTTGTTTGACCAGAATTTTAATTGATTAGACAATGATCTCTTAGTTGGGCACATGAACAGCAGGATTTTATTATTTGTATATTAATTGTTTTAAACAGCTTGTTATTTTGATGATTTTAATATGTTATAGTTTTTAGTATACTGTTGTATGCCATTCAGAAATCATTTGGAAGTGGGGCGGCTAAAAAAAAATCTGTAAAATAAATAATAAATAAATGTTTGTGAGATTAGACTTTGACCACTTCTTTATAATACATGAGTTGTTTAATATTGTCACACAGAATCTCATATATTTTCCCCATTAGCAAGATATCTGTCCTAAGAGGTGACAAGTATCCTTTTCAAAGCTATACTGTACCTGCTCTCTGTAAATAGTTCTAATACTCTCTAGAGATATGCTCCGTGTAGCTTAATCAATTCTCATATATGTTGCTAATCATATTAAGTGCTGTGAATGAATTAGTTGTTCTTTCTGACTAAAAATATCGAGCAGGAACTGCTCAAGAATTCTTACAACTTAAGCACTTTTTATGTAAAGTCAATGATCCTCTGAAGGTATTTTTAAAGCACATCTAATTAATAATGCTCCCATGGTGCTTCATCTGTATTTCTATTCTGTCAACACATCACAGGATTATTCTTTTATTTCAAACAGTGCATCAGATCATTGATTTTTTTGAAAAAGGGAAGAATGGTTTTCTTTAATTAAACCTATTCATTAATACAAATTTAAACATTATAGATTCATAATATGGCAAAATATTAGAGTGTTATTCAATTGTAGTAATATTTGGAGGAGAAAAAGAAATACTGGTGTACACATGCACTATGTTTTTACAATATATCATTAAAGATAATCTTAGGTACAAGGCATAAAATTCGTAAAATAAATAAACTGAAACATGTTGGGAATAGACATGGGCACGACTAGGTGAAATTCTCGTTTCCTTTTTTGGTTCTCGTTATCGTTATGTAACGGGTTACGGTAACGAGAATTACACCGCTCCAACTCGAACTCGAACCAAAAAAGAAAAATTGGGTCTGATTTTTCGTTGTTGTTCATGGCATCGCGGCGATCGTGCGATGCCAAGCAGCACAGAAAAAAAGTAAAAAAAAACCGATTCCCGGCCATAAAAGCAGGCAAAAATATGCCTGCCTCAGTGAGGGCACCTATCGAGGGGTGGTTTCTGGGGGGGTCCCCAGCCTTCCCCCCCCTCCTGTCCTGGGCTGCTGGTACCAGGCTGGGGGGCCATCCTCGTCGTCTCCATTTGCCATGCGGTGGGGGGGATCCAAAATGGCGACCGCAATCTTTATTTTTAAATCATGGTCCAAAAACCCACCAAAGCACCACAGAAACATTTGAAAATTAGGTATTTTAAATGCCTGATTTTTTTATAGTAGCAGCAGTGGGTTTTTCTTGCAATAAAACGTCTCCATTGATTTTATTTTATTTTATTTTTATTTTTATTTTTTTACACCTGCGCATGCACAATGATGGGCTGGCCATGGGATGGGACCATGCAAATTTTGGACCCATTCCACCAATCACATGGCCAGGTTTTGACTGAGACTTCTGGGTGTGCCAGAGAGGGCATTAAAAGCCCACAAACCCTAACCCTAACCCTAACCCTAACCCTAACCCAACCCTAACCCATACGCCAGTACGCTGTCCTTCTTAGTGGGTCAGAGGCACCCAGAGGTGCAGCCCATTAACCCACCCTAACCTTAACCGTAACCCTAAGACTAGCCCTTACCCTAAGCCCAACCCTAACCCAGATCCGTCTGCAAGTACACTTTCCTTCTTAGTGGGTCCCAGGCACCCAGAGAGGTGCCTCCTACAGCCCACTATCCCCTATCCCATTCCCTAACCTGTACGTCAGTACGCTAGTACGCTCCCCTTCTTAGTGAGTCAAAGTGAGACCCCCAGAGAGGTGCCTCGCAGAGCCCATTATCCCCTATCCCATTCCCTAACCTGTACAGCAGTACACTACTATGCTTCCCTTCTTACTGAGTCAGAGGCTCCCAGAGAGGTGCCTCTGCCACCCCACCCTAACATAATGTAATGTAAATGTATGGTACGCGGCGGCTCCGCGAAACGCTTCCCTTGGTTCCCTTCTTAGTGGGTCAGACGTCAGAGAAGCACCCAGAGAGGTGCCTCCCAGAGCCCACTTACCCCAACCCCAACCCCAACCCAAATGACAAACGACAAACGGAAATGACAAATTTTTGAAAATTTCCTCGACAAATGGAAACAAGCTGAAACGGACCCATCCCGACAATCGAAAACTCGAAACGTCATTTTTCCTGGTCGTGCCCATCTCTAGTTGGGAATATGACTACTGCAGATATTCCTCTCTGTGTGAATTATGGGGTACAGGAGCAAACTAAATATCCCTAGCTTCATCATTTGAATTGTGTCACTCTAATTAGCAAGGTAGAGACTATACTAATGGAACATGTGACTCTTCCAATTTTTAATCCCAACTTTAAAGGAACTGTCTATAATTCTGAACCTATTTGGGAGATACAGATGTACTGCATAGTTCTTGTAAATATCAAATTACACTCCAGAGACAATTCACTGCCTGGGTAACTGAGAGAAAGAAAGAAAGAAAGAAAGAAAGAAAGAAAGAAAGAAAGAAAGAAAGAAAGAAAGAAAGAAAGAAAGAAAGAAAGAAAGAAAGAAAGAAAGAAAAATGACGAGAAATGAAAGAAAAGAAATGAAAAGAAATGAAAAGAAAAGAAAGATAATTCTCCAATGGTGTCTACTCTACAAAGGTATAGCTGAAGAGTCTGTGAATTTTCTAGAGAATCCTAGCATCTGTAGTTTGTTAGGGGTTCAGAATCCTATGCTTGAAAGCTCTAGTTAGTAATTCTGGGGATCTTTCTAAATCCATGTAGATGGCATTTTAGAATTATGAATTTTTGTTCCCCTTTAATTACTTCATATTTTAAAAGTCATGAAGCTTTCTGCTATTGTTGATCCACTCATAAAAGTCTATGAATAATGATGTAGTTGTAGGTTATTGTTCCAGCTTCTCTGAACTTTTGCATGGCTTAAACTTGTTCTGCCCTTTCTCTCTGAGTTCTTTGGGCCCTTGCTCTGGATGCCCAGACAAAAGAAGTTGAAACTTCAATGGCTACCTCTCTTCCTGCAATGAAAATCAATTGTAACTTTACCACAATTTAAAAACTCATCAACCCACCCCAATCAAAACAGATATAAATAATGAGAGCCAAACAATAATGGTAATAACCCAAAATATAAGATAATCCTAGAGAAAACAGTGAAGATTTGTAGTCAATTCATGGATCCATGAGGATGTCAAAGAGGTAGGATGTTTATGAAATATTCTTCAAACAATCCAGTTTGTACCTGTTTCCTAAACACCAGGAAGGAAGGAGACTGGTGTATATCTATATTCCATGTTGTTGCCACCACTGAGAAGGCACAGTTCCTTGTGGTAATTTTCTAGGCCTTTCTAGAGGCTGCTACCCACAACCACAAAAACCTGACCAGATCAAGTGATTTAGGTGGACAATCTTAAGGGGAGACATTCTGACAGGTAACAAGGTAACATAATACTGAATCAGCTCAAAGAACTATAGGTCTGCATTGTCCAGCATATTATTTGCATAGATATAAAATGGGAGACACCTGGCTGGGGAATAGTACATGTGAAGGGGATCTGGGAGTCTCGGTAGAGCACAAATTGAACATGAGTCAGCAGTGTGACGTGGCAGCCAAGACAGCCAATGTGAATTTTGGTTACATCAACAGAACCATAATGTCTAGATATCAAGGGAAGTTATAGTACCACTCTATTCTGCTCTGGTCAGACCCCATCTGGAGTACTGTGTCCAGTTCTGCACACCTGTTTTTAAAAGATGTTGACAACCTGGAAGGGGTCCAGAGGAGGGTGACCAGATTGGTTAAAGGTCTGGATTTTGGAAGAAATGTCTTAAGGAGCTCGAATGTTTAGCCTTACAAAAAGAAGGTTGAAAGGAGATATGATAGCTATGTTTAAATATTTAAAAGAATGTCATATCAAAGAGGGAACAATTTTGTTTTCTATGGCTTCAGAGACTAGGACTTGGAGTAATGGTTTCAAACTACAGGAAAAAGAGATTCCATTTGAATATTCCTGATGGTTAGAGCTGTTTGGCAGTCGAATATGCTGTCATGGAGGGGGGTGGAGTCTCCTTCTTTGGAGGTTTTTAAGCAGTGACTGATTGGCCATCAGTTGGAAGTACTTTCATGAGGCTGGATGGCCCTTGAGGTCTCTCTCATGATTCTACGATTCTATGACCATGGCCACCCAGATGTTGATAGGAAGCACATGGACACAATGGAAGTATAAAAGAATCTTGTTCGTCATGCTTGAAGTTGGGTCATGGCCACTGGGCTTCTTGTCTTGTGAGATCAAAATGTTTTGCTATCTTTCATTTTCACAAGAAAAGAACTCCAATTGCCACAACTCAACTTCTGGATAGCTTCACCTGGGTGACTGAGAATCCTCACAGACTTGCCCCTAATGCTCCCAAGCAACAGCTGTAATGAAGCATATTGCTTCTACTACTGTAGCAAATACATAGGCATCCTGATTGTCAAGGATTATTAATATGTTTAATTTTCAATACTCTTTTAAAATCATTCACAGGACACTCCTTGCTAGATTTTGTAGTAGCAATTTTTTACAATTTAACAATGCAGTATTTGAAAATAGAAAAGATCAGGACCTGCAGTCCTAGAAGCCTAGATGTAA
Source organism: Phrynocephalus forsythii (assembly GCA_029282475.1). Lineage (NCBI taxonomy): Eukaryota > Metazoa > Chordata > Lepidosauria > Squamata > Agamidae > Phrynocephalus > Phrynocephalus forsythii. The sequence continues at coordinate 60,848,074 of JAPFRF010000004.1, read as the reverse complement.
GTCTGTTTTTTTTTAAAGGCAACAATGCTATTTTCACATTCCTTATGGAGATGATAGCCTGCAGAGTCCTATTCAAATTACGTGCCCTGTACTATTTAGGAAAGATACTGTAGAAAGAAGAATGGTTGATCACAGCACACTAAATCTATTTCTGCAATTAGAATGGCATTTTTTTAACTTGCAGGATTCAGTTCAAACAGCAATTTTCATGCCAAAGAAAAGTAGTAATGTATCTTAGCTAAGCTTGGAAACACTACTCTGTGACTTACCAAGGAGACTGTCAAAATTCAGATTAAAAAGGGATATTTTCACACTCTTTTACCTCCTGCGAGGTAACATTCAACATTTCCAATGTGCATCTGGACATTTATTTATACAGTTTAGTTCATGAAAAGGATTTTTAAGACATCTTTGATTATATCTAACTTTCTTTTTAAAATAAGAAATTGGGTAGTCATAAGCACATCCGATCTTGCCTGATTTCGGAAGCTAAGCAGGGTCGGCCCTGGTTAGTACTTGGATGGGAGACCACCAGGGAATACCAGGTGCTGTAGGCGCCTGGAGTAGGAACTGGCAAGCCACTCCAGTATTCCTGCCAAGAAAACTCCATGGACATGGAGTCACGAAGAGTTGGTCACGACTGTAATGACATAACACAAAGAGACCTTTGGGTAGTGGGCGGCATATAAGTTGTAAAAATAAATAAATAAATAAATAAATAAATAAATAAATAAATAAATAAATAAATAAGATTTTACTTTGTGATAGATTTCACTAATATTGGGATTATGTGCTATCAAGGCATACATGATTTTTAGCAAACTTTGAAAAGGTTTTCAATGTATATGAGATATTTAAGGTTTGGCCAGTGTCAGTTCTTGAAATTTCCACAGCCAAGCAGGAATTTGAAGCTGGGCCTTCTGAGTCTAGTGCTCTATTTATTTTTTTCCACAGTCTTCCATCTTTAAAAGGTTCCAAGGCATCCTGTATAATTAAAAACACAATATTAAAATTTTAGTCAGTAAATTATTCAAATATTAAATAATTTGAAACATATTTAAAATCTTAGGCAAAGGCATTACTAAAAACAGATTTACAATAAACAAAACACAAACCAGCTTGCTTTAAAACCTTTATTAGCCATTGGGTCATTCTGGCTACAAGGGAGGGGCATATAGCCCCCTGGGGGACCCTGGAATATTTGAAGAGGAGCACAAACTGGAAACAGGTCTTCATAAACCAGCTTAAATGGTTTGTTTATTTGATTTATAGGCCAGAGTTGGCCTATATTTCCTTCAGATTTTCTTTATTGTTGTGGCCAAAACCAGTTTCAGAATGTCTGCACTACACCACACCCACCACTTCCTTCATTAATAGTATATCCAAAAAATAATATTAATACCATATAATATATACATATGAATGTGAAGCTCCACATTTGGCACAAATGTCTGTGTTCTATTTATTTATTTTATTATTCCACTGCATTTTATTTGCTGCAGTCATACATTGCCCGTCTAGAGACTTTCAAGAAATCATCTCATTTTGAAGTGGATTCTTTGAGGGTCCATTTTTTGAATGTGCACAGTAATACACCATATGCACACATACATGCATACTAGGCCAATGATTTTTGCTGATGGTGATCTTGGTCAGCTCTCAAACATACAGTTTGTGCACCCTGAAAAGTGCAACAAATTCTAATCCATTAATGAGGGCAGTGTATGGACTCAGTCAAACATGCAGTGTACAGTGTGGGAGACAATTCAGTGGGCTGAGTGAAAGAAGAATGCTACCACTAAATGTTTATGAAACATCAAGGAACTTTTTATGTGAGAGTTTATGTCATAATATGTGATGTGACTTTATAGAGGAGAAAATCTCATATAATACAGTGTTTGAATCTTATTAACAAACATAATAAAGTATTAGATTCTCATAAAATGCAGTAATGGCTAGGCAGACATTGGTAAGTATTGTATTACTGTAGGTTCAGTTTGGATCAAATACACAGCAAAATGAAAAACCATAGATAGTGTGTTTACATCTTTACAAATTGGATTTACACCATTTATCCCTGACCTGAAAATTTAAAATTGGTTTTGCAGTATATTCCAGATGAAAAGATGAGTTAAAATCAATGGGTGAAATCTTTGTATCTGTAGTTCCCACACTGATTATAGTGAAATCCATTTTCTACTCACAGAAGAAAATTAAGAGTCAAAGGTTACAGCTTACAAAGATATATTTTTTGTTTTTTTAAAAGTCATGACCATTTATTGTACAGAGCAGTGTTACATGAAATAAAATGTAATATATTATGCTCATATTTGAATTTATGGTGGAACCTCAGGCCCTAGAGCAAATGCCATTTGCACTCCACAGGGAAAAGTAAAGTATTGGTGTGATTTTGTTCCAAAACTGTTGCTTTTGGTACATGTATATCACAAATGTTGTTTCCTGTATATCACCAAGGAGCTGTCATATGTCGAAGCTACATCCTCTGCCTAATCATACAGCTGGTAATAATGTAATGGAGCTTCCTCCGTGTACCTCTAATTGTTACAGTTTAAATCAATTCATTTTGGAGAATATTTTGAAATTTAAAAAAAGTTAAAAGGTTTTTTTTTTTAAAAAAATGCCACTTTAAATACATACAGCTTTTTCTCTCTCTGCTCTTTGTGTTCTCTGAAAGCCCACTTCACAAATTTACATCCTATACATTTCCACTCAGATATTTCATGATCTTCAGTGTGGCCTATTCCCAGATAAGGTTGCAAATCTTTGCTTGAAAGGGAAGCCATATACAAGGATCCCCCACCCCACCCCAGATAAAATGCAGTAATAAGTCACAACTAGAGATGGTGATGAATTGAAAAATGAAGAGTGTTTTCTGGATGAATATTGCTAATTTATCAAAATTCATTGATTCATATTCATTTTCCCTCAATAAATACAAATTGATGAATTTCAGCAGTTTTTGATTTGTTAATTCATCAGGCTATAAAATGTCCTTAGAGACAATAAATGGAAGAGAGCTTCCCCTGACTGTCCTCTACAGTTCCTCCATGATTGCTGGACATTAGGTTTTGAAGTTGAATTACTGCCAAAGATCCTCCCTCCACCCGGAAAGTTCCCCACAGGTACCTAGAGACTACAAACTTGCAGAGAAGCTTCCTCTGACTCGCCTCTACAATTCATCCAAATTTGGTGAAGATTGGCTTTTCCCAACCCAGTTGCTAAAGGGCATTTTATGGGGGAGGGGCACTTTGTGGGTATATAACCCAATTTTCATCAAATATGGAGCAATTGTAGAAGTGATTTGGGAGAAGTCTCTATGCTGTTTTTGTGTCTCTAGGCATCTGGGGCCACTTTCCTGAATTGGGCTATAGACAATTATATAACTTGGACATCCAGAAATTGCCAAATTTCACCAAACTTGCACAACTTGTTGAAGAGAGTCAAGGGAAATTTTTCTGCAATTTCGGTGTCTCTATGTGTGTTAGGGGGCATTTCATAGGGATTTAAAGTAAAAACAAAACAAAACAACACATTTATTCATTTATTCATCAGAAAAATGTGAATTGCACATGTTTTGTCAGGATTGACAAATTACAAATCAAAAGGAATCACCATTTTTCTCTTTCACGCCCATGTCTAGAGACAAACCGTGTAGGACCATTAAATGAATGGAACTTATATTGATGTTTACTCATCAAAACCTCACTGAGTCTGTGAGTACAGTATTTTAGTTACAACTGGCTCTTGGCCTATGCATGCATGCATGAGGACAATTATGGTTTACCATTCCCTCTTCAATGGTGTAATCCTAACTAGAGATGGAGATGAACCACTGGTTTGGTACTTTGTGCTGGTTTGTTCTTTGGAGAAATAGGTGTTCAGTGAGTCCTAGTCACACCTTCTCTGTTGAGCACCCATTTAGAGGCAGCATCCCAGCTTCACTGCCCAGCCTCTTCCTGCTACTGCCTTGAGTGGTCACCTGCTGGAGAAGATGGGACTGGGAGGCAGGGGAAAGAGGAAGGGAGGCAGGGGAGGAGAGAGGAGAGAGGCAGGGGAAAGAGGAAGGGGTGAGGGAAACAGAAAAAGAAAGAGTAGAACCCAAGTTATGCTGGATTCAGTGCTACCTCAGGAATATAGCTGCTGTTGTGGCACAACGCTAGGTCAAAGCAAGAGTAGTCCTAAGCAATTTCTAACAACCCTAGGCTGGAAAGGTTTAATTCAGCACAGCATCTAGTGACAACTCAACAGGAACTTGGCTATCATGGGTAGTTAGGATTGTCCTCTTATGCACATTGTTTTTGATTCCTGACTTCTTTTATGCACTCTGAACACCCTGCATTTTTTGGCATTCTGCACATTTTGCCTTAGCGGTGTCTTAGCCCTAAGCACATCCAATCTCGCTTTATTTCAGAAGCTAAGCAGGGTAAGCCCTGGTTAGTACTTGGATGGGTGGCCACCAGGGAATACCAGGTGTTGTAGGTGCCTGGAGTAGGAACTGGCAAGCCACTCCAGTACTCCTGCCAAGAAAACTCCATGGACATGGAGTCATGAAGAGTTGGTAACAACTGTAACGACACAACACACACAAAAGATGAGAACAGAAAGGTCAGCCTTACATAGTTTACAGAAACTTAGCCCTAAACTCAGAAATAAACCTATAGTAAAAGCATTAAGTTTATAAGCCAAAGCTCTGAGGAATATTTCCTTTTCATCTTGGCAGAATAAAAGCCTGGTGTTGTCTACATTCTTTTAAACATTGAACAAATCCTTCAATGAATTCAGGTTTCCTTGTCAGCACAGGAACACTGCATCAATCTTGTTTTGTGTTAACAAGCTATGAGAATTTATGATTATTTATCTTCTGACAGTTTCATTTGTTCCTCGGAACTATCTGTGATTTGCAGCAAACTAAATTTTTCAGTTGCTGGATGACTAAAGGAATAGCTGAGCAACTTTGCAAAAGCAACTTGTAAAACTTAGATTCATTTCACAGTTTTTGTTTAATGCAGAGTTGCACTAATAGGATAGCATCTAACTGGCATCACTCCACCGAAGGAATATCTTTTGATGCAGACTAGGCCTCTGTCATTGGAATCAAAAGGAAACAGATTTCCATAGTACTTTTTCCTTTATCCAAGTTCTTGAACAAAATCTGCTCCAAAATTGTTGGTCGAGGCCTACTCCACAGGCCCATTGCATGTCCTGGAAGTCACTCCTGTTCTGCTGGAAGCCACCTCTGGGCCTTGTATAGGCTCTAGAGGCCAAGCACAGGCCCTGGAAGTCAGTCATTTCCAGTTCACCAGAAGCCACTTCTGGGCCCTGTACAGGCCTGGAAAGACCATTGGAGGCCCGTTCCAGCAGCGCCAGGCCTGGGGTGTGTACAGGAAGACCCACAAAGGCCTGCTGATCCTGGCCCAAACTGCAGATAAAGGCATCTGCATATCACAAATTGTCCTTTATTGCAGGTGTGCCAGAAATCTAACCCCCCACAATAAATGGGAGGGTACTGTACTTCTAGTTATGTCAGCCTTGCATTACAAGTAGAGATGGTCATGAAACAAAAAAAAATTATTCCATTTTTCATTTTTCATTTTGTTTCCTAACAAAATGAAAAACAAAGTGCCCTTAAAAGAAGTGAAATGAAACAAAGTGGAAATTTTCATTTTGTTCTGTTTCTTTTTTATTATTTATTATTTATTTTGACAAGTGCTGATGTTGTCACTTGTCAAAATAAATAATAAAAATAAGCGCCGATCAGCTGACACACAAGGCCACGTGCCACCTGGTCAGCGGGAATTTTTTTTTAAAAAAAATTTGCCAACCAACCTCCCCGTAGGCCAGCTGGTTGGCAGGAGTAAAAAAAAAAAGCTGACTGGCCTCCCCGCAGGCGAGCTGGTCAGTGGGAGTAAAAAAACCCATTGACTGGCCTCCCTGTGGGCCAGCTAGTCAGTGGGAGTTTTAAAAAAACTGCCGACTGCTCAGCCCATCCTCAACAGTGTAAAATAAATTAAAAAATAAAGATAAAAAATAAAACAAAATGAAATACAAAATGATTTTTTAAAAATAATTCATTTTGTAATAAATGAAATGAAACAAGGGGAAAGAAACAAAAAACAAAATGAAATACCATTTTCATGTTTCATGCCCATCTCTAATTACAAGAGCAATCTATATGCATATGGAAGCTTACAAATCTTCCTGGATGTGCTGCGGGACAGGCCTGACAGAGGAGGTTTAACTCACTTAGATCAATGGGAATACTTGCATGCCAAATAATATATTGGAGTCTTTATGGTAAAAGATCAAAAACAAAGCAGTCATATACATATTTTTATATGGGGCAGATTCTGCACTGCACTAGTCCCTCTATACAGCCTCCCAAAGCCTTGTAGTAGCAGTTGGCTATAGAGATGAATGATTCGTCCTTTGTACAAAGCATGGAGCATCAAGGGCCACCTGACAGGTGTTTCCAAGTCATAAGAACATAAGAACCTTCAGCTGCCAAACCCATGTACTGGGCTCTGTGTGCCACAGGATCCCTTTGGCAGTGGCAGTGTGCCAATCCATAGACTGTCCTGCCTCCTCAGGCAGCTGACTGCTCCAGTGAGGAGGTGGGAGGGAAAGTCTCCCACATCTATCTATTTGGCAGCACTTCATACTTTGTAGTTGGACACCATATTGCTTTAAAATCAGTAGGATTATTTTTAAAGGCTATTTCAAGCAGACAAAAAAAATCTCTCTCCCTGCAATGTATTTAATTTTTTTACCCTTCCTCTCTAGTTAAAAATGTCCTGAGGTATCATTAGCTCACATAAATAAAAGACAATATTTAAAGCTAACAGCAGTAAATGTAAGGATGTTGAGACTGAGATGTCTTCTCTTGATGATCTTAATGCAGAGGTAGGCCCATAAAGGGAAATATGGCCTTTGAGACAGCTTGAACCCAAGGCATTTAGCTCTATATATGTTAGAACCAGCACTTTTAATTGTGTCTAGAAATTGATTAGCGGCCTGTGGAGTTACTGTACCAGGAAAGTTGGTTATATTTATTTGCATTTATACAGTACTTACATTTATGTCCTGCACAAATAGTAGTGAGTATATATAATCCAAATAAATATGCAGATGCCCTTGTGGCTAATGTTGTTCAAATGATTATGATTAGACATGGGCACGGAACGGCGAAATTTCTGTTTCCATTACCGTTCTTCGTTTCCGTTACGTAACGGAACGAAGAACGACAATTTGGACGGGTCAGGCTCGAACCGAACAGAACCAACAAAAATTTGTTCAGTGCTGTTCGTTTCCGTTAGTGGCAGCGTGCGATAAAATGGACTGGAGCTGTGGGGGAAAAACGGCACAGGAAACCGCAGCTTTTTTTTTTGGCAGAGCCCCAAGCACCGATCAGCTGTAGTGCGGGGGGCTTGGGACTTGGCAAAAAAATAGTTTTAATAGCCCCTGCTTTCCTGGCGCCGATTGGGCACATTAGGGAAGGGATATTTTTAAACCTCCTTTGCTTTTTAAAGAACAAGAAGATAATTTTCTCCGCCTCCCACTGCCACCTCCGGAACTCTAGGTCAAGCATACCTAAATAAATCAAGCAATTTATTGCTAGCCAAGGTTTGGGTGCTCACTTTCTTACATTCTCTCCCCCCCTTTGCTGTGTCATCGCAAAAAAGGAAAATATTAACAAGCGAGCTCAGCGAAGTACACCCCCTTGGCCTCACCTTTCCTCCGGATCTCCTGGGCTTGCCTCCTCCGCCCTGATGGTTATGCCCTCCGTGCTGTGTGTGTGTGTATGTGCGCGCCGCACATGTGTATGGAGAAGAGGGGGAAGCTGGTGTGGATTCTGGGAACAATGCTGTGCTCCTTAAAGGGCCAGGTTGTCTTTCCACATCCATTTGGCAATGAGGGTGAGGGACCATGAGGCAGAGGAGGCAGCAACCCCAGGAGGAGATCCCGAATCAAGGTGGGGGTAAAAGAGGGTGTATTTTGCTGAGCTCGCTATGTTGCTATTTTGCTTTTTTGTGACGGTATGGTAAAGGGCGGTGGGGGGAGGGGGGAGAATTTAAGAAACCAAGCACCTGTTCTGGAGTTTGGGAGGCGAGGGCGGGGGCAGAAGATGGCAAGAATTATTCTTGTTCTTTTAAAAACAAAGGAGATTTAAAAACAAGCCAGGGCACTTCCGCCCTAATGCACCCGGAAAGCACGAACTTTTAATTTTTTTTTTTTTTGCTGAATCCCAAGCCCCTGCTACAGCTGATTGGTGCTTGGGGCTGTCCCCCCCCCAAAAAAAAAATTGCTGCGGTTTCTGTGCTTGCTTTTTCCCATAGGAATGCATTGCTTCAATGCATTCCTATGGGAAAATGACAATCGAACCAAAACGACAAACAGAATGAAGTTTTTCTAGAAAAATCCATTTCAACGGAACTGAACCAAAATGAAAAGGGCCCAAACCAAAACGGAAATGGAACACCATTTTTGCTTTTTGTGCCCATCTCTAATTATGATTATGTACATGTATCTTTATGTACAGGTGCAGTACATGCATTTCCTCTATGCACTAACCAGGACACTTTGAGCAGCAGGAGCGTTGGATGCTCACGCATGGGTGCACCCAGTTTACAGCATACACATGATTTTGCAACCAACCATCTGTACTTCTACATGACACTCTTCTGCTACAGCTCCTTCTCTCTATGCATTTTGTGATTGGTTGTAGAAAATCTCCATGTGGATCATGGGCAATTGCTCTTAGGTACTTCTGCTTTACTTTTGCAATCCATCTTCCAAAGATGCATTCCAAATATAAGACTTAACAGTTTCCTTTGCCAGAAGCAGATTCAAGGAAGCCTTTTTGATCTCTTTCTATTTATTCTTGTTACAGAATGTTTTGTAGATGTGGTTTTAAATCTTCCCCTGAGACAAATTAAAGGAGAATTCTAGACTGAAATTTGGTGCCCAATTTTTATAAATTCCTGCTATGGTTTTCTAATCCTGTACATGAAAGCTTATCTCTTCCAACACATTTGGGAAACTAAGGTTTATTGTATCATCAAAGTCTTAGGACATAATATGCATATAATCCTATAAATAAACATTTGTAGAACAAATCATCCTAGTTTCTGACTTGGAGAGACAAAATTAAGTGATAAATTTCCCAGCAGTTGATCATATATTGTAGTAATATATATATATTACATTTTGGCTGATTATTTTGGTGGTGGCATTTGTTGGTTTCTTTTCCATAGGATGACATCTGTGAATTTGCAGCAAGATGACAGGAAGAATCAGAGTTTCAACTGAACTAGTATGTGGAGCTCTCAAGAGTGCAGCTTGAAATCTTCATGCTCTTGCTACATTAAGAATGTAAAATCAGTATAAACTGTCTTTAAAGTAAAATATGGTTTCTTACAATGCAATGGACAAAGGCATTCGAGTGGGAAGACTTTCTGTGAAAATCATTGGAATATCATATTACAGTAGGTCATCTAGCCACATTTATATGAACCATGATTCTCTGGACATTTGGAAGCAATCTTGTCTTTCAATTAGAGATTGACACAAAATGAATAAAATTTTTGTTTCATTATTCATTATTCATTTCGTTATGTAACGAAGTGAATAACAAACAGCCCCCTCAAAGAAAAATAAAACGAAGAGAAAATTTCTGTTTCATTCTTTTCATTTTTCATTTCCTCACCAGCGTCTCTTACCTCCCTGATGTCCAGGTCAGAGAGGCCTCTTGGCCACCCAAGCACCACTTCTGCAGCTGACTAGCCCCTGTGGAGGGGGCTTTGGAGGCCTTGCGCTGGCCACCTAGATCCCAGAGTGGCCGGCAACAATAAGAACCCTCCATGGAGGGGGCTCCAAAGGTGGCAGTGAGACCTCCCACTGCCCAGCAAGGCCTCCTGCTGCCTGGCATGGCTGCTGTCAGGGCTCCTAAATTCAGTCTCTGCACTGCCTTATGATAGTTTTCTCTAACACTTACAGATATTTACTCCACATTTTGCTCCAGTCATCCCAAATGTTTCTCATCAGGCAGGCATTTATTTAGTGGCTGTCTGTCTGGGAGTTTTTTTAAGGGAGGTTGGAGAATAGTATTTTTGTAGGTGATATTTTTATCTAATATTTTTAATATGTTTATTTCATTTTTAAAAAATATTGAAACAACTTATTTTAGCTTTCAGTACTGTCTCCTTAATTACATAAGCTGCCTTGGATCATTTTTTAAGGAAAAAGTTGGGGTAAATATATTTTAATTTAATAAATAAAATAAAATACTAGAGTGTAGGTATCTGGAACAAGAAACCCCATCAGCCTGAGATCTTTATTACTTAGAGCAGTGGTGACAAACCTTCGACACTCCAGATGTTTTTGGGCCACAACTCCCAGAATTCCACACCTAGATTGCCAGTGACAAAGGACTGGGAGAGTTGTGGTCCAAAACATCTGGAGTGTAGGAGGTCTTGTCTGATCAAAGTTTCAGCTAACATGGAAGTTTGCTAGCATACAGTCCTCCCACTACAGCCATCATGGTCTAGGCATGGAATTCATTGGTGCAGGTGGGCAAGCTACTTATTATGCCAGGACTAGGAGTAGCAATATGTCCATGTTTATGCCTTCATCAAACAGTGCCACTTTATTGGATCCATGAAGCTCCAGGTTATCAAGGTCTCAGTGCAGAAGAATTTCCTTTTGTTTTGATTCTTTGGCCATTACTTCACGAACCGCTCGCTTCGCGGCAACCCGTCCTTTCTGTGCGAATCGATCGTTTCAGTCCGCACGCCCCTCCTTTTTGGCTGCGATGCCACCGCGACCACGCCCCCTTTACCATGCTCCAACCGGGGTGAGTGGTGCCCCTGCCAGTTGCCGGGAATCTTTTCGCTTTGCATCTCGCTTTGCTCCCAACGTGACGTGTGGACTCGGGTTTTTTTTTATTTTTATTTTTTAAATATCCAAACTCTGCAAACGACCCTTTCGGCTTCCAAATTGAAGATGCTCGGCGCGGCGAGAAGCAGTAACTGCACGCGTGCGCGCGCTCCGACTCGGCAATGCGCCCTCAAGCCCGATCACCTCCGTCCCCTCGTGGGACGCCCAGGGAGTTCCACTGCCGGGCGATCCGGTCGGGTCTGCATCAGAGGGAGGACTTGAAAATCATACCGCACACCCTCCGGGAGCGAGATGGGAATGGGGAGGGAGGAAAGACGCATCCAAAGGGGAGAGGTTGGGCAGGAGTCCCTTACCCTGCTGGCTTTCAAGTCTCCCCACGTAAGGGGGGGGTTCAAGCCCACTTCTCTCCACCACCAGATTAGACACATAACCAGCTCTGTCGGAAATGACAGCCAAGTATTGATGCATCGATACGCCGAGTTTTTTTTTTTTTTTTTAAAAAGGATGGGAACAAGCGAACGTTGCAAAGCGGCGTCCTAATGCAAAGGGAGCACGTGAGGTAGTAATCGATTCGGTAGTAAAAATGCAGCGCGTGAGCACTGATAAACAGGGGTGGGATCGAAGGGAGACCACGTGACCGCCACCGAATTCACAGCGAAGGCAAGGTCGGTTCGAAGCGAGGCACTTTGTGAAGTAACAGCCTTAGTTATTTGTTTGTAATGGGACTCCTAGGATCCTCCCATAAATATCTTCCACTAGCAAAGGAATTCTGGGAATTGATGTCCTCTGAAAAGTTTATTTAACCTGTGCCTATCAATATAGGTTTATTGGTATAATAATGGCAACTGTTACACGAGACACAGTTATGGCAGCAACCACATTGTTTTAACGCAGCAAAAATCAGTGACCCTTCAACATAATGGAAATTGAATATTTTGTCAGAAGGCAATTTACACAGTGGCAAGGTGTTATTTTCATACTTAGCAGCCCCTAGTTGTGCATTATGACAGTCAAGTTAAAACCATAATCAATTTAGCAAGAAACACTTGTAGAAGGCATGTAGGGGAATAATGAGGAAATGTATGGGGCTCGGGGTGGCAGATAGGTATATGTAATAAACCATCAACAATTTTTGCTTTCTTGTAAATATTAGGATACTTTCATCAATCTACATACTACTAAAGAAGGTTGTGTAGACTGAAGCCTGATGCTTAAGTAAAAATTACATTGCCCCATCTTTTCTACTATGCTAAAGATAAACCCAGATTCACCAAAAAAAAAAAAAATCAGAGCATGGAAGCTGGGCTATAATATCTCAAACCACCCAGTGACAATGGACAGTGACCATACTGCCTGAGGGGTTCTTGAACTGTTAAGGGAAAAAAAGTAAATATTCTAGACTTTGGTAATAGCAAGTGTCATTTCAACAACTGTATCCACACACGGATACATTATAAACACATTGATCTCTACTATGATATGTAAGTTCCATGCTTCAAGAGAGCAAGAAATGTGTCCAGGGCTGCACTCTAGACTAAAATATTTCAATATTTTAGTCTACCCTGAAGGGTAGCTTCAGGGTAGACTAAAATTTCCAGGAGCAATCTGTAGCAGAGTCTAATTAATGGAGATTCTGAAGATTCTAATGCCTTTTGAAAATAACAAATATTAAGTAAATGGTTCAGGGCATAGCTTTATAGCAGATGATTGCACAATAGCTTTATTAAATATCTCATGGGTAGGTGGGGAAATCTCTTTGAAATGAATTTAATTTTCTGAAAACAAAAAAGGCTACAAAAACAGAAAATAAAAAGTGAGGAATGTTCCAGATAGCTGTGTACCTTTATGATGATAGTAGGTAAAACAGTTTGCAGACTGCATGAAGCCCCGAGTCAACAATTTTGGCAACTTCTGGAAACTTATGCTCCAGCAAACAGGTTTCTAGAGATGGTTGCTTCTTGATCCAACAGCACAAAGGTAGAAACATGTAGAGTTCCTCCCTTCTAATGCAATCGCAAGCATGATTATGGGGTGGATGGCTCTGGACTGAACAGGTGTATAGAACCTGTTCAGTGGCAGCTCTATTTACTAGCAGCTCGATTTAAGAGCAATTTGACTTAAGGGTGAAAAACCATTGCCATTTTAACTGATGCCTTACAAATTTTAGATGCGGTCTGTTCTACTTGCATTTTTTAATATTTTCATTTTCTTTCTTTTTTTTTTTTTTTTAGATAGGGCTGCTGTAAACGACTACACCTTCCATACCAGTGCAACTGCGAAACATGGTACTGGCCAGAATATTATCACAATCTATTGTAATCCAAACTATTTTGTTAGTAATTTGATGTTGAATAGACATTTAAAAGACATGAGTTCTAAAAGGCCAGGTCCTTATTGAATGATTGATGGACTGATTGACCTACCTGCATTTTGACTATCTTTGGGAGGTGTCTGATTATGGGAGGTTTCACTGCAAGCATTTGCATATCTATTTTTATAGCTACTTGAGAGTTAAATAAAACGAATTAATCCATGAGCAGTTACACGAGAGAAGAAACTGCAGCATGGCCCTGATTATCAGTCTCAACTGTTATTACTCTGTGTGGTGATTTTGCACAATAATTTTATTTACTTCAAATAACTTCACTGCAACTTTGTTTTGGATCTATTAATAAATGCCCTTTCAATGTTTGTTTTGATGGGAATGAACAAGTCTAATTTGGTTTGTTCCCAATGCTTCTTAGTAACTAGTGTCTTCAATCTGACCTAACCTATAGCCATAGAAGCAGAGAGGAAATCTTTTGTAATATCTTCAAATGCTCATTTTAAAGAAGTACTTTAAAGGACACCTTTGATGTCCAATGTAGGGGCCTCTGGTTAACAGATTTCTTTCATTTTTCTCAAGAAAGACTTTCATTGTTCTGTGAATTCTAAGTGAATATAGTGATGCCACAGGAGAAAACAACTTTGCATTTCTGAGTTTGATATTCAGAAATTTAACCAGCCCAATACAAGTATGAAAAGCACTGTAGAAACATCAGATATAATTTTTGTTTCTAATAGGATGGAAACTAAAAATGAATGTCTTAAATCATATAACAGGATATATTTTAATAAGCTGCTGTAATAAGAGAGTTACATTCTCCCTATAACCAGCACATGTCAGCAATCTGGATGCAGGATTTTGAAGTACACACCCCACCAAGAGTGCATTGCAGTATTCCTAACATGATTTCTATATGGTATGGTTCATTGTGGTCAGATTGGACATCATAAGGAATGGGGGCAGCTGGTGCACCAGCTTTCACTGTGCACTCCAGACAACAGCTTAAGCCTGTGAATCCAGGCTCAGGGTTGAGTCCAGGAGCATACCCAAGCTCCAGACCTGCAGGAGAGTAAACAAAGCTGCTTCTTTTCTTTAATCAGTCTGAAGCCAGAGTGAAATCAATCCGGATAATAAGCTTCATACAGGAAACTCTGGAGCTGAGACCCTACAACATGCTCCAAAACTTTGCTCAAAAAAGGAATATTGGAGCCTGGTTAATAATTAGCCACTGCAGTGGGATTCGAGAACTTTTTTTAAACATTGAAAAGTAATATTTTGATAGGAGAATCCAGAGTTACACAAGCAGGACATGCATCAACTACAGCTTCTATGTCAGAGTGGATCAGAGCAACTTTTCCCTGATACAGTGGACCCTTGTGTAACAAACAGTTTGTATAACATAAAATCTGTACAACATAAAAATTCCAGGGATAGGGGAAATTTGCTTAACAGAATCGCCTATGGGTGAATCTGTACAACATAAAAATGGTTGCAATTAGGGATTATTGTGTTTTCAATGCATTCCTATGGGAAACTTGTATAAAGGAAAATTGCTGAACATAATTTCATTTGGAATGAATTAATTCCTTTTTACAAGGTACCACTGCAATGGTGTCCAAACTTTGGCCCTCCAGATGTTTTAGGCCACAACTCCCACAGTCCTTTGTCATTGACAATACAGGTTTGAAATTCTGGGAGTTGTGGTCCAAAACATTTGGAGGGCCAAAGTTTGGACAGCCCTGTACCACTGTAATTGAAACTGTAGTATAGATTTCAAGGTACAGGGTAGATAGACATCAACACAAAATGTTTTGGATTCAACTGGGCTTCTTGGCTTGCCATCATTCACCAACAATGCCCACATGTGTTGAAAGAAAATTAAATTGGTTCTGGAATTCTAAATTATACTGATTTGGTAGAGAGGTCATAGCTTAGGAGACCAACACATGCTGTAACAACGGAAGGTCACAGGTTAAATCCCTGCCATCTTCAGTTAAAAGTTCATGGCTCACACTGAAAGAAGAAATAAAAGAGCAAATGTTCATTCCTCATAACTATCCAAAGCATTCTAGCTTTTTAGGTATTTTTAGCTGTGCTCACATGCCACTGGACTGGTAACGATGTACTATATAAAGTGAAAATAGCACTAATAGCATGTAATGTCCATTTGCAGGGTATATTTTTGATCTTAGGCTTTGTGGGGAACATGGATTGCTATGACATTTATTCAACATTTACGAACAACAGTTGCATAAATCTGTTCCAAAGTTGGATATGGAAATGCTGGACTGCAAATGATATTTTTATGAGAACAAAGTATGTCAGAATGATGCACTGTAAAAATGCTGGAAACTATACAGAAAAGTGTCTGTGATTCTTTGCTGGACATGTGATCCCTAAGGGAAATAACTTTAAACAGTTAAGAAAAATAAAGGATTCTGTGTTGTTTTGTTTTCAAAGGACAGGTTTGGTGAACACAGAAAAACACTGTGATAAAACTTTCCCCCCACAATAAATGGAAAAAAGACAAAATATCAGAAATTTCATAATATCTTTAATAGGTGCTACTGTCTTGATGAAAGAAGTGCATGGTAACCTTCTCTGCTTGTGGATTTTATTCTGTGGATGCATTTTAGTGACCTTTCTTGTATCCTGGTAGAGACTATTGTAAATGAGACAGAAGAAGTATCTATCCAGATAATATTTATATGTTATGGGCCGTCAAGTCAGAAACAAGGTATAGCAACCCTAACAGGCTTTCAAGGTAAGCGAGAAGTAGTTTTACTAGTTCCACATACCCAGAGAATCTCCATGGCCAAGTAAGTATTCATACCCAGGTACTTCTAGTCTGTCACTTTACCCCCTACACCAAACCTGGTATGTATAATAGCTGTATATCCCATATTTGTGTCAACCATTTCACCTAATTTCTCCAAGGCAATGAGAAATTTTTCAATAGGTTTAGATGAAATTCACCATTAGTAGTAATTGTAGTGTAACTGTTCCTTTTCTTCCAAAGATTTTTGTCTTTTGGCCTTTCGCTGTAACTAGGAACAATGGCACTTGGATTTAGATCTCTGACCATCATTTTGCTTCTTCCACAGTGCCATCTGCCTAGCATCACCCAAAATGGTGGTTTTAAAACCCATATTGCATATGTGTGCACACACATGTAGATGTTTTTAGAGCTATGTGAAAAAATTCTGAGTCAAGTCAGTTAGATTTCCATCATGTTTCATATTAAATTTGTTTTGGGTTGGGTTTTTTGTTTTTGTTTTGCTATTTCTGAAGGAAAAATACATTTTATTAACTTTGTTGGAAATTATTTGTGTTGTTTTTAACTGGAAATAATGTTTGGTTCTCCAGTGCATTTAATTTTAAATTACAAATAGAAACTAGTATTCTCTTGACTAAACACAGAGTGGTAAAGAAATCTTGTATGCAATCTCCAACAGGTTTTTTTTGTTGCAGGACTACTACAACCAGGGCAGTAGCAGGCATGTGGCAAGGTAGGAAGGGAATGTTTACATAATTTCCTTTCAGCATTTATGCAACAAGATGCGATCATGAATTTTCTCTCAAAGGCGGTGATCAATGATAGCAGAGGAGAGGAGGGAATTGTGAAGATTTAGTAAAAAACAAAAAGAGGTAGAGGTAGATAGTTGACATTTCTCAGCTCATTCTAACACTGCAAGTGACCAAGACTCTTTCATCTGATTTAATTTCTATTACATGTTCCTTGTAAAAGCTGTCCAAACTTCCTGAAAGGGTCACATAGGAATATTTGCCTTCTTACATCTTCTCCTTGTGTTTGTGTGGGGGGAGGGACAGGAGAGAGCTCCCAACTGCCCTACAGATGACTATAAAATAAAAGTTAAGACATGTATACAAGATTCTCCACCAACACATCAGTGAGGAAACCATAAGAAGGCTGGACATGACACATGAGAATTTTATTGATATTTTTTCTTTCTTTCATTCTTTTTCTTTCTTTTCTTTCTTTCTTTCTTTCTTTCTTTCTTTCTTTCTTTCTTGGGAATTATTTTTAAAGAAAGCTTTTCCTATAAAATTGAATGGGATGGTTGAAATTCTGATGAGAGAAATTTGGACATAGCACTGCTGTTCTAATACTGAAACTGGGGTGTCTGTTTTCATTGATTCCCTATTTCTTAAACAGCAAAAATAAAGATGCACAATGCCTTGGTAGCATTGGATGCAGAAGTCTGTCCTCTTTCTTTAGTATAGGATATATTCGGAATTTACTTATAATAGACTATGGGCTTTTGAAAGCTCCAAAAAGTTTCTGAAAGCTCCAAAAAGCACAATTTCAGGTGCTATAAATGAAGAATTCTTTGTTGGAAAAACAATAACATGTTATTTGATATGAAAATAAATATTGTGTTTATTTCAGTTTTCCCCAACATTTCAGTCCTGTCTCCACATATAGAGATGGACATAGAACCCCCCCACCCCCCAAAAAACCCAAAAGAAATTCTGGAAACTTTACATTATTTCTGATCTACCTATAGTTTTTATAAAGAGCTTAGAAAACTATTTTTATTACATCTGCCAGAATTCTACCAGAATAGGCAGTTGTCATGTTGCCTGGTTTTTTTAAGGAATTGTTGCTTTTGAAAAGTATTTTTTCCAGGTTCATTTGTGGACCCCACCCATCCCTTCCAACCCAACACATCCAGCCACCTGTAGTCTCTCTCATTCTCTCTCTTGCTTTTGCTGGCTCATTCTCCCTCATACAGTGACACAAAGCAAAATAGCTACAAAACAAGCTAAAATGCAAATTAATTGAAAGACATAGTACTCCCTTCTGTTGTACAGCAAGTCAACTGCAATTTGTTCAAAATTACACCAAGGAGCTGTACCAGAAGTATTTACTGGTTAAGTGGAAGGCATTGTATCACAATAGCACTGATTTTACTTTAAAATAATAATGCACATTTTGTAAACTAAAAACTGTGCCTTTGTGGGAAACAGCTGGGCTATAGTAGGAATGGAAGTACAAGAATTTTTAATTGTATGTACAAGCAGATCGCCTTTCCTAGCATAACAACTAGTTACATTCAACTTGCTTTTGAGCAGTATTTTTCACTGCAGAAATTACTGCCATATTTACACAAATGTGTGCAATTTTATTTCTTAAATGAAAGGCGAACAATTGGGCAATGCTATTTACCCATTTCTATAAAATGTGTTATTTAAATATTGGAACTTTCCTGAGCATCAGTCTTGAAACCAGCTGGAAGATTTTTCTTGAGAATAATTAGTTTTTGTAAAAAAAAAAAAAACCTAGTTATATACTTGCCATATGCCCAAATATTAAAAGGTAACATTATGACAGGCTACATTCATACAGATCTTTAACTAAAAATGTACACTGTGTTATCTGGTAGAGAGACAAAGTACTGTAAGATGAAAATAACAGAATAATAACCAAGTTTCAGAGTTGTTCAGAACTGCATGCTTAGTGGATGTAATATTTATGCAATATGGACACAATATAGTATTTTATGCTATTGTGTGTCCCAACCTCAACACTGCGGATGCAGAGAATACTTGCAAATTTGCTTGCCCTTGACATGCCCCATCAAGAGTAATAAGTATAAGATTCTTTTTTCTCTTCTACACAAGCCATCAGCAAAAGCATATCTAAAAACTGTGCTTTCATTTTGCATTAAAAAACCTTGTGCTTTGTGCAAAATGCCTCCCATCTCCTCTTTGTGTCAATTAAAAGAAAAACTTTATTAGCTTCATTTGACTATATGAAATCTTTAATTGGACCTTAAACTCACGGGAATGAAATTAAGCCAGTGAGAATAACAAGTCCAATGATCCACTTTGGTCTGTTCCATACAGAAGAGTTTAGTGACGTACTGTTCTTTTTGACAGAGGGACAAAAATAATTCACACTGTTTGGAGGTAGGGCGGATCTTGACAACCTCTAGGTCTTTTATGATGTCCAATTCTCAAATCTTTGCCCCATAAAAATTGTTTTAAGAACTTCCTTCCTCAAATATTTTCAATACTGGTGTTGCAGACTAGCCTTCTCCCATTTTAGGAAAGTTTTGTCAGCTTGTGCTTTTGATACTGTTTACCTGCCATTCAACCTAGACTTCACATGTTGATTTTCTTATGAGCCATATATAGGGTGGGGCTGCCAGAACAGTACCTGCATATATTTGTACAGCAGCAGCTGAAACCATTATCTTGCTGGCAGAAACTTAGAGACGGGTAAGAGCCACTAGTTTGTTGGTTTGTGCCATTTTGTTTAGCAGTCAAACAAGGATTTGGTGCTTCCAGCCATGCCTCCATTAAGAGGCACCTACTCAGAGGCAGAGCCCATAGGGGTGGGGCAGGGAAACTGCCTTTGAATGGGTGCCTGCCAGTGGAGGTGGGCTCAGAAGTACTGAAGTGAATACCTGTTCAGCCACTAAAAGAACCAATACAAACTGTTGTACTGATGACGCATTGCCCCCTTTATTTTGCTGCCTACCACAAGACTCCAGATGGGTTTCCAGTACACCCCAGCCAGTTTTATAGGTAGAAAGAGTAGGGACTGCAAAAAGGAATGGAATTTTTCCCTTCCCAAATATGGTGAAATATTTTGTACTTCCACTGAAAGTCCACCATTGAATTCGGCAATGTATTGATTGTGATACTTGTTGCCTAACCCTTCCATTAAGATTAGCTCTCATATTATATCAATCAATCAATCAATCAATCAATCAAACTATCTATCTATCTATCTATCTATCTATCTATCTATCTATCTATCTATCTATCTATCTATCTATCTATCTATCTGTCTGTCTGTCTGTCTGTCTGTCTGTCATCAAAAACCTTTATTGGCATTAAACGGAACATATAAATTCCTGATAATATAAAATAAGCACAGCCAGATTACCTCTTCTCGGCCTTCTGGCTAAAATCAAATATGGTATTATATCATTTATTCCAGCATTTCCCCATAAATATATTTTAGCAGCATTCAATCATGAGTTAAGGATGTCTGGGTTTGGAAAGAAGGAATCTAAGTTTCAAACCATAATCATGGGCCCAAAAAAGAAATTGTTGACTAGATTATATAATTTCTTGTTGGAGTTGAACTTAAAAGATGAACAAGTCAAAGAATGTATGATAAAATGGGCTATGGATTTGGGTCATAATATTGAGTTAGATGTGTGGGAAAGACTGTGGAAAAAGAACATGAAGTTTACCGCATGTACTTTGATAAAAGAAAATTTGTTGAAAATGATGTATAGATGGTATATTACTCCAACGAAATTAGCAAAGATGTATAGGATGAAAGATGATTATTGTTGGAAATGTAAAGAGAAACAAGGTGATTTTTATCATATGTGGTGGACCTGTGAGAAAGTGAAAGAATATTGGGCACTGATATATGATGAACTCAAAAAGATGTTAAAGTGTACATTCCCAAAACGATCTGAACTTTTTCTGTTATTGGTGGATAGTGAAATTAAAGGAGCAGACAGGACTTTATTTTTATATGCAACAGCAGCGGCACGAATGCTCCTGGCACAGAACTGGAAGACAACATATATACCGTCTTTGGATGAATGGAGGGTGAAATTACTGGACTTTGCAGAGATGGCCAGACTGACATGCAGACTGAGGGATCAAGACAACCAGAGGTTCCAAAAAGACTGGCAAAAATTTAAGAACTACATGGAGACTTATTGTAAGGATTTAAAGACTCTTACCGGATTAGGGTAGAACACGAGGGACTACTATTTACTTTTAGAACCTTTTTATAAGTACATAAAAGGGGTTCGTTTGAAAGGAAGGCAAATGAATAACGTTAAAACCGTTCAGTGATAGATTGATTCTGTATGGTTAATGTTTTGAATTTGTTTTTCTTTTGTATATTAAAATTTTCTAATAAAAATGCTTTGAAAAAAAATCATGAGTTAAGCATTCTGAATCATTGGGTAAAGTGGGGAAGCATGCTATCTCTATTTCCCGCATTGTACACATGGAGATCAACCATCTGAATTGGATTGTTTCCACCTTCTGTGTAAACCCAGACTATCTAGGATTTCAAACCAAGTGGAAAGCTTCCATGAGGTAGTGGAGGTTCTCTTTTCAGCTCTGTTATCTTTCATATGTATAACATGATGGAACTGGAGCTGGCATGCAGGGTTTACTTACTCCCTCTTCTTGCATATTGATTCAGTGCATGCCAAATTAAACTGAATTGAGGTTACATCTTGACAGGCTTGTTTTCCTTTTGTTTAATGTCAAACAAATGGAAACTATTTCTCAAAATATAGCTACTTTTCTTTTCTTTTTTCATGTTTCCCTAGTGTATTTAGGTAACCCTTCCATTAAGGAATTTGTCCATATTCTTTTTCTCAAACTTTCCATAGATGATTTACAGTTTGCTTTCCACTTATCTGTAATTTCATGCCTGCTACTGCATTAGAAATGTTAGGACTCCTTTATGCATAAGACATGCATGGTTTCCTTCAAAGATTGACAGAAAAGCTAATTGTGGAGTCTGATCAATTAGTTGCTTTGATATTTCAGAACTTCCTTCAAAAACCTGTTTCCTAGAGAAAGCTTCACAACCCCACCAGATGCTGAAAACTATACCCTTTATATGGCACTGGAAACAGCAAATGTGACTTACTCATGTAAGTACCATCTGTGTATTAACTTTGATGGGTTGGTTTCAGGGTTTTATTCTACCAGTGGGAGAAGGCCATAAGCAGAATCTCTGCCAAGAATGCTCCTACTGGCTGACAGAGGTGGAAATAATTTTTGCTGACAACCTGCCCTTTCTACAGACTCCACTGCCACTCCATCAGCTCTCTTAAACTGATGCATATAGGATGTGAGAGATGCCAAAGATTCCCTCCTTCCTCTCTCAGACAGTAGAAGAGCGCTGATGGATCAAAAGATTCCCATTGGTAGACGGAACCCTTTGTTAGGCGATCCAACCCAATATATTTTCCAGTCATTTTATAACAATTGACCTTTATGTTTGTTTGTACCAAATTGCTTCCCGGCGCTGTTTTATTTCTACTGCAGTCCCCAAACTGTGTTCCCTGAATTATAGTCTTAAATGATTCACTTGCCATAATAAATTTGCAAAAACATAGCCAGAATCCAAGTAAATATTTCAACTGTGTGACTGCCCTGACATAACTCAGAGTGGTGAATAGCTGATAATTAACAAGAACTGCCGGATGACTCAGAATCTGGTTGTGGAGACAGAGGCTGAGGTTTCAATTCCTCTCTGTGCCCCCTTGAGTCCAGGGACTGGACTTCATGATCCATAGGATCCCTTCCAGCTCTGAAGTTCTAAGATATATTCGTTCCTTGCTTAATTCTTAAGAGCATACCAATTGTATCAGACCCAAAATATGCCAATACATTTCTTCTTCTTCAAGTGCCATGTCCTCGTAGAATGTTCACAATCAGTACCCTGAACTGGTTTCTATCTAAGGCTATTCTAAACAGAGCAACTGTGCTCTCTGTGGACAATTGGCTTAAGTTCTAAAGCCAGAATGTTCTTCTATGCCCTGGACCAGGCTTCCTGTCTGTTTTTCCTTGAAGGATAACTTGCAGCAGATGGTATTTCATATTGCACGTTATGTGTCCAAAATATTGCAATTTTCTTCTCTTTACGATATTGAGGATTTTGAACTTTTTATTCATGCACTGTTATACAGCCACATTAGTGACTCTGGCTGCCCAAGGTGTCTTCTGAATTTGTCTGTATGTCCACATTTTGAATGCTTCCAGCATCTGGCATAATGTGGCTGTAAGGGTCCAAGCTTCAACACCATAGAGAAATATACTAAATGCATAGGATCAAAGTATTTGAGTATTAAGTCTGATAAGTCTCAGAGAAAAGGAATCTCTAGCTTGTTCAATATACTAAATGCATAGGATCAAAGTATTTGAGTATTAAGTCCTTGCAAATCTGCCAGACTTGTTGCAAGCAGGAGAGTGTCATCAGTGTATCTTATGTTATTAACAAGAACTCCATTTACTTTTACACCTTGGTTCTTTTGTTCTAGAGTATCCCAGAAAATACTTTCTGAATAGATATTAAAAAGTACAGGTGAGGGAATACAACCTTGATGAACACTTTTCATAATTGACACCTCTTCTGATATCTGACCATCTATCTGGACACCAGCATGCTTATTCCAATACAAATTTCCTATTAATCTGATATCACAATTGTCAAAGCCCAGTTCTTTAAGACTATTAATAGGTTTATCATGTTTAACTGAGTCAATTGCTTTTTCATAATCAATGAAGCAAACAAAAACATCAATATTGACATCAAGACATCACTGAACTAGTATTTGAAGACTAAATAATGCCTCCCGAGTTCAAAATCCATTCCTGAATCCAAGTTGGATATCTCCAATGCTCTCATCATACTTCCGATATATTCAGTTGAATAGTGGCCCATGCCATTTTCAGTAATTTATTTATTTATTTATTTATTTATTTATTTATTTATTTATTTATTTATCTTGTATCCCACCCATCTTCCCACTGAGAACTCTGGGTGGCTTAAAACAATCAAACAGGTAATAAAAACACTAAACAGAAAGGCAAGACCCAAGCATAATTAATGTGAGGGGACAAGATGGCAGCAAGACCCATGCATAGTAGAGTGAGGGAGGGAAAAAAGTTAACTTTATATTATTACATTTTCAAACTATGCATGTGCGACATAATTACTTGATTTGTTAGCTGTTGGACTTGTCCCAAAATATATTTTTGCTTGATTTGAGTCCAATTCATTATTAACTTCCCCTTGACAAATCCATTGTAATGAAGATTTGTGATTTTAAGTGTAGTTCATTTGCAATCATTTGGCTATTAGAAATAAATATAGGAATATAGCACTGTAGCTGGCCCATGTCTGTTGAGGCACTCGAAGAAAGCAAACATTATGGTCCATGCAGCACAGCTTCAATATTTTTATTATTATAATCAGGTTGGTGTACTGTGGGGGGGGGATGTTAAAATTTGGGACATCCTCCAGTTATGGACTATGAAAATCTAAGCTGATTGTTTACATTTAATGAGTTGCTTTGTTATTTCAGGATTTCAAGGAGGAAGAAATCAAAAAATACTGCAGCATTTTTAAGTGTGCAAAATTATTCTACTTCTATCATTATTTATGGATAAATGTAATATACAAATATAACCAAACAAAGTATGTTCCCATACTGCATAAATCCTTATGAAACTGTGGGAAACAGGATCTTAAGGAATGATTTCAAAAACAGCAGCACCACATAAACATTGCATGAGTTTTCCTGTCCTTCCTGTTGCTCCATGAGAGTCAACATGTTCGGCTATTTAGACAATGTACTTATGTTTTCCAGTTCATTCCTGTGAAGTTAGCTGGGGAGAATACCAAGTTTTCTTTCACGGATTCTAATCAGCCCAATAAATAATAATAATAATAATAATAATAATAATAATAATAATAATAATAATAATAATAATAATAATAATAATAATAATAATAATAATAATAATAATAATAATAGAGCTAAGCAATTATTTAGAAGAAATTGGAGTTGACAAAGTCACCATCAGTCAGCTGCAGAAAGCCACCTTACTGGGATCTGCTCGCATAATTCGCCGATACATCACATAGTCCTAAACACTTGGGAAGCGTTCAACTAGTGATTTGTAATACAAAATCCAGAATAGTTGTGATGACGATGATGATGATGATGATGATGATGATAATAATAATAATAATAATAATAATAATAATAATAATAAGAAGAAGAAGAAGAAGAAGAAGAAGAAGAAGAAGAAGAAGAAGAAGAAGAAGAAGAAAAGAAGAAGAAGAAGAAGAAGAAGAAGAAGAAGCAACAACAACAGGTGGGCACAAAACAGAAAACTCATGGTTTGGATTCGTCTGTTTCCAGCCCACCCTTGGTTCGGTTCAGTTTGAGTTTGTACAATTTTTTTAAAAAAAAATTCATAAGAACCCGAACCAAGCTGAACTGGTTCAGGTCAACTTACCGGGTGGCAGCGGCAGCAGTGGGCGATCCTGGCCCCGGCAGCAGGGGCTTTTTGATGCACTGGCTTAGGGCCAGCACCTCGTTTTGTTTTGTTTTCCATCAAGTGCCGACCACACAGCCCCTAGGACCGGGTCGGCACTGGTTTTATTTTTTGTATATTTCGTTTCATTTTAGAGCACCAACCATGCAGCCCGGTTTTAAAGTCCCAAGCCGGGGGCTTTTTGAGGCATTGGCTTGGGGCCAGTGCCTCTACAGGCCGACCTTCCCTCAACAGGACTAGGAGGACTGTGGTGAGGACAAGATAGGAGGGGATAATGAAAAACAAAGCAAACAAAACGGAAATTTCTGTTTCGTTTCATTTTTCTTTGATGGGTTGGTTCATTATTCATTACGTTAGCTAACGAAATGAATAACGAATAACAAAATGAATTAAAAGTTCATTTCTTGCCCATCTCTAATAATAATACCTTTATTATCAATGTACAACCTGTGTACAATGAAAGTGACTAGATCCAAAGATGAGGATTTACATATATTAGACAGAGATGATAGGTGGTTTGAGAGAGGGGTCAGGGAAGCCATTCATGTTTGCACTGAAAACTCTTCTCTCAACAGAGGTTGGGGACTGAGGCACAATCTGCCTGCTACTTATCAAGCTCCCCTTGCATCAATCCCCAGGCAATTTAGAATCACTTCACGCCTCCACCAGAAAGACCATAACTAACAACCCATACTTAATGGGTGTTGGTAAAGGTTGCATAGGTGGGACTGTCCAGCGTCCCAATTGTCTAATGAGTTTGTTTATAATAGCTGCTGATCTGCAAACACTGCTTTTCAAATAATTCCACTTTCACAGATGGAATACTGTGTTTCTCAAATGGAGGAAGAGACTTCCTCAAACCAAGAGAGAATTCTTAATCCATTTGTGAGGATAGCAGGTAAAGGAAAAATTTAAGTGGACTGCCAAATCCCCCAGATAAAAATGTTTTTACTGATCAGAATATCTTTGTCTGCTTTGTGGAATGTTTGGCAACACCACATTATCAATTCTGTCTCTTTCTGATTTTCCTATTTTAATGGTCCCATGTTGTCATATACGATGGACCCACAGGCTGTGATCTTCTGGCACAGAGGGAGCAGAGGGCAGTGTTTTAGCTCTTGCCCTTTGGTTCACTCTTCTGGAGAAGCAGCATCCTATGAGATACCAGAGGGATAAGGGAGTGGCTAGCACAAGTTCTGCTGAAGTCAAAAGTCCTTCAAGTATCATCTCTTCAAACAGCTTCCCTTATTTGACTAGCAATTTCTGTATCATCCAGTTCTCAGGAAGTGTCTGCCTGGGGAAATGAAAAATCACAGTTGAATTCAATTGCATGCTCTGTGCATTCAAAAAAGAAAAAGAAAAGAACTTATTTTCCCTACCATGTGATTTATTTATCTTGCCTTTTCTCCAATGAGCTCATGCCAACATATGTGTCTATCTTCCTTCCCAGTTTATCGAGCAAACAGACACATCTGGTTGGGAAAAAAGGTGTCTGTCCATCATCCTCCCATGTGTTTCATGGGTCTTTAGAGATCTGTCATTGATTCTCATAGTTCCCTGTCCAAAACCCTTTACACTGTATAGAGAATTGACAAAGAATCAGAGTATTAATTTAATTAGACTTTTGTCTGCACAATACACTGCTGCCTAAGTGGCACTTGAAGCAGGGTGCAACTTGGTAATTCCAGTATAAATTACAGAAATAAAATAAATATTTTAGAAATAGAAACTTTTTTTTAGAAATATATGCATCTATTTAAAAATGAACACTGACTGGTACATTTAAAACATGGACCAAGCTCCACATTGAAATCATCAGGATAGCAATGGTCATCCAGCTGAATAAACCCTTGGATTAAAGGTTTGCTGTGCAACAACCTCCTGTACATTAATTCAAGCTGTGTTGCTTCAAGCTGAAAAGGGAATTTCCAGACATGTAGTTGCCTAAGGCCAGATTCAGACTGAGCCAGAACTTGTGAAGAAGAGGTTATAGAAAAGTCAGTGAAAAGAAAAACAGACATATTGGGGTGACTGACCAGCTAACATTGAGTTGCTCAAAGACACCATTGTTTCTGGGGGTCAGCTTGAAAGCTGGAATCCAGACTTTAACCCCAACAGGATCAGTCAACGGCATTAGAAGAGGGGAGCCAGTAGCACGCTGAGGTAATCTTAGATTCTACTCTGAATGGTGGGAGGGATACTGTCTAGGTGGCATTTTGTATTAATTCACTTAGTCCAAATACGAAAAGAGGGCCTTGTGTGTTTACGGTCTTCCAAACGTTTTGGTCTGGAAGTGCAGATAGTGTTTGAGCCAGCCTCAGAGGCAGGTACAGTATTTGGTAGTCACTTTCTTGAGAAAATGTATTTATTCAAATATTCTTAGCCAAATATGAAGACATAAAGAGGCAGAGCATGCTGTTTGGAAGGGGGGAAAGTCAAGGAAACAGACCTAAGGTAAAATGGAGTGGAGAAAATTTGGCACTCCAGGTGTTTTGGCTTTTGTGCCTAGAAATATATTTCATCTACAGCAAGGAAATATCCACTAGAATTTTATTTTATCATCACTGAGGCTAAGGTTGGATTCATATATTTTCTAATATTTCCTAAATTCAGTTTTTAAGTCCTGTCTGCCTTGTGCCATTTTGCATGTCTTCTATGTACTGCTGTCTAAGTATTCTTCCCACCTGCTCCTTATGCTTTATTTTGACATTCCTACAGTATTTTCATCACAATTGGACTTAAGAGTGCTGGGTGCGTGCTAATCCTTCTGACACAGCTGACAATGGCTGCAAGGATTCTTAAGCAGCTGGCCACTGATTTTGAAAACAAGCATTGAAGTGACAGCAGCAGCTGCATTCATCTAGTCTAAAAACATATATAGATTTGAAGATAGAAATTGCAATGGAACATTTGGGAAGTATAAAGCTCTTTTTTTTTTCACTGAGATAGAAGCCAAACCAGAGAAGACTTTTGTGAGAAACCCTACCTGTCTCTCAGGGACATGACTAGACATGCCAGGAAAATTTGGACCACAAATATAGAATCATTCCTCATTTGATTGTAAATTGACACTCCAGCCTCTGTTACTTAATCTAAGTTAAGCTATTAGCAGCTAAAACAGCTATAACACCTATAAGCAGAAATTGGAGGGAACACACATGAGTAAAATAACTTCAAGCTACTGAATGGTCAGTTTGAATGTTCTATTCTTCTCTTACAGTTGCCTACCTCATACAGAAATACCTGCAATTATGAGGTCTTTTTTCTTCAAGAAACTTGTAAAGGTTCAACTCTATCATATTTCCTCTCCACTGATTTTGCAGAATTGTTTTTAAGATTTACCTTCTCAAGAAGCCAGGAAATCTGGCCCCATCTCAGTTGTGCTAAGAACTGTTTTTTTCCAGTTTACAATCAGTATGAGGACCATGGTCCTATGGAGGAGGGAGACCACTTTTTGGGCAAAATGTTTTCTCTAGCCTGAACGATTTCTGGACTATTCTGAATTACTGGCTACCATGGATGAAATATTGGAGGAGATGTAAATAAAATAAAAATAAATGCTTGCTACTATCTCTAGCATGGCCTCACTTGATTTTGGAACATCTCTGCACTTGGATCAACTCCACAAGTAAATCCACAGTGCTGCCAATTTTTGTACTCAGTACTTAAGACTTAGACTTTCTGTTATTTCTCCCTCCATTTGTAGAATGGCTTTATTCACTACCATATCTAAGCAGTGAGAATGAAGTTGTCACATGGCAGACCACTGTTTCCTACTGGAACTTTTCAATTTAGATAAGGCTTAGACTGAAAATTCAAACTTCATGAATTTAACCAATTTGAAAGTCCCCTTTTCCTTGAATATTTGTGTCATGCTGAGATTTGACTTGATGGAATTGCATTCTCACCATGTCCCCCTCCTCCCTCATTTTAAATAAAAAGTTATGTGAATCCAATCTAAGTATGAAATGCAAGGCTTGAGCCTGAAAGATTTGAGCTGGTTTAAAATGAAAGAAAATGAGTTTGCCCCATGCCAGCAAAAGTCAGGTCTAAATCATTGGGTTTATATGGGGTACCAATTATCCTCCTCTGACCTTTGAGCTTCTATTTCATTATTAAAGTTTGTCACCCATTGCTAGAAAGGCTTCCTGTCATTTAGGGTTTTCTATTCGTATAGCAGATTGCAAGTTCAAAGCCTTCCTTTAAAGTAAGAAGTGTTGCCCTGGGAATGCCTTCCTTTAATGTTTGCCGTGTCATGGCTTGTGAATGGCAATGTGACTTGGAAGGATTTTATACTGCTGCAAATATACTTCTTTTGAAGATAGCCAAAATGGGTTTCCTGGGACTATATTATGGTAGAACTCTCTCAAATACTATGATGCCTCAGTAGACACCGAACTCCACAAAGGTTTTATCTTCATCCTAATAGACCACCTGAGAATGGACCTCCATATGTCTTGAAAAATATGGAAGTATTCAAAAGAAGCTTTTTATAAATAGCCAACAATATTTTAATTATAAGTCCAGCTCCATTTCCACTAGGGAATGGAACATATGTCTTCCCACCCATGTTTGTTTCCATATTGGGCAATCTATCTTGAGTTGTAAATCTGAGGTTACCTAGTGTTATATAATGACTAGAATGTCGAACTAGGATCCAGGAAAACAGGGTTCAAATTCCTGCTCAGACATGGAGATTCACATGGAGTGGTGGGCAGCACAGGTAAAAAGATAAATATATTGAAATCCCTATTATGGTCACTATAACCAAAATACAGGGAACATGTCAGTGCATGGACACACTGAATGGAGTCTCAGTTAAAAGAAAATCTCACTCCAATCCCCATCATGGGCTTCTACTGAGTCAGATCCTTGGCCAATGTAGCCCAGTCTTTGTCAACACTGTCCTGCAGCATTTGTCTACGGGAAATGCCAGAAACTGAATCTAAAATTTTGTACAAAGTACTGTATGTACTTTGTCACAGAGTTAATTGAGACAGTTTTTCTGATCCCATTACCTATAGAACAATAAAAGGATGGAGAAAATGCGGAATAAATAATTGTGAACGTGGCGATCGGGGAGGTTAGAACATCCCAACATGCATGATCAACCATCCATTTGTAGCATCCTGAATTTTACACCAAAGCAGTATTTTCTCCTAGCTCTATGCATTTCTCCCCAGTCCCAAAGATTTTCCATACAGGGAACCATATGTGTTTTCCTTTCTGTGTTTATCAGCTCAATGGAAAAGTATTTCCTTTTTTATATATAGTGATTATGGTAGAGAAGGTTTTCTGTATCCTAAGAGCTGTGGGAAATGTATGATAATCAAACCACCATAGTGCAGATAAGATTGTCCCTTTGTGTGTGTGTGTTACGTCATTACAGTCATGACTGACTCTTTGTGACCCCATGTCCAAGGAGTTTTCTTGGCAGGAATACTGGAGTGGTTTGCCAGTTCCTACTCCAGGCGCCTACAGCACCTGGTATTCCTTGGTGGTCCCCCATCCAAGTACTAACCAGGACCGAACCTGCTTAGCTTCCAAAATCAGGCGAGATCGGATATGCTTAGGACATCTAGGCATATCCCTTTGTACCATGTTATATAAGAATTCTCATTTTATTTCACAGGTTCTATTTTTTTAAAATGAATGGCAACAGGAATCATGCAACAAACAACAACAACAACAACAACAACCATAGATTACTACAAATACAACAGACAGTTGAAGAAGGGGGGAAACCCTAAATAATTATATTAACAAAAGCCAATAAAAGTTAAAGCAGTGAAACCAAAAAACATCTTGAAAACAAGACAAACAAATGTTGAATACAAAAAGCATCAATTAGAAGATGGAATAAACCATAGAACAGTGAACACTGCAGAGACAATATTTGAGAAATATCGATTGAAAATATGATAAAAATTTAACATGGGTATGGCTAAAACTGGGGACCATCAAGAAAGAAATCAAATGCTTGATGTTCACTGTACAAGAACAAACACTAAATGAATGTGATGAAACCCGAAATTAAAGGAATTAGTGCCAACAGCAAATGTCAACTCTGTCAAGAAAAAAAAATGAAATTGTCACACCTCATCTGTGAATGTTCCAAGACTGCACAGACAGGCTACAAAGCTAGACATGATGCAGTTGAAAAATTAATACACTGATCATTATGTTAAAAATATAACTTTCCAGCATTCAAGAGTCCGTGGAAACATTAGGTAGAGAAAGTGTCAGAAAATGACTGAGTTAAGATCTTGTGGGACTTTTAGATTCAATCAGATTGATACCTTGAAATATAACTCATCATAACTGTAGTAGAATGTAGGTAGAGTACATCTGAATGATTGACATTGCCCTTGCAGGCGATGCTAGAGTTGATGATAAAGAATTAGGAAAATTAACCAAAATACAGGGACCTGGAAGTAGAAATAAATTGCTTGAGGATGAAAACTATTTCAGTGGTAAGCAAGATATATCTATTTTAATGTACTTACTTAAATGCCTTCCTCTTGCTAATTTCATTAGTCCAGTACTTGTATTTTAGGCATGGCTTCCCCACCCCCACCCCGACTGTCTAGTTGGTCCTGCAATATCTGGTTCATCTTTTCATGTTCAAGTACTTGATGACCATGACAAGGAGCTTCATCCTTTCTTTCTGTTCTTTCGTATTCCTCTTTCCCTCTAAAAGCACATATGCCAGTGGAAAGGACTGTGCTCACGACTGAAGAATAAAAACACCGAGGAGCACAAAAAAGACAGAAAATACTAGAAACGATCCAAGCTGCCAAAAACTAGATTGTGGCAATGAATATTTTCCCCCACAGGCAATTCTATTCTCAGGAGGCATGCTTTGGGATTTCTACCAGGAAGAGAAAAGATAGCAAAGCCCAATGGAAGGGCTGCAGGATAAAATATGGGGGAATGGATGCTTCAGAAGCATGCAAAGAGTTTATGACTAGGTCTAAAAATGATCCATTTTCTCTTGGGATGTTTAGTGATAAAGGACTTTTGAGACACAAAGAGCTGACAAAGTGACAATAGATTTTAATATGGCAAGCGCTAGTATGGTCTCATATACTGCCACAGCTTTCTTTTTATATATAAAACAAAATCTTATTGCTATGACAAGTCCATGATGTTTACTGCCAATATTTTTTTCCATCTCATGAACAGATCACTAATAGATTAAGAAAAAATGGTTGAGAGAGTCAGCACACAGAAGCATTCAGAAGGAAATACACAGAGGAAATGACCAGCTGAGAGTGTCAGAAATCACCGTATTTTTCCATGTGTATGATGCTATTTCACCCTCCCCCCCCAAAAAAAATAAAAACATTAAGACTGGGTACAGATTTCCTGTACTCCAGGATTTGTTCATTAAAATTAAGAATGGGTCACGGAAGTAAGCCTTTCCTGAGGGATGGGGGGGACCAGACTAACCTTACAGTTTCCCTTCCTTCTAGCAGCTCTTTGCAGTCAGTTTGGGTTCTTCAACACACACACGTGTGCGCGCATGCGCGCGCGCACACACACACACACACACCACTATTCCCCCTTTCATCTCCACCTTTCTAAATGCCTCTCCACTTTGTTTGTTTGTTTTTGCAGAAATCAGAACTGTATTTGTCTTTTCTGTTGGAGGAAGCCTGGGGGCATTGAGGAGCCCATTTAGAAGTGCTCCCCCCTTCCAAATTCTGAAAAAACAAACAAAATAAACCAAAGTGGATATGCATTCTGGAAAGGTAGAGAAGAAAAGGGAAATAGTGGGGGGGGGAGGTGAAAGTGCAGAGGAGAACCCAAACTGGAAGGGAAACCAGAGCAGGACAGGGACTCTGCTCAGCTTATTCACTGGTGTCAGTTTGGGTTCTCCCCCCAACCAATTTCTTTCCTGTACTCCAGGATTTGTTCATTTTCTTAATTTAGGGCTCAACATGTGGGGGATCTTGTACACAGTGAGGTCTTATAAATGGGAAAAAATGGTAACACTTCAGAAGACTCTGGATAAAAGTCTGGATGTCAACTGACTCATAATTCTGGTCCCCGATGCTGCTGGACTGTAACTTCCATCAACTAGCACAATAAATAATGGGGACTATGGGATTTATAGTTCAACTCTATTTTGAGACCCATAACCCTGTTTCAAACAGATGCAGATCCTAGTTTCCTCACATGGAACACATCTCTCTCAAAAGCTATTTCTGACTGGTCATCAGATAATGCAAAAAAACTTTCATTGTGATCAGGGGAAAATAGAATTCACTTTTACACATTTCATATGAAAAGCAAGATTGTCCAGATGCCAAATATGGCATGTGAAAGATTAAAAAAAAATCTAATTAACTATACAGATTATTCACCCTTTTCCTAAAAACAAAATACTTTTCTCCTAGCTATGAAATGGTTTAATATGCACACAAGTACACTAGTCTACATCAATATAATGGAAATGACAATATAATCAGCATTACATGGTGAGCAGTTTTCTCCTAAAGCTGGTTTTATAAATTTACTTGGATTTTAAAAATAAAAATAAGATAGATAATTTGTTCATCTGCTAATTAAATCTACATTCTTGAAAGTGTCTTTGCAAATTAGAATAATTTCCTGTGCTGTATGATAAAAGATTTGAAGAAAAGTGAGAAATACTTGTTTCTGTTCTTTTCAGTCTTGTTGGTTGCATCTAAATTAAATTCTGTTGTGTGGGAGGTGTGGGTGGGGATTTAATATCTAAGTGCCTACAGTAGGTTGAGATAAACATAATCCCCATTTTTTCCCTGCCGTTGGTTTCTTACTGAAGAGTAACTAGGCTGTGCTCACATATTCTGTAATGGAATTTAAACTTTTAAAAAATATGAATTGCCACTGTAAAAACCTAGCCATTAATATGGAAATGTATTTACTTAGCTATGACTTCTCTTGATCTCAAAATAGCTCACCTTTAAGGAAGACCTCTTAAGATCAGAGTGAGAAAATGTGTCCAAGGTTTATGTATGCTTTACCAAAAGTATTCAAATGTTAGCTAGTGTTAGAAAAAGGAAGCATTTTCATCATCTAGAAAATAATGTAGTACTTTATTTGTTTTTTTAAAATGACTTAATAGTGTAGCCTGGGAAGTGGAAACACAAATAAGGCATTTGTGATGATGGACATTCTTGCTAGATATAAGAATGCACTACCTTTAGGGATGTCTCTGAGATTGGATTTCATGATGTGACTGATTCTGGCTCCGTCCATAATACCCATGACTACTTGCCATGCAGATTGACACCTTCCTGTTGTGCATTTCTACATGTCTGCCAGCAGCGGGGGATAAAATGCAAGGAGCAGAATTCTTAAAACTCAAAATGTGCTGGAAGCATTCTGTGCAGCAAGAAGTTGCTATATGTTGCAAAGATACAGGGGAACTCTTGCCATGCAGAGGCCATTTTGGGATTGATATCCATGGCTCTGGTAAATAACATATGCTCTAGTGATAAATCTGATAAACCTCTAAAAGTTCTCAAGAGTTGAATTGTCTCTCAAAACAGAACTAGTTACTGGGAGTCAATGCTTTTGATAGCATATATCATCCAGCCATTGCCCATTATTTGACTACTCAAACAATGAAAAATAAGATATAGTAACATCCATCAACCTTATTATAAGCTTTGTTCAGTTAAGTTGCATACACACATACTCAGTACTCCTAAGAAGTTAAAAGAAGACAGGACTACTTCCCTTTTGATATATTAATGATGATGTATTTGTTCCTTGGTTGTTGTTTTTAAAAGGAACATGTGGCAAAGCAAGGTTACAAAAATGTATATTTTAAAATTGAAGCCCTTTTTGAATGTAAAATATGGGACAAATCGCTTTCATGCACATCCCCTTGATAGTCCCTGCACACATCAAGCCCAATAGAGTAGGCTGATTGATCACAAGGAAGCAAACAACCCATCCAAAAAATGAAACAACTCATACTCCTTTTAATTTGATCATCCAAAAAAAGAGAGAGAGTTTTTGTCCTTTCCACTGATGAACAGTGCACTGAAATGCACTAAAACGATTGGCCAAAATGCACAAACTTTCTCTGGGACCAATGACTTTAAAAGCTTAATGCCTTGTAACAAATCACACCTTGAAGTTCATTCTTGAAAATTGCCCTTCCATTGTGGAAGGACAAATCATGTAACAGTGTAAAAACCTAATTCAGAGGCAAATAGATTGTAAATACAATAGCATCTCTTGACATTTTTAAGTGACTTTACATGGCTAAGGAGGATGCAAAGACAAGATCCAGAACCCTTACAAAAACAGTGAATGAGTTCTGGGAACTATAACAAGCTTTCATGAATGATGGATGACACATCACTGTTATCTAGCTAGTTCACTGTTATTACTCAGGTCACAAAGAAGAGAGAAGATCAAAGTACAGCAAAAGTGCATCCCTGAGACTTCACTAGGGAAGAACAAGAAAAAGGAAAATATAATATATCTAAAACCAGAAGCAATGCCTCTGAAATACTGGATGCCAAAGGGGTCAATAAGGATAAAGGTTGCATGTGCTGGAAATAAAAGATACTGCTTTTTTTCTTGTAATGTCACAAACGTGCCTATCAGGATTAGCCTATTCAAAGGTAGGATTTGATTTGTTAGCAAACTGTTTCCTTTTAATCCTATGTTTTCTCTGTTCTTAATTTTTCTTCCTCCTCATTCTCTGCTCCCTGAAAATGCTGAATGCCATCTTTGCTCCCATCAATTCTGGCTCCTGGAAGCAACAGAAAAATAAAATGACCACATGAAAGTTGGTGTGAAAGGGGATAATCCTCCCTTAAGAACCCTGTTTCTCTTAGTGCATAGGTTCTAATGAGGCATGGGAAATAATTCAAGGGCAAAGTCAAGAAAGTATTTTAAGAGGTCAGAGGTGATAACTAAGTGACACATGTTTCTCATAAGCTTACTGGGTAGCTAACATAAACCAAAAAACCTATCAGAAGCCACCCAGATAGATCAGTAATTTTAATGTCAATCCATATTAATCATTCCACTAAGAATAACCTTTCATTCCTAGCACTGCATGCATTTTTTTCCTTGGCATCATTAGTCAGAGAAGAAAGTGAAAAAACTCAGTAGCAGTTTATCCAAATCCCACCTGTATTCTACAATTTCATTTGTATCGGGCAAAGAGACTTCATTTTTGTAATTCCTACATGCAAATTCCTGTTTATTTTCCATGCACATTTTAAAATGGTGTGTGTTTTAGCCATGTCTATCTTTAAAATGTATGCAGTGATGGATTTAATAAATAATCTTAAGAAATTTTCATAAAACCAGGGCAACTAGTAACCATCTCCGTTTCAGTCTGTAGTAACAAATTTGAAACACCTAAGTATGTCAGTGTCTTACAACATCAAGAATAGAGTCAATCTATAGCTATATGGCGACTTTAAGGCATCCCACATTACTAAGTGTCATTTTGTTTCTTCATGTGCCATGTCCTCGTAGAATGTTGGCAATCAGTAGCCTGAACTGGTTTCTATCTAAAAGCTATTCTAAACAGCTGTGTTCATTGCGGACCATTGGCTTAAGTTCTTAAGCCAGAATGTTCTTTTACACCCCAGGCCATGCTTCCCATCTATTTTTCCTTGAAGGATAACTTGCAGCAGATGGTATTTCTTTTTTCGCATAACATGTCCAAAATAAGAAGTTTCATTGAAGATTTAGAATAATAGAAGTTATTATTAGTGTGTTTTAAATATTTTAAATGAACGTATTCCTCCTTATTTCAGAGGACTATTGAGAACCTACAGTATAAATAAATGGCCTCATTCATATGGAGATCTCAGACCCTGTACTCTGCATGTTTTTAAAAAGGCATCAAATAGACAGATAAGGAAATCAGTACCTTATCACAACTCAATGACTAGAAAGATTGCTTTCATACTTAATGATTCAATCAGAATTTAATGTTCTGAAATCTACCTTTTTGCAATGTTTACAGCTCAGCCATTATTTGAGGACGATGCTTGATCTAGCTCAGTGGTTCTCAACCTGTGGGTCCCCAGATGTTCCTGGACTTCAAATCCCAGAAGTCTTCATCTTGGCCAAGATTTCTGGGAGTTACAGTCCAGGAACATCTGGGGACCCACAGGTTGAGAACCACTGATCTAGCTGGTGGGATAGTTCAGTAGTTTAGAGCCAGAGGCTGGGAGTTTGATCCAGAACATACAGGAACTGAAATAATGCCTGGTGAATTTCCCATACAAGGTTGAAAGCCAATGTATGGGTTTAAATTTTTAGCAGTGCACAAGGACTACATAGCTGCTGCTGCTGCTGCTGCTGCTGCTGCTGCTGCTCTCCTCCTCCTCCTCCTCCTCCTCCTCTTCTTCTTCTTCTTCTTCTTCTTGGGGTGGGGGTGGGGAGATGTTCCAAAAGTGTCAAGACCATCATTCATATGTTTTGATGCTTTTCTCTGTCAGGAAATAATGAAAAATGTCCACATTGTCCAAGATAAATCAGTGAAATTCTCTTGCTTGCTGGGGGGCAATGTGTAGCCTACATACTGTAATTAAAAAAAAAAAAACACTGTAAACTGCCCAGAGACTACTTGAAGTGGTATGGGGCAGTATATAAGCAGAACACTTTGTTATTTTCTGCTCGGATATCACTTTTAAAATGAGATGTTGGAAAAGCACACCAATTTGAACCAGTTCAAAACCCCTTACCTTGCCAATGCTGGAGAGAGGATTTTGTGGACTTGTAGAAGAGAAAAGAGCATTTAACAGACAAGAGGAAAATACCAGACTGAATATTTGGTTTAGATTCTTATAATGGCATGACTGAATTCAGAGAAGGAACATAGAGTAGGACCCCCGCATCCACAGGGGATCAGTTCCAGGACCCCCACAGATACGAAAATCTTAGGATAAGAGCTAATGCTCTTATCCAGGGTGGCAGTGGTGGGCCATAAGGGGGTGAACAAACATCAAAGGACCATTCCTCCCTCCTGCCCTGCAACCCCCATTGGCCTCTGCCCTTACCGCCAGACCATTCTTCTCAACTTGGAGGAGGGAATCTCCTACACAGTTGTCATGGTGGTGGCGGTGGCAGAAGAGGCTCCTATGTGGACCTGTAGATGCCTGCAGGCAGTGTGGTTGCCTTTCTTTTTGCTGCCACTGCTGAGGTCTTTGGCGGGTGGCACTGGTGCCTCTTCTTCTGCCACCACTGCCAAGGTCTCAGGCAGGCAGCACAGGCGCCTCTTCATCCACCACCATTGCCGAGGCTGCCAATGTCCTGGGCAGATGTACTGCTGTCATCTCTGCCCCCCAATGCCACTCACTACTCCCCATCTGTGGATAACACTCATGCAAAAACATTCACATAAGTTTTTATTTCTTGTACTGTTCAAAATAAAATCTGGGTGTATTTGCTAAGGCTTCTTGTCTCATTGTTAAGTTCGTGGTAGAACAGGCACATTAAGTTGATAGGAGTTTGGATATCACAGCCTTTTTGTAAATACAGGTACCACTGATTCTGTGGGTCTGCTATATTTGGGACTGACCGTTGGATCACACCTGTATTCCTATTCAAACATGATTCTCCAAAAGATTTTTTAAATGAACAAATGGAATTTCCAGCCTAACAAAGTTAAACAAAGACCATAAAAATACTGTAGATAGCCCCGTAATTAGACCTAATATTACATTTATACTTCAGAGAAACTCTACAGAATATTCAGGTCTGCATTATTTTCCATTTGCTAAATTGCATACAAGTCAATGTGGATGTGAATGAGCTTATAG
Source organism: Phrynocephalus forsythii (assembly GCA_029282475.1). Lineage (NCBI taxonomy): Eukaryota > Metazoa > Chordata > Lepidosauria > Squamata > Agamidae > Phrynocephalus > Phrynocephalus forsythii. The sequence continues at coordinate 60,808,951 of JAPFRF010000004.1, read as the reverse complement.
TTTTTCCCCTCAGTCCATGGATCGTTCCTCTGCAATTGGGTCTTCTACTTTTTATATATAATTGAATTCATGTGTATCAGTTTAGGCATTGTGATCTCTTGATTTGACAACAGGCTACAGATTTCCAGAGAGACCATGCATATTTTTCATGGGTGGACAGATTGTATATTACCTTACCACTTTGGGGATTCTCTTCATTAATATACGAATAGCTCTGCTCCAGCCATGCCTCCTGCCATTCTAGAAGGTCAGAGCAGCTTGTTTGCAGCTTAACAAGGCTTTAGAGCACCAATTTCCTCCTCCCTCTCTGTTGACTCCTGTGGTCAGGTGAAGTGAATTGACCTGGAGAAGGTTGACTTCCCAAGTGACTTCATAGTGCATCCATCCACATTTTTCCTTGCTGTGTAGTTGCACTCTGAGACAGGCTGTTGGCTAAAAACTGACTGATAAAAAGGGGCATCTTAATGGTTTATATGGTTGTAAAATCACATAAGTTCAGTGCTTCTTTTAATGTTTAATAGTGTTTTACTGCTTCAGTTTGTTGTACTTTTAGCTGTATCTGTTTTTCTAATGGATGTTGTAAGATGTCTTGGGACTAGGGTTGGGCTGTTGGTTTCAGAAGCTACTGGATCAAAAATGACACACACGAGCCCATGTGATCTTTGGAAGCCTCTGAAACACAATCAGCCAATTCCTTACCTTGCTCTATGCTCACACGTGGCTGAGCTCCAATGAGGAAGAAGCCTCCAACCTCACCTCCCTGGCTCTGTCCAATAAAGCAGGGTGGTGAGATGATTTCCCTGCACAGTTCCTGATTGGACAGTGCCAGGGAGAAGGAACAATGATGTTGGAGGCTTCTTCCTCATTTGAGCTCAGCCCCGTGCAGGCATAGAGCAAGGTAAGGGATTGGCTGATTGTGTTTTGGAGGCTTCCAAACACCACCTGGGCTCATGTATGTCATTTCAGAACAGGTAGCTTCTGAAATGAATAGCCGTCCCTACTTGGGACCTGATCATGAGGAAGACAGGATACAAATTTATTACATGAATAATACTACAATAAATGATTTATATACAAATATTTTGCATTTCAGATTTTACAGATTAGCACTTCCATGTGAGATGTACATGCATTGTCCCCCTCTGAGATGAGCACTACTCTACGAAGATGTTGGACACGTACACTTGCATGAACAGATTGCCCCTACACCAGTGGCACTTCAAGTGATTAAGGATGCCATCACCTTTGACAGTTTCATTTCTCCATTAAATACATATTTGTACAGTGCCTTAGTTTTCTCTGAGCTTTCCATGAATTCTATTTGACCCTGTTCAAGACCTAATTTTGTACCCCAGGGATTTGGATGAGTTTAACACTGCCACCCCTCCACAGAACAGTGCAAATGAGGAAAGGGAGGAAAAAACTGTCCCTGCCTTACTGTTCTAGCCTGAAGAGGCAGTCAATTTCACCAGGAAGTATCAGGAAGGTGCGAACATGGAAGTCTTCGCAGCACAAGGTGTTTGTTTGGTTCATGGACATTGTTGTTTCCTTCACTTTTCCTTCTGTTTCCTTTCTTTCCATTGCAGAAGGGATTTCCCCCTATCCCACGCTGGCTTCTGCAGAGAATAGGGGAAAGGACATGAGACAGAAGAAGGGGGGAGTTGGAGGAGAAATGAAAGGGAGGTGCTAATGAAGAAACTCAGTTCAGTTTACACTGAAGGAAAACTTAAAACAATTATGGAAGTTTGGCATGAGTCATTCCAGATTTTTGGTGATGGGAAAGGAATCATAGTTCCAGCCCACATCAGTCCAAACAAAATGCCTTGTTTGAACGAGCCCTTTGTAGTCTTACCACACACACACACACACACACACACACACACCACTGTTTTTGCATTATGAAAGTGGCCATAGAGAGTAGAGATGGGCACGAATAAAAAAAAATGGTGTTTTGTTTGTTGTTTGTCATTTAGAGGGTCCGTTTTGGTTCGTTTCTGTTTTTTGCAAATTTTTGCAAAAAATTCGTATTCATTTTTGTTTGTTTGTTACCATTTTGTTACCATTTATTTTAATTTTTTGTGATTTTTTAAAAGCATTTAAATCAGTTCACTGTATTGCCGTAATGAAAACGAAACGCACAACAAATTTTCTGGTGTTTCTGGTCGTTTCGTTTCATTTTAGAGACAAAATTCATTTGTCGTTTCATTACGTAACGAAACAAAAAAATGAAAATGAAAATGAAAAATTGTTCATTTTGTGCCCATCTCTAATAGAGAGTTTTAGGTGAGATGTGAATATGCTTTAATTGATCAGCCAACTTTCTCTGTCAGGATAATTTGAAGAGCAGTGTCAAAGTCCCCAGGATAGTAAATGTCATTATTTTCACATGAACTGTTTTTGTGATAGGTACTACATATTCCATTGTGTTATTTCATCCTTTAGAACACTTGGGGATGTACTGTAGTTTGACTGAAATATGCAATAGTTTTTTGTCTTAATTTATTTATTTTGCCTTTGGTAAACTCTTCCCACTCTGTTTCTGCTGTTTACAATAGGGATGATCATTATATTTAGGCATTGGTTTCTTGAAGGTGAAGGAAACTCTGCACAATATTAGTTTGGCACCTATCTCTCTTTTTGCTTATTGGCTTAGATGAGTAGAAATGTGAAAATGGAGTGATATATTTAAAAAGGCTTGGGTTTATGCTATCCAATATCTTTTCCATAATTGCAGCTTAAGTGCCTTGACTCCATTTTGATTGTCTGAGGCTTATTCAGGATCAGAAGCATTTAAATAAGCAAAGTAGTAAAGAGTGGCTTTTCTGAAAAGTAGCAGCTGCCCACCCATGAGTTACAAAAACAATTACATTTAATAAACACTACAATCCAAACATGGCTTGAAGCACTGTTGTGTTTCATGAATTTTCCTGCCATTTGCTAGTCCATTATCACAGCTGCTCACCTTGTGACCCTCTCAGCCAGGCCTGGTTGCTAATAAGCCACTCAGATTGGTCTCTGGAGTCCAGATTTTGAAGGGAAAAAGCAGTAGAAAGTGAGAGCCGTTCATTAAACACCCAAATATAAAAATGAAAAAAAAAAACCCATCTTGGACAGAGCAGTTATAGAAGCAAATCAGAACCCAACTCCTGGACAAGCCTACTACATCAGAATGATTCCTAAAAACAAGAGGTAACATCTAAGAAAGAATAAGGAAAATACTGTGGCTAGTCAGACATTTATGACTGAGGAATAAGCAAAACAAAAAGGAACATAAAAAGTATTTCTTTTAAACACCAGTGTTATGTTTCTCATATATGGGTCAGGAGGCTCGATAAGAATAACAGCAATTCCATACATAGTGTTCCCCATGTATGATTTTAACATTTGTAACATATAAATTCCAAAGATATTAAAATTATAAAGGATTTATCCAAAGAAAATGTTGAGAATGTTATGATGCCTTGCAAACACTTGAACAAGGGCTGTTATCCAAACTATTTCATTTTAAAGCAATAGACGAAATATAAATATTTCAATAGCTGGCTCCGCGGCGCGGCTGCGCCAGGCGGCAGCCATTTTGCCTCCCCCTCCGGCCGGAAGCCACGTGGGCACTCCTCGCGAGAGGAGGAAAACTCCTAGCCCTTATAAGGGCTGGCCACGAGGTCTCCCGGCCACTTCCTTGGATCGGTTTTGGGCCGATCGTCAGCTCCGGGCCTGCGGCTGCCTTTTACCTGCGTGGTCGGGCGGGCACGGAGCTGAGGAACCGAGGACCGGAGGGAGAGCGGGCGGCGGAGGTTGGAGCCGCGGCGATTGGCCGCGGGATGGAGCGGCGGTCGGCGGCAGCAGCAGTTGAGGGCGGCGCGGACGGCGGAGGAGCGGCGGGGGAAGCGCGGCCGCGCTTCCCCGCAGGTGAAGGCCAACGGGCCGCAGCGTGGGCGGCGCCTGAGGGGATCTTCCCCAGCGCAGCCTACCACGGTCCGCCGGAGCGAGCCACCAGGGCCCCTGGCCCGGGGCGGCAGGGGGAGGCCCGGTGGGTGGGGTGGCCCCCTGGGAGGCCTGCGGTTGGGGTTCTCCGGCGCGGCCTGTTGTGACTCGCCGGGGCGGGGGTCACTGGTCCCGCGGCGCAGCGGGTGCGGGAGGCCGGGGCGGGCAGCTTGGGCCCCAGTGAGGCCTCCGGCTGGAGGAATTTCTTCCCCGTGCGGCCGGGCGCGGTTCGCCGGGTAGGGGGATTGGGCCCGCGGCCCTCCTGGTGGTGGGAGGCCGGGAGGGGCGGTGTGGGCCCCGGGGAGGCCTTTGGCCCCTTTCGGTTTGGCGGAGCCCGCGCTAGCGTGGAGCGCAGCCTGCACAGTCCCCAGTGGGGGGGTTCCCCAGCAGTGGGCAGCGGGGAGCCCATCCCCAGGCCCGGCATCGTCCTGGGTGGAGGGCCGGCGGGGCCTGGTCGGAGACGGGGCTACCAGGGTGTGCTTTCGGCATGGGCCCTTCCCCCCCATCGGCCCCCGGCCTGCCCTGCGCGACTCTGCATTAGGCAGCGGCCTGGCGCAGTGGCCCGCTCGCGCGTGGCAGCCCCGGGTGCGGCCTAGCTTCGATTAGGATACCCGGGCTGGTGGTCAGCCAGATCAGGGCGTGGGAGCGATGGCCCCAAGGAGAACCAAAGGGGGGCCCAAGGGCAAACACCCCGCAAAGCGCCCAGCCCCTGAGTTGTCCCCGGACACATCTTCTTCGGGGAGGACGATTGCCCGGTGTGGGCACAGTTGCAGGCCAGGGCGGAGGCCTGGGAGGGCGGACCCAGTGGAACCCAACAGGCCGGGGAGGGGCCTTCTACCAGCAGGGCCATGGGGCCCGTAGGAGGGCCCTGCGCAGGAGGTTGGTGAGGAGCCTAATGGATCGCTGTGATGCTCTTGAACATCGGCCGGTGTTGGCGCAGCGTGCAGGGGAGCAGGAGCAGCAAGCCCAGGAGGACGCAGGGCAAGGCCGGCAGCCTGCCGGCCCACCAGTACCGGCGGGAATGGCACCGGATGGCGCAGCAGCAGCAGCAGCAGCAGCCGGCCCACCGGGGCCCCCAGCAGGCGAGGAGCTGATGGCACAGCCACCTAGCAACAGTGAGTTGGCGTGCGCACCGGACACGACACCTGTAGAAACCTGGCCTTGGGGGCCTGTGGGGGAAGTACAGCGGGACATAGGAGGGAGACAAGGGGAGTTAGGGGGTGGACCTTACACGCCCCAGACCCATGGGGGCCCAGGGAGGGCCGCCTGGTGCTACGCCGGCGGGAGCGGCTCCAGGGCCACCCGGTTTCCAAGGGCTACAGGTAAGTCCGGCAGTTAAGACGCCGCCAGGGGGACAGTGGGGGCAGGCGCCCGTGGCGCGGGGCCCAGCGACCCACTGGGGACCGGGACTGCAGGGTGCGGGCGGGGTGGCCCTGATGTACCCCGGTCAGCTCGCCTCGCCAGTGGGGGGGTTCCCGGGCGGGGGCCACCCCAAGGATACCCTAGTACTTGGGCGGCGTCCCCGGTGTACGCGGGGGTGCCGTACACAGCGTTGCCTTATGCTGACTACGCATCCCCGTTGGGGGATCACCTTGCCCAGGCGACGAAGGAGAAGATCTGGCGGGGGGACTATGTGGACCTGTTCGGCCTCCTCAATAGGGAGCTCGACTCTAAGGAGCTCGAGAAGGAGGACGCCAAGGACAGAGAGCGGCGCCTTCGGCGCAAGCCGGAGAGAACCTGGGCCAATTGGTTACCTGCCTTTAACATTTATATGTCCATGGTCCTGCACGCCCATCCCTGGAGGGCGCAGTCACTCATCAAGTACCAGGACATGATATACCGTGCATTTGTAGACTTCCCCGGGTACACATGGCTAACGTATGACAAGCATTTTCGGATGAAAGCAGCAACCCAGCCACACCTCCGGTGGGATGAACCATACCCACCATTATGGCTTCAATACATGACCCCCTCACGCCCAGTCTTGGGGGACAGGTTTGATAGCGGGCACATCATTAGGAAGGCTAACCCAGTGGCAGCTGCCCGCCCCATGGCGGGCCAGCAGGTTCAACCCCGGCTGGTCTGCTGGGACTTCAACGGTCAGGGGTCCTGTACTCGCACGCCGTGCCGTTTTAAGCATGAGTGCTCCGTTTGCGGAGCCCAGCATGCGGCAGTTAACTGCCCAAGGGCCAGAGGGTCTTTTGGCAAGCCCGGGGGCGGGGGACAGCAGAGACAGCCCCCGCCAGGGGGAGCACCGGCTCAGGCAAAAGGGCCCCAGCCCAATCAACTGTGAGGTGTTAGGGCGGTGGTTAAGTCTCTACCCCGATAGGGATGGAGCACGGTTTTTGGCACAAGGTTTTGCCAGGGGTTTTAGAATTCAGTTCGTTGGGACGAGGAGGGCGTTCTCGGCGCCCAACTTGGGTTCATTGAGAGGAATGGAACATGTGGCTGAGGAGAAAATCGATAAGGAGGTGGCGAAGGGGAGGGTCCTGGGCCCCTTTGACAGCCCGCCGTTGCCCAACTTCAGGGTCTCATCCCTGGGGTTGGTGCCTAAGAAGGCGCCAGGGGAGTACCGGCTCATACACCACCTCTCGTACCCCGAGGGGGAGTCGGTCAACGATGGGATCCCCTCGGACCTCTGTTCCATTAGGTACACCTCCTTCGATGCGGCAGTAGCCAGGGTACGGGCGTGCGGGGTGGGGGCCAAAATGGCAAAGTGTGATATACAGTCGGCATTCCGGCTCCTCCCAGTACATCCGGATGATTTTGATTTGTTGGGATTCCAGTTCAAAGGGAAGTTCTATTTAGACAGGGCACTGCCGTTCGGTTGCTCCATCTCCTGTGCCATTTTCGAAAAGTTCAGTTCGTTTATCAAGTGGCGCCTGCGGTACATGACAGGGGAGGGCGGGATAGCCCATTATCTTGACGATTTCCTGTTTTGCGGGCGGAAGGGATCGGGCACCTGCGGGTTCACGCTTCGGACCTTCCAAGAGATGGCCCGGGAACTGGGCCTCCCTTTGGCGGCAGACAAGACGGAGGGCCCGGCGACCTGCATTACCTTCTTGGGGGTGGAGCTGGACACCTGGAATCAGTCCTGCCGGCTTCCAGAGGACAAGCTGGGGGACCTGACAGCGAGGGTGGCAGCACTACTGCCGCACAAGAGCGCAACTCTCAAAGAGCTCCAGGCCCTTGTAGGACACCTGAATTTTGCATGCCACGTGGTGGTGCCTGGCAGGCCGTTCACACGGCGGTTCTGCCAGGCGATGCAGGGACTCAAGAACCCCACACATAGGGCCAAGATCACTGGGGGGATGCGGGAGGATCTGCGCATGTGGCTAGACTTCTTGCAGGGGTTTAATGGGGTGTCCTTCTGGTGCGAGGAGCTGCAACTTGGGGCCGACTTCCAGGTACAGACCGATGCCGCGGGTGCTCACGGCTTTGGGATTTACTGGAAAGGTAAGTGGTGCTGCGGCACCTGGCCCCCGGGGTGGGTGACGGCGGGTATCACCCGGGATTTGACATTCTTGGAATTGTTCCCCATAGTCGGCGCACTGTGGATCTGGTCACGGGATTGGGCCAACTCCACAGTCCGCTTCTGGTGCGACAACATGGCGGTCGTTTATACCATCAATGACGCAACATCTAAGTCGGAGAGGGTGATGGGGTTGGTTCGGGCCATGACGCTGCAGGTGTTGCAGTACAATATTGTGGTGTGCGCCCGCCATGTGCCGGGACTTGATAACTCCGTTGCTGATGCTCTTTCCCGCCAGCAATTCGAGCGCTTCAGGGCACTGGCACCAGAGGCGGCAGATCTGCCGGAGCAGCTGCCAGAGAAGGTATGGCAGATTGGCGGGAGGAAGCTGATGGGGCCCTCGGGCTGGCGCTCGCGCCAAAAACACAGAAGGCGTACGAGGGGGCAGTTAAAGACTTTGCAGCCTTCCAATCACTGATGGACATTGCCCCCGTCTGGCCTGCCCCAGTCGACCATATTCGCCAATACTTAGTTTTCCTGCATCGGAAGGGCCTCGCACCAGGCACAATGCAGGGCCGGCTCGCCGCCCTGGCATTTCACGCCAAGGCACTGGGCTGCCCGGACTCTACTCAGGATTTCCGAGTGTGAAAGATGTTGGAGGGATGGAGCAAGGCTAGGGGCCGGGTGGCGGATTGTCGTTTCCCCCTCACCCCGGAGATCTTAGCCCGTATGTCAAAGCAGTGGGCCCAGCTGTGTAGGAATGATTACGAGGCGGCCCTCATGAGGGCAGCAGCACTGGTGGCCTTTTTTGGGGTGTTCCGCGTGAGTGAGTTGGTGGCAGCCGGGAGGACTGATGCATCCGGGGCGGCCTTTCGGCGGATGGATTTCCACTTCCAGGATGATGAGGCGGTTTTTATGGTGCGAAGGTCGAAAACGGACCAGGGCGCCAGGGGGCAGCGAGTGGTCCTGGGCCGTTGCTCGGTAGAAGAAGTCTGCCCGGTCCGTGCCATGGAAGCATTTGTGGCACTGCGAGGGGACAGGGAAGGTCACATTTTTTGCCACAAGTCGGGGGAACCACTGACGAAATTTCAGTTCTGGGCCTTGTCGCAGCGGGCCCTGGATAACCTGGGGTTACGGGGCATGAAGTTCGGCACCCACTTGTTCCGAATCAGGGCGGCTTCAATGGCGGCGGCGCTGGGCTACGAGCCGCAGTGGATACAGTCCTTGGGGTGGTGGGCCTCCGCCTGCTATAAGACGTATGTCCGCCCCTTGCCTAACTACTAACATCTCGGCTTTATTCCCTTGCAGGACTCGGGCTGGGTCGGCTGAGGAGTCGCATCCTCATCCTCGGTCACAGTTATGTTTATTGGGCGGAGAAGTACGCTGCACAAACCGCCTGGGGAGTTAATCTGGGGATGGGTGGTAGGGCTGTTATCGAGTGGAAGGGTTTACGAGGGATGAGGTGGTGCCAGTTTGAGCGGATTGCCCGGTTGGCGACCACGGGGCGCCCACCGGATGTGATGCTGGTCCATCTGGGCGGCAACGACATAGGGTGCCAGACAGGCAAATCCCTGGGGCAGGACATAGTCCACGACCTCGCGGCGTGGAAGGAGGGCGCCCCAGAGGCAAAATTGGTTTGGTCAACCATCATACCGCGACGCCAGTGGAAGGCGCGGTGTGCGGCTCAGTTAATGAACAAGGTGCGCAGGGAGGTCAACAGGGATGTCTGCAGGGCAATGGTGCATGGGTTGGGTACCGTGGTGGGCCACCCCAGGATTCCAGCAGCAAGTGCGGAGTTATATCGGGACGACGGCGTGCACCTCTCGGATAGAGGGATGGAGATTTTTTTGAACGATTTGAAGCGGGGCCTGCTGGAGGTATTGACTGGTTGATGGGGTGGGGGTGGGGGCCATAGCAAGGCCAGGCCCCCACCGTGGCGGTAGTGCGGATAACGGAAGGACAGCTGGTGAGTAGGGTCTCAATTTCCCGGTGGGGTCGCCCAGCCTCACGGCGTTCCAGACCTGAGGTCACAACGCCGGGGGGGTGGATGCACCTGGCAGGGCCCAGCGGGCAGACAGGCACAGGTGGTGAGCCTGGGCTGCCCGTCTGGGGAAAGGGGACCCGCCGGCCGAGGCAGTCCCGTTTGATGACGGGACGGCCTCGGGGCTATCGACTCGCCCAGGACACTGTCAGCGGTTAGGGTCCTGGGAGACCCCAAGTAACATCTTACAACCCGCACTACAGCAGGCCCCAGGTTGGATGTTCTGTTTAATGTTAAGTGATTAATAAAAGTGTGGCCCGTAGTGGTACCCCAAACATCTGTCTCGCGTGGTTATTCCAGCGTGGAGGGGCAATAGCTGGCTCCGCGGCGCGGCTGCGCCAGGCGGCAGCCATTTTGCCTCCCCCTCCGGCCGGAAGCCACGTGGGCACTCCTCGCGAGAGGAGGAAAACTCCTAGCCCTTATAAGGGCTGGCCACGAGGTCTCCCGGCCTCTTCCTCGGATCAGTTTTGCCCGCCCACCCGCCCTTTCAGGCAGCAGTATGATTTTATGGTCGCTTCGGGGCCGGATAGGAATTTGTGACCTGGGGGCAAGATTGGCCGTGGGCCCCCAGGGATTTTTCGCCTATCCCATACTGCTGCAGCATGGTGGGTCATAGGTAGGTGTTAGTTTGGTCACACGGGGCGGTAGTGCGGATAACGGAAGGACAGCTGGTGAGTAGGGTCTCAATTTCCCGGTGGGGTCGCCCAGCCTCACGGCGTTCCAGACCTGAGGTCACAACGCCGGGGGGGTGGATGCACCTGGCAGGGCCCAGCGGGCAGACAGGCACAGGTGGTGAGCCTGGGCTGCCCGTCTGGGGAAAGGGGACCCGCCGGCCGAGGCAGTCCCGTTTGATGACGGGACGGCCTCGGTGCTATCGACTCGCCCAGGACACTGTCAGCGGTTAGGGTCCTGGGAGACCCCAAGTAACATCTTACAACCCACACTACAGCAGGCCCCAGGTTGGATGTTCTGTTTAATGTTAAGTGATTAATAAAAGTGTGGCCCGTAGTGGTACCCCAAACATCTGTCTCACGTGGTTATTCCGGCGTGGGGGGGGCAATGATGTTTGGCATACTTTTTTTTCTCCCTGTTGGTTCTCCTCAGTGTCATTTTTCCTCTTCTCAGCACCCATCAGCGTTCCACAAACTGCCATAGTTTGTGGCCATTTTCTACAGTGACTATGATATGATTTGTTTAGCATTTCATGTCAGAGACTTCACCAACTCTGAAGGAGCACCAGGGAGTAGTGATTCCTTAGAGATGAATAGATTGTTCTTCTTCCATTACTTTACTGCTTTGTGGTTTCATTTCTTTTTGGCTCAGCTGAGAAACTTTTTCAGATTAGTTCCGCAACTATCCCATGCATGGTTCACCATCCAGTTCCTTCAGTCTATTCATGTGTTCTCCACATCAGTCATGTGTTAACACTCCACCAAAGAGACAGTTCACATGTCTAGAGAATCTTCATGTGCCCATGCTGATCAACTACTGCAAAAAGGAACCTTGATCATAAATATAATTATTAGAGATGGTCATGAGATGAATTTTTATTTGTTTCATTATTCATTATTTGTTTCATTACATAACAAAACAAATAATGAACCTAGGAGTAAAATCTAAACAAAATGAAATGAAACAGGAAAATTGGTTTGTTACATTTCGTTTCTTTAATGGAGGCATGTGAAGAAATGAGCTGTTTTTAAAGGCTTTAAACAGATGAGAAACACTTCAAAAATATCATAATTTTTAATGCCTGATTATAGCTATTAGGTTGATGCCAGTTATTTAAAACATCTAAAAATGTATTTTAAAGAGATCTTTTTAAAAGGGGACAAAATGGCTGCTGCATACTTTTGTTAATGGCGCCAAATCTGTGCAGAATGGCATTTTTAAGGCATTAAAACGTCCTGAATATACTTAAAAACCCAGCTAAAATTATTTTTTCTGCCTGATAATACCTAACAGGGGATGAGGAGTGCTTAAAACATCCATTTATGTGTTTTCTCAGATCACTTTTTAAAATGTTTTCCACCTGGTCTGCGGCATTGGGATGCCTGATACTGGTCAAATGCATTAAATCGCACAAAGAATTAATGAACCAATGAAATGAATTTTTTTAAAAAATCCATTTAAAATGAAATGAGATGAAACAAATCCTTAAGCAAAACAAAACAAATTGCCATTTTTCGGTTCGTGTCCATCTCTAATAATTATATCAGGATTCTTTTTGTGTGCAAAAGCAATTTGAATACAACTGTCTGGTTCCACGTGGGAGCGCAGATTTGCCACACAGAGGTCCTTTTCCCTCCCTGGATGAAAGATCACGAGATGTGAATCTGCATCTCACATGATCTGGGGAGGGAGGGGGAGGAATGGTGTATAAATGAACACTCCTCCCTAGCCTCTGCCTCTTTTGAGGCTAGCATCCCACCCCTTTAGCTAGTGTGATTCTAGCTGGCCACCTTAAAATACTAGATATGAATTTTTGCCTTGCTTTCCAGAATTGGATGGAAGGAAAGAAGGAATTTTTTGCCTATCCCACACTGGTAGAAGGTAGGTTTAGTGGGTTATGTTATGTTAAGTAGGTCATAATTGCAGGCAGTAAAAAAAAGTGTAAGCATTGGTGAGTCTTAGGTGAGATAAATTAGGGCCTGACCTATCTAACCCCATGATGCCTCAAAGCACAAGTTTACAGTGTCAGGGAAAAGACGTGCTAGGCAGCCTCCCTGGGCTGAGACCTGCCTTTAGTGGGGCTTGGTGATCCAGGGGTACCCAGTTTCCCTGAAAATAAGATGTACCCCCAAAATAAGCCCTAGCAGGATTTCTACACATTTGTTAAATATAAGCCCTACCTCGATAATAAGACCTAGTGATAGCCGTGGCTGTGCCTGCACAGAGAGAGAGAGAGACAGAGACAGAGACAGAGAGTGCACATTGTCCCTCCTTTTCCATCCATGGCCCTCCCCCCTTCACTTGGGCTACCAAAGTTACCGTACTTCGTAGCATGTTTGCTTGCAGTTCCTGTTTCCCTGAAAATAAGACCTACCCCAAAAATAAGCCCTAGTGTTTCTTCTTGGGGAAAAATAAATATAAGACAGTGTCTTATTTTTGGGAAAACACAGTAGTAGAGTTAGTTGCTAGCTGCAGACTTTTTGTCTTTGTGATCCATGGCTGAGGGTCAGGGGACTCACCCATATGATAGTTGGTGAGGATGTAAAAGTTCTTGATCCCAACTGTAGCTTCCACACTACATGCATTTTGTGTCTGGTTGTTGTTTAATAAAATGTCGCCCAAGTTAAACCCATCACTTGCATCTCATATCTTATTTTGTATTGGGAAGGCCATGTAAAGTACTACAATTACACCCACACTGTTGCTCTTAAAGTTTTATCTATGTGTATGATCACAGTGGTGGACAGAATCCAATTACTTACACCTGCCAGTATAAGTCACTAAGTGGACAAGTCAAGAGTGAATCCACACTACTGTAGTTGAGAAGCTGATGGTTGCATTTCCTGTTGCCCACAATGCTATATGCTTGACTAACGAAATATATGATAATAAATAATTTTGTTGGGGATTCTGGTGTATATAATATGTTAACTTTTAAGTCCGAAATGGCTTGTGCCCAGATTATCTGATGAGTCACCTACTCATTAAAACATTAAGACGTACTTCTCCAAGTATCCCCAGTAAACACAATCTGGTGGATAGCTACTAAATATTTTTTTTCTATATGGTTATCCTACTAGTGAGAGACTACTGATTTTATTTATTTATTTATTTATTTATTTATTTATTTATTTATTTATTTATTTATTTCCATAGCTTGTATGCCGCCCACTACCCAAAGGTCTCTGGGCGGCGCACAATCAAAATAGACATGTCTTGCAATAGTCTTTTCTATGCCAGATAATGATTGTATTTTTGAAGGCTCTCCATTTCTGATCTATTTTAATGCCTGGGATCTTTGTCACCTGCTCGGATAGTGTGAGTAGTTTGAAGCTTGTCCAAACAGGGGATCCAAATGTATGCATGGAAACGGTGGTAATTTACAGCAAACTGGATCTGTATAACATGAGAAGATTGTCATACTTTATCCTCACTGGACAGAATTCTGGACTTTACCTTTTAAAAAATTATTTCATGAATAATATCATGATTATATTAATAACATCTATTGCATTAGTGATATTAATATGCTAAATAAATAATTATGTCTTGGCCATTTAGGCTTTGCTGTCTCTTTCATTTTTTCAAAATTTATTTTTCATATTTTCTGTTTGTAATATTTTGATTGTAAATTGCCCAGAACATTTGGATGGCACATAAAGGTGGAAAGCAACTCTTTTGAACATGGTACTCTACTGAAACTCACCATTCAATGTTTACATCAGAGGTTCCTCCCAGTTTCAGATTTGTGAGCAAAATATGAGTCACACAGGAAAGGAATTTATGCAGCAGATACAAGGATGGCAGATTTCTGAAGACACAGTAAGCTTTTAATGTAAGTTTTATAAAACAAAGCATATCCCTAGAATAGAGGAACTGGATATATACACTGGCCTTCAAGTATATGAACTTGAAAATGACAAAAGAAATACAGAGTAGAGAGAGCTATTCAGCTTTGTGGGAGATGAAAGGAATTTCAGCTAAGCTGTTGGTGATCTCCCTCCCCTACCATATCACATAAAGCACCATTTCAGCAAAGGATTTGGGACTTAACAGTATACATTTGATGTGACTACATGTGTGGCTTTATGCCTTTGCCCCCAACAAAACCACACTTGCTTTTTCAGGACTCTTGCAAGGATGTTGTGATCCCCTTAACACAAGTGGATCCATACAACTACATTTGAAGTTGTTCTCAGTGGTGGGAACTGTGTGTGTGTGAATTGAATCTTTGTGTTGGAATAGTATAAAGTGGCCTAATAGCTGTCACTATGCTGTGTGTTCTGAATCAATACATTCTCTTTGAGTGAGCTCTAAATATATGTAGTTATGTGCTACTGCCTTAGATTCACTGTATTCTGAAAGCAGAATCTAGCCTTCTTTCATCAACATGAATTTGGTCCATATTGGATTGGGAGCATGACCTTGGATACAAAGTAAAGGAAGCCTGCCACCAATGAACTTCCATGAACCAAGCTATTTTGAAATACTGCACAATCTTTTAGTTTCATTAAATACTGCCAGTATTCATTTAAGAATCTGTTGCCACTAGAGCATTGTAGGGAAAATGACAGATAGACCTATCTACTGATTCTTTTTCTGTAAAGACATCAGGCTACACTTCTCATAGTTCTCAGGCTGGTATTATATGTCAAAGCTCTTGGGTAGTGGATGAGACCTCATTAGTTTATCTCCTTTCAGCTTTGTGATGTATCAACATTCACTGGGCATGTTAATGACTATGCTATTGTCTTTGCTGGCCTAGTGCAGAGCGGACTCTCCCCTGCCAGTGGATGTTGCACATCTCTCAACCCAGTGAACAATGATGTACAACTGAGCTATTGACAGAACTGAGAGAGAGGAGACATCAAAATAATGTCTTAGTCCAAACCACATCTAGATAGACAGCTCAAACTCCAGGTCTAAGCTGAGAACATTTATCCTTTGCTACCTTTATCCTCCCCCCGCCCAGAAACCACCAGGATTTCCTGATAGCGCTCTCACCACTGTAGCCAATGCTACTTACCAACCTTTCTTATACTTTTCCCCTGTTTTGAACTGTAGAACCAATGTAGCAACAATTCCTGGACTGACTCTGGCCTCAACTTTGAGTTCTCTTTCACCTGGGTGTTGATAATGCCTTCCTTGTATTTCCACTATGCCTAGTTGTGGACTCCCTTTTCATCAGCTTGCCATGCACATGTGGCATGAAAAGAGGAGAGGTGTATGTCCAGAATATATTAGTGATATATATGCAAGATGACTCCTTATTTGTAGTTCAAATATTTTCCTTGATGAAAATGGACTTGGATGATGATCATATATATGCCATCTACAGATGTTGGCTGCAGAAAATGAAATTCAGTATTTCCCAAACAGATGCATTTAATAAAGTGGCCAATCCCAAAAGAATCACTATGCAGACATGTGTTATATTATTTCCTCCTCTTGCAAAATGCAAATGCATTCACCCATTAGAAAGAATGAAAGTTCAACTCAATTCTGTCTATGGAACACAAGCAGTTTTCCTCTGGTTGCATACAAGGGAGAATTGTGTTCCACATGGCCAAGTTTACTTTTTTGATTTTAATTTGTCACTTACCCTGGCAATAATAGGCTTGTCTGCATTCCAGATCCACTTTGCAATAATTAAACCAAATGAAAATGTTTACTCCAGGGCTCACAGAAGGACATTTTGCTCAAACGATCCTCGTTGGTTCACCCAGGTAACAATTCAAGTCTTCATGTATGTAATTTTGTTGCTGCTGTTGTTGTTAAATACAGAAAAGGGGAGAGCCAGAGAGAGACAGAGAGAATATTTTTAAAGCATCACACAGCGCTTCAAGCAAATGTGGTCTGGATTCCAGAAAAAAGCAGTTCAATCACTCACTACATGTATTTAATATATTGAACAGGAAACCGGGATATTGGGGTAAGATGTTTTGGCTCTGCCCTTTTCATATGCTCTGAATAAAAGTGTGCCATACTGAAGCTGGTAATTGTAGAAGATTGAAGACAGACAACCCAAAATGAATAGAAAATGTCAGTACTGCCCTTTGAGTTCTTTCTTTAATATTATTATTATACTTCAGCCATTTTAAATGCAGAAGAATTACAGTATTTAAAATCAAGTAAAATAGACAGAAATTTAGATTACAATTGAGTGTTAAATCCCAATCTAGTTAACAATTTAATCATTTGTTTTCTACACAAAATTTTGGAACTTCGGCTTGGGAAGTCAGGGAGAAGAGAAATATAAAATTTGTCACATCTACTTGAACGGTGTTTTAAAATTGGGGGAAAGAATTGAGGATATGAATTCTTAAAAATATGCAGTCCAACAGGACATGTTGCATAGTTTTCACCATTACAGATTAATGGGGCCAAAACATTGGTCATAAGGGACATATAAGCATCTTCCTTTTAAAATGGCTGAGGACAATGCTTTCAAATGGGCCAGGGTAAAAATTATCCAGTACCTAGCAAGGTCTAAACAATAAGGATAAAGTGCTGGAGAAAGATCCTATACATTCAAGTTATGATATTGTAGATCTCTTAGGTACCTCTTGAGGAGCTAAGTAACTCGTGCTCTAATACAACATGGCCTAAATTTAGAGGAAAACTCCAAACATTACCCATTCAGTTTGGAACACTCTATCCTCTGAGTTCCACAACCTCTTCTTTGAACATATCATTGAACAAGGAGGAAGCCAAAATGTATCTTAATATTTCATATTTTTAGTCAATGTATTAATACTTCTTGGGGGAAAATAGGGTGTATGTTACAGGAACATTTTATTGTGTGTTGGTTAGATCAGCAAATGTCTATAAATACTGTCACATATACATCAAAAGGAGACTTATATTAATCCTATCTAAACTAAGTATTCCATCACAGAGGATAGGGAGTCTTGGATATAGTTATGAAAGATATGCAGCTATTCTGTTTGCCATCCTTTGAGTGTATCTGCTTATGCTTTTCCTTTATATTTCCTCAATATCTTTTTAAAATCCCCTTTGGCATTCCAGCTCATGTTAATAACTGCAGATGAGGCTTTTAGTCAAGGAGGACACAGAGTGTTTTGCATACTGGGGAGCTGATCCTAATCCTTTGCTGCCTTCCTCCATGTAACTCTTTTGTGTAAACTAGATGGCAGTGGGTGTTCTCCTTCCGGCAGATGATTAAATTTTGACAACAGTGAACACTCTCACTGTTTGCAGCTTTGACAGTCATCAAACACATCAAGTTTTTCCACCAGAACTTTTCTTCAAATGCCTGAAGTAGTTTAGTTTTTCCAGATAATCTCAAGGAAAACACTATGCACTGAATCACAAATAACTTTGCATAATTAACCAGCATGTGTGAATGACTGAAATGGACCCTGGAGTTCAGTGAAACCCTGTTATAAAACATATACATACATAACAGCCACACAGGAAAAAAATGAATTAACATTTGCACAAATGACTTGTTTAAGTAATGCATAGCAGAAATAATGCATTACTGTAGACAACTCAATGGTCAAAATCCTGTTGCTTTGCTATGCATGTTTAAAGCAAGTGGTGCAACATTTAGTCACTTCTAGCTTGCAGTTAACAAGTCCTCACAAGAGTTCTTGAGCACAAGCTGAGCCAGCAAGTGTGTCCATGAGAATCCCACTAGCCAACTTGTTAACTGCCAGCTAAAGGTGGCAAAACGTCATCTTTTTTGCTTTCAATATGTGTAAAAAAGCAATAAGATTTCAGCAAAATTGAGCAAAGATGTCAAGAACAGTCTGTTAACTGCATGGAAGCTTTGGAGGGGTTGTTTACATTTCTTGCTGTTGTTTAGCAATCAGCCATTTGTTCTGCTCTTGCTGTATATTTACATCCCTTGCTTTCCAAAGAAAAGGGGCATTAATCCTAACAACAACAACAACAACAACAACAACAACAACAACAACAGTTTTTACCAGTTACACAATGATAGAGATTGTGTTCAGAAGAAATAGTATGCCCTTTCTCACACTTGCCTAGAGGCAAGGAATCTTATGAGGGCTTGAGAATACCTCACCATGGTGTCTTGCCAAGTGAAGGCAACCTAAATTGATAAGAACAAAGAGTGTTCTTTCCATACTTGATTTTACTATAATTTTCCTCTCTTTATTTCTACATTAAACTAACTTTGGCTAAAATAAGAAGTCTATTAGTTGAATGCATGCATGAATAAAAAGCCAATCGATACTGGGTTTTAAAGATGAGCCTTTTAGAATTGAGCTTAGAAGTGAACTGAAAACCAATAGATTTTTTTCTTTTCAGCACAGGCATGGTCACATTGCCTAATATTCTATTTGTTTCTATAGCTGACTTTGATTTTATATTAATTTCTATGTCTAGACTTATCTTCAAGGCATCCCCTATGTCCTCATATTAGATATGATTATATTGTTCAATGGGTCTGATAAAATCCCGCTGAATTTGGGACAAAAGCAAGGTTTTATGTGTGAAAGTATTCATATTATGTGCAACAAACATTCTCAGTGGAATCTAATCCATGTTTAATTTGGGTCATATTCAGATGGCTTAATTAAATTTGATGTGTTTTTAGTTTAATATCTCAGAGCTCATTACTTGCATGAAGAACTCTCTAGGAACCATACCAGTACTTTCTCTTTTTTGCGAAATTGTGATATATCCTGAAGCAGTGAATTAGGATTGGATTATAAATAGAATGGACCTGTGGGAACGGGAGAAAATGGATCTTTTAAAAAGGCATGTACTGTCATTTCCATTTTGTGAAGGAAAAGCATGATTCTTCTGAAACAGTGGCAATACCCTTGTTGCATGGGGCATGGGGAGATGATACATTAGTGGCATTTTGCTCAGAGAATGACTGGAAGATTAAAATGAGTGCATAATATCTACATATCCTTTGTGTTATTTGGTAGTGGAAATGTCTAAGAAGAGTCCAACTATTGTCTAAAGTGGAATGACTAATCATTACATACTACAATTTTTCTGCACATAATGTCTGGATATATTAAAATGTTTAAGAACTGTGCCCAAATATCTAAGAAAAAAAAAGGAAATGGCATGCTTTCAATCTTCTGTATCCTAGCCATACTCTACTAAATGAATTCTCAGCATCATAGTCTAGAAAGAAACCCATCAAGAGTTTCATCTGTTATGGAGATATTTAAGTCTCACAACCTCAGATGATACCATTAGATACCACATTTGAATCATGAGATTGAAAGACTATTCATTCTGCCTAACATTTTTAATTTCCATTTTGTACTGAGGTTCTTAAGAATAAGAAATAGCAGCAAGGCTTTCACAGATACTGGATTACCTCAGAAACATCCATTAATAATTGGTACAGCCAGAATAATGTGAGACAGAGAAAAATCAGAAATAGCAGTCTCATTCAATTGATTCCAGGAAACAGCCATAACTAATAGCTGCAATACAAATGCTTATGTCCCCCAAACCAAAAGATGTTATAAATCCTTGGAGTCTAAGAGTGAATAACCCACTGGCTTTAGGAAGGAGCACAAGTACTTTACAGATGTTAATGTAGCCCAGTCTGTGAAACATCCTCTGAGGGACTCCATTACCTCCCATGGTTACTTGTTCTGCTATTAACTTATCATGAAAATAGTCAGCCAGCAGAACAAATTACAGAGTGAGGGCCATCAATCAGGGGTATCTGTGATTAAAATGAAATCTATAGAATCCACTATTACCAATGGCATGCCATAAGTTGCTTGTTTATAGACCCATAGAGTCTAACACTCTGAGACCAAAACAAGGTCTGCAGGCAGACGTATGACTGGATTAGGGAGCAGTTTAGATGGCTTTAATTCTAACACTTGCTTTCTTGATATTAAATACTGATTAAATCTGTGAAGCATTATATAAAAAGTCATGCTCAAAGAGAAATTCTGTCCAATAAGCACCACACGTTTCTTAGCAGCAGTACATCAACTGATATGTGGTGAAGTCTCACCAAAGCAGTAGGTGGAAAGTTTTGCTCTGTTCCAGGGCTCTGCATCAGAGAGGTCTCTTTCTCCTGGGTATCCCTGGAATCCTACATTTGGTATTTTTTGAAACAAAATCAGAGAGTGGTATATTAATTCACAGACTCCAACTGTACAGAAAAAAGAAGGGTAGGTAGATTGATTCTTGAGACCAGTGAGACAGCAGGAGAATGCCAGAATGCGAGGCCAGGACCTCTGACCTGTTCTTGAGGAGAGTTCACTTGGCTGACAGGCAGCTTAGTTCTGATCCAATGGTTCCACTCTTTTATAATGGATACATGCACTATATATACAATGATACCATTATAGCTTTTAAAAAACTACAGTCAAGATTAAATCCATTGCGGCCATATGCTGTTAAGCCACACACAAGTGAAGACAATCCTAATAGGGGCTTCAAGGTATAAGGACCTTTTCAGCGCCAACTTTTCCCCACCCAGGACTTTCAATGGCTGAGCAGGTAACCCAGATTGCCTGGATATCAACGTAATCAATGTGAAGTCCCCACCACCACCACCACCACACACACAGCCTGAATTATTTCAGTGGATGCCCTTGTCTGTTTCTGCTGTAATTCAATGTCCAAGTCTAGCTCATTTTTCAGAATGAAATGCACTCACAATTCAGAGGGATTGGCATCTTCTGCTTGTGTTTGGATGTATGGATTTATTAGACATGGCTCTGAAAAAATCTTTTCTTTTAGAAAGCACAGCATGCATTGGTCCAGAATCAAAAGCTATAGAACTAAACGGCAGTGTCTATAATTCACCCAGAGGGTGTTTTGTAACACAAATGGCAAAGACTTGCCCAGTTGTCCTGTTGCTTCCAAGCCAGCTAACCTCAACTAATTCAAACACATTTTGAATGGGCTGGTTGAGAGCGTTGGAAGGAAAAATAAGCCAGCCCCAAGGCATCTCCACCTATTTCCTGTGGCAAGGGTGACATCTTCTATCCTACAAGTAATACAGTATGTGCTTCTGTTTGAGTATAAAATTCTGAAACAAAACTTGTGATACTTTTTCTGAATCAAGTATGCTTTGCCTAATTTTTGCATTTGCTGTTGTTATGTGCAGTGTTGGAATGATTCCACATAGGCACATTATTGGGTTCAACAAGCCAGGCCTCATGCAACAACTTCCTTTGCAAGCATGAGTCCCAGGCTCTTTTATTAGTTGCAAAGGCAGGGCATCAGAGGTGGAGCGAGGGTCTACGTATCAGGATGGTGTAGGCTGATGAATTCATGGGAAGGGCTTATCTGACATAGCAGTGTCACATAGCAGGGATCTTGATGAATGACTACCAGACAGCTTGTTATTTCCCTACATACCATCATAAGAACATAAGAACATAAGAAGAGTCATGCTGGATCAGGCCAAAGGCCCATCTAGTCCAGCTTCCTGTATCTCACAGTGGCCCCACCAGATGCGTTTGGGAGCGCACGAGATCAGATATCTGTCTCCTGATACCACTCCCCTGCATCTGGCCCTTGAAGTACCCCACGGATCCCACGGGCCTGATGCACAGGAAGCCAGGCTTGCTCTTATCACTTCCCCCACATTAGCTAGCATCAGGCCTGATGGGATCCATTGTCCTCTCATCCAGGGTTTCCCCGTATAGATGGGGTTCAATGCTTTTCAAGTGACCTTGCCCAGGAAGCCGGCTGGGGTGCGGTTTAATCTCTTCCAAGAGGATATCTCTATAGTGCAGTAAGATTGTTTCTGACTTATGGACACCCTAGTATGGTTATCAAAGTATGTATGATGTTAAAAGATTGCTGCCATAGACCCACTCCCAGGTTTTTCCATGTACAAGCATGAATTTGAACCCAGATCTCCTGAGTGCCGGTGTGACTCTCTATTAGTCCACATTGGTTCTCTTTCTGCAGCACATAGCTCTTGGATCTGGGAGTCAACCAGAATGTTCACATGTGTGCTTGCAGAATCTGCTGATGCAAAATGATGCAAAATGCAGTGTCTGGCCACCTAGTGCTACTCTAGCATGACAAGCCCATGCCCCTGGCCTCAGGCATTGACTCTGACATATCAGCAAAGGGGATGACATGATCTTGAACTTGAACACTACATTGATAAAAAGATCTATACAGCTGAAACACACAAAGTGGTACATAAAACCCAGGACTGCATTTTACATTAGGGAGAAATGAAGTCAGTTGGCAAAATATATTTCTATTTTATGCACTAGAGCTCTTGATGACATATTTTGATTATTTTTCCCTGCCAGCACCTGATCCCATCATTTCCTCAACAGGATTTCTGCACCTCAAAGTAGCATATAATTGACAAAACATAATCTGAATGGGATGTGAATGTCTTGATCTAAGATAGACAGAACCAACTGAGTAGCCATCTTAATTTCTTCAGATGGAAACACGTTACTGTATTATTCATATTTCGAAGGGAGTCAGTAAAAATGGCTTCAATACACAGAAGCTCAGGAAAACTATTCATTAGTTAAGTCTGTGGCCTGTTGATAAAATGTACAGAAATAAATACCAGCAGAAGTTTACTAAGTTTCACAACCTCTATTTCTGTAAGTATCGCAACTACTGTCCAACCTTGCATTGAAATGGGACATTGCATTTCCCAGTTAATATTAATGTATTTGATGGCTGTTGTAGGCTTTTCAGGCTGTTTGACCATGTTCTGGAAGTTTTTCTTCCTGACATTTCACCAGACTCTTGGCTGGCATCTTCATAGTGCAAGGAGCTCAAGAAACTAGGAGTTCTCTGTGCTCTGGGGTATAAAATAAGTGAGATTGTGAGCGTTAAAAAAAGCAAAAAGTAAAGTGTTCTGCTTCTATACCGCCCCATACTACTTCAAGTAGCCTCTGGGTGGTTTACAGTTTAATTACAGTAATCAATCTATACATTGCCCCCCACAGCAAGCTGTGTACTCATTTTATTGACCTCGGAAGGATGGAAGGCTGAGTCAACCATGAGCCTGCTACCTGGGATTGAACCCCAGGTCGTGAGCACAGTTTTAGCTGCAGTTCAGGCATTTAAAACTGAACCATGAGGCTCCTTAGTTGTGGGAAAGTGGGGAACTTGCCCTATTCAGGATAATAGGTATTAGTCCTTGTATTGTGATGTGGACAGATTAAGAAGTTTTGCTGCAATAAGAGAGAGCTGATCCATCTCTGTGGTTGATGGATATCCTTTGCTGTTCTATTGTGTGAAATGATCACTGGTGCTTGTGGCTGGGTGGGAATCATTAATCACAATACAATGACTAACACCTATTCTCCTGAATGGGACATTTCCACCCTTTCCCACAACTTTAAAAAACCCACAATCTCACTCATTCTATACCCCAGAGCACAGAGAGAACTTCTAGCTCCCTGGGCTCCTTACCTTCTGAAGATGCCAGCTACAGAGTCTGGTGAAACATCAGGAAGAAAAACTTCTAGAACATGACCAAACAGCCTGAAAAACACACAATAGCCACCAGATCCTAGCTGTGAAAGCCTTCGAGAATGCATTAATGTATTTGTTTAATTAATTGGTTATCTTGTATTTCTTCAACAAGCATGCTACTCTCTTCCTCCCATTCTACTTCCATAAAAGTCCTATGTGATAGGTCTACATGAAAGAGAATGATGGACCCACTGACATCCAGTGGATTTTCATGGCTGTGTATTTTTAACTTGTGGAATCCTAAGGTAGGGATGCAAATTCTCATTTTTCTTGTTTCCATTTGTGGGGGATGAGTAATAGCAATCTTATTTTGTTCACACTCTGCTAATTGTGTGGCAAAAGTGGAAGAGAATGGATGCAGTTATTTTCCTCAGATAATTATCCCTCTATATACTGATTCTGTCTACCTGGCTGCTCTAACCAGTCCTTGTCTCATTCTCAAGTCTGCAGAGAGGAATCTTACAAGCAACAGCAGTTTCTTGGCAGGCTGTTTCAATGTAGTGAAACAGCCTGTCTCACTGATAGTGATTAATTTTTGAAATATTATTTGCATTCGCTGTCCTAGAAGGTCCATAAATTAACTCAGGGGCCCACCAAATAGGTGCAGTTTTTGGATACCAGTCCTTCTATATGTCTGAACATAGTTTGTATATCTAACACAGAAAAAAAACATGGTCCCACAATATGGAACAAACTACCTTGGGAATTGCATCAAAGTGAATCCCTAATGGCCTTTTAAAAAGCTTTAAAGACTTGGCTTTTTAAGGAAGCTTTCAATATACTGGGACCACAGTATATGAATGGTGAAATGGTGAGGAACGGATGTAACTGTGCAATGGTGGCATCTCAGCAATCCACAGGCAAGAGGAGAAGAGTGTGGTGAGAGGAACTGGGCACATGCAGGTGTCACTCATATCATTTGGAGTAGGGCAGGGAGTGCAGAGACTTCTTGTTCCATTTGTTCCTCAAGTGGCCTTGTCGGAGGGCCTGGTGTGGTTTGGCTGGAAACCTTCTTCAAGCCCAAGCATCGGTGTAAAACTCCTGAATTACTCTTTGTTCCGTTTGTGCTGCAGGTAAGGCCCCATGTAGGGCTAGCAGGTCATAGCAGGAAAGACAGACATCATCGCAACTTTTTTGATATCTGCACAACCACAGTTTTTTCCCCTTGTAGCTTTGGTTGCCCCTTATACTGTAGGGTTTCGCTTTGGCACCATTTATCCAGACACTATTTGTCCCATTTCTGTAGCAAGTAGCATAGAAATCATCTTGCCCGCCCTGCTTTTGGGACATCACAAGTGAAGATGGGGACAAACCACCAAAATGGGCTGTTTTTAAAAGGGATACTGATGGTGGCTACTCTTTGCCCTAAGCAAAGCTGCAGCTGCTCTTGGAAATGGGCAGCCCAGTTTCTTTAGGAGTCTGGTGGCCACTGCAATAAAGGCAAGGAGGTGACTGACATGTGTGTGTCTATCTTTAAAAAAAATGAATGGGGATGAATAAAAAGGGGAAATATTGTCCCTTCATATTCTCTGGGATCTCTGGACCCAACAAATATGAAGGGGCAGATATTAAAGGATATCAGTGATAATCGTTGAATATTGTGATTCATTTTTCTATTCATCCCCATCTCTAGTCACAAGGTCTCACATTTTGACCCGGCATTCTAAGGGGAATTGGATACAGCTGCTCTGGCAGTCCTAGATCTGCTGCCCTGTTCTCTGAGAATGACTGTAAACTGACTACAACTAGCAGTACCTTAAATATTCCTTGCCTAGAGCAAAACAATAAAATATTTGTTTTCTGAAGCACAAATGTTTCTATGTAATGCTGCAGTCAATTTCCTTTTCTACAACTGATTTTATTATAACACATAGTCAGGCACCTTCAACAACTTTAAGATTATCAGCAGCCTGTATTCTAGGAAGCAAAAGTCCTGTAGTATTTAGAAACAGTTCTGCTGAGTCCTTCTGTATTCAAAATTTAATATCCTTGGATTAATTCAATTCAATTCAAAGAAAGCATCTTTGTGCATTTTTGAATGCTGAGAGAAGTTAAATTTTGAATGAACAAATAAATGACAAACATTACAATGAGGCTTATAAAAGGCCCAATATGTCTATCTATAGCACGCAGCCTAATAGGAAATTGGGCTGAATTAATTGGAAACTTTGTTCTCAGAAATCTTTTTTTGTTTGTAAAGGAGATGTCATTTATATTCATGCTACTCTTTATCCTAAAACAACCTTGCATGTTCTATACCTCTATTTATAACTCTGGTCCATATTAGTATTATTCCATTTGAATGCAAACTGGCAGTACAAAAGAATTCATTTGAGGTTTTTCACCTTCTGAGTAGATGTTACTCGTTTTTAAATCCCTACCTTCAAACCATTAAAATAATGATGTTTTATACCACCATAGGGAAAGCAAGGACAACCATATCAATGTCCCTTTCTCTGGGTTATTATACCAACAGCCACATTGGCAAAAGACAAGGAACTGAACAGAACATATAACTTGATTGATCACAAAAGTGTCTTTGTACTGTATCAAGTACTTCAAAACAGCAAACTCACTTTTAATTTCTATAGTGACTGACTAAAATTTCATTTTACCATGTAATCCGCATACATGAAGAAGTTAGCCTTCTGTTGCATATATCACTGTAATGAGGAGATCTTAACCAGAGCTATGGTTTTGGTCAGGCATTTCTGTGTGTTCCCACACCTTGGGGGTGTCTCCTTAGTGTCCATGTCAAATTTTAGATGATAGTTTCATGGTCTTGGAACAATGGTGGAAAAAGTTATACACACACAAACATCTGACCACAAACCCATCAGGTGACTGTGCAGTAGAGTGCCAACCCTGTAGGTTTACTTCTTTGATAAATTTGCAACAAGATGGGACTCTGTAGCCTAGAATGTACCATCCTGGTACATGAGGACTGACTGAAATCTGTCTAAAACCTACAATGTCACACTCACTCAAAATGTGGCAGATGCAGGACTCCTCAAGAATAAGAGCTGTTTTCAGAACTAAGTGGCTCTTTGAGTCCAGGTGTCAGACAGCCAGTGCCAGGGCTATGTAAATGATGCCTCCTGCACCAGTCCTGATGCATAAAGCAGAAGGTTGCTACTGCCCATGGGTAAAGCTGCAGGTTTGGTTCAGCTCAATCAGTGACTGGCTCAATGATTAAAGATTCTGGGAATATGGAGAGACAGCCCCAACAGCAGACAAATGGTGAACTTCCATGTTGTCTCCCACAAAGGCTGTGCTGGCACTGCATATAGGACTTACAGCTCCCAGCCAGGATCTCGTTTGCTGCTACCAGTCAGCATTCTAAAAGGCTAGAAATGCTAGTTGTCCCATTACTCTAACCTCTTCAACTTGCACCTCTCGTTTGGGTAAATGAGGCTCAGTGTTTACATTTGTTTTTACTGTGGCACTGGAGGGCCTGATTACTGCACTGCATGCACGTGGTTGTGTCTGTGTCTGTGCTAGCATGTCATCAAATTGATTCCAACTTATGGTGACCTTTTCCAGGGTTTCCTACACAAGTTGACCTATCTTCTGGGGGTTCCTAGGACTATGCAGCTTGCCCAGGGC
The DNA here is from genome assembly GCA_029282475.1 of Phrynocephalus forsythii. Lineage (NCBI taxonomy): Eukaryota > Metazoa > Chordata > Lepidosauria > Squamata > Agamidae > Phrynocephalus > Phrynocephalus forsythii. Next base: position 60,781,724 of record JAPFRF010000004.1, on the reverse strand, counting down.
TACACAGGTTGACTTTTCTGGTAGGGGGCAGAGTGGGAGAATTGAACTGCTAACCTCTGGGTCCACAGGCAGATGTCTAAGCAACTGAGCTATACAGCCAACTGCTTGTGCATACCCCTACATAGCTAACATTATTAAAGGGTTACAGTGCCATGCTGGATTTAGGCACACTAAGTGGTGGGGGGCACAAATATATCAATATTTCCTGAGATAAATACCTGATATCTTGTAAGAGGCTAAGGTGTAACATGCTGAATCCTTGTTTGATAGTTTCTGCATTGCATAATGAATATTGAAAAGCTTCCATCACTTTGTTCAGCTTTATGTACAAGTACAACATAGCTGTAGTACCACAGGCACTGCAGCCATCTCATTGGGGAGGGCAGTATGTATAACAACAATCAACAAATGCCACATCACTCAGTGGCTGAAATCCAGCTGTCATCAGCAACAGCAAACAGCCAGTATTTAAAGGCTTCCTTTTGCGATTTCACGGTATATACACTATTAATACAAAATGTGACAAATTTGTGTGAAATCACACTCAGAACCATTTAATGATAATTTGCCATGGCTGATGACATCATTCCCATTGTGCATATAAAGCCATTCAACAGGATTTTAGCCAATACGTTATCACAAATGTCTGTCTGAGCTAGTTGGAAAAAATCCTTATGTTGTTACAGGAATAATAAAGTGACCAGAGATCAACAATAACAGTCGGAAACAAATTGATCTAAGTAACTGTGTTAGGTTTTGGGGCAATGAGAGGATAACTCAATTTAAGTTTTATTGAAAGACAAATTGTGCTGTGATTTAAAATTCACTTGCACTTAATTATTCACAAGGAGGATTCATCCATGATTCTTTCTAATTTAGTCCATAAATCAAGCATTTGAATCCTTATTTCATACATGAGATGCTGTTCATTGCCCATTATTTATTGTTCATTGACAGAAAGACAAGATAAAGACAAGACAAAGATGCAAACATACTTTTTTTATATACAGACACCCCCCGGTATATTGCGGTTCCTATACTGCAGTCCTGGTATATTGCGGGACTGTGGTACATGAAGGTGTATGCTGCCTCTAGTGGGTTTGGTTAGGAGAGACTGTCAATCAAAACAGCTGTAATCAATTGTTGCTTTTCTGCCTCTGATTTCAAAGAGGCCCAAGGCTGTTTGCTTAAATATCTTCTCCCCTCTCTTTTCAGTTTGCTGGCAGTTATCAATTAGTACATTTATGTTAGCGTGTAGTTGCAGGAGTTTGCTAGAAGTAAGCTGTGAGTTTGTCGAGGCCCATTGCTGTAAGCAGTCTCTTTTGTATAGCATGTTTTTAATCAGTTCAATTGTGAGTAAATGAAACCTTTTTTACTCTTTCTCTTACTAATGTCTCAGAGTAAGTTAGTAAGATTATGTGCCAGTTGGTAAGATGTTAAGGGGTGGTATGCTATGAAGAGACTTGAAGCTAATTCTGCTGTGTGCAGCTAGAGATTTTTTTAACAAAAAAAAAAATCAAAACTCTGAAACAATATTCCAGCTTGGTTCACAAAAGCAGGAGAGATCTTGATCTTTCTAACCCTTGAACTTTTGTCTGTTTTTCACCTAATCTTTCTTTTTATCCATATTGGTGCTTGTTTGACTTTTGTCTCTTTTTATACTGTTCCCTGCCCTTAACAGGCCTCAGCAGTCAGTTACTCTCTCTCTGTCTCGATTGCCACATTCTCATTCTCCAAATGATGAAGGTTGACCTTCATAGTTGTATGTTTCCACTTTAATCCCTTAATAGCAATGCCATTTAGAATGGCTTCACACAATGCTTGTGGCATGCTGTGCAGAGATAAAGCTTTAAATAACCTAGTTGACCAGTAACCCACCTAAACCCAGATGCATTTTGACTGAATCTCAAGGCTTATTATTCCTACAGTGACCCCTACTATTCAGGAACCCTCATAGTTATGAGAAGTGCGTTTACACTTGAGGCACCTGTTGTTGGCTTTGTGACTCAGTGACACCAAGTGACTTGATGTGATGATTTCACGCTGCTGGTAGATTCTTTTTAAGTTAACATTAACCAATCCTTTTAAAAACCAAATGACTCCAAGATGCACACCTTTCAAGTTTCCTTAATATCCACCCCTTGTTTTAAGTGTCTAGGTTTCATAGCAGAGCCAGGCACTCAAAGAGATTTTTATTATTATAGGAAGTTCAAGGTTGAATGCGTACTTTGCAAAATATAGGCACAGCTGGGCAGGCAGGACAGAAATGCAATAAAAATTCAATTGAAGTCTAACTAATTAAAATTAATTGATTGATTGATTGATTACCATGGAGATGCAAACAAAAGATATTAAAGAACTATGCGGAAGTATATGAAAAGAATTAGTTAAGGATTATGTGCATATTAAACAATTACAATATAAATTTGCATTACTTTAAAAGTATCAGAATTTACATCAAAGCTAGAATGACCTAAGTGACATGCATACAGACATCATGAACAATGAAGATGAGCATCACTCCTTGGAAGCTTTCCATTTTCTTCACCCTCCAGTTCTCAATGAGACAGTTAAGTGAACGATGATTATTCACTGTGTTCCTGACAAAGATGAGGGACTCTTTAAAAGCATAAGAATGGTTCACTAATAGATGATCTATGACACATCTAGATGAACATGTCATGTTAATTGCCCCAAAGACAAAATCATCCCAAAACCTAAGTGGATTGGTGAAATGCATATTTGTAAACATTTCCCCTATTTTCATCTTTTTTCATTCATACATTTCCTTATTACTGGATCATTTGGCTAGACTGCCAAAGTTCAATTGATATTGTCAAGGTATTTTAATTTACTTCCAAATGGCTTCTGCCCCCACAGCATTTTATGCTGTAATGGTCCATTAAACATTCAAAACTGAAATACATTCTTCTGTGGATTGATATTTTCCTTCCTCTTGCCCTGTTTTGCAATTCAGGAAGACTCATATTCTAGACTGAACAAATCCTTTCTTTTAATTTAACTTAAACTGTTCTTGGAAACTTCATTTCACAGGAAATTGCTAGAATTTGGTAGCAGAGGTTTTGCTGTCTTTTCTCCCAAAGCCTCCAAATTGTCAGTAATAACACAGTACTGAACTCCTTCCAATGTTCAAAAATTAGTAGAGGACATTGAGTTAAATCCACAATCCCACATACCTCAGTTTCCTTCAGTTTTAGCCAAATTATATCTTCTATTTAGCCTTTTAAGATCCCTGGCCCCTCAAAAAGATAAGGGATTTGGGGTCTCTTTACTTTCCCTCCACTACTGAGAGTTCTACCTAAGGATGGGCACCTTATGTTAAAACAACACACTGTTTTGTCATTTCATAAGGTTTCAAAACATTACAAACTGAAACACAGTGTGTCGCCCAAAATGAAAACGAATTGACAGCTAGGCTAGAGCCTGGTTAAAATGCCCCCCAACAGTGAGCCTCTCACTCCAGTGGAGCACTTTTTAAATCACTAACCCGCAACAGTGAGAGGCTCTCTGTTGGGGGGGGGGCATTTTAACCAGGCTCCAGCTTTTGACAGCTGGGCCTCCCCTTTCCTGGATAAATTGTTACCTGATACAGCATCCAGACTACTTTCCTTTGGGAAACTACTTTCCATGTGTCACTCTCAGATGGAGGGGAGAGAGAGGAGGTGCACCACCAACCAACAGATACCCCTCGGGTTCCCTTCACCCCCCCTTCTCCTTGTCTTCTTCTGAACATGTGAGATCTGGCAGCCAGAGGCTTTCCCCAGGTCAGTGATTAGTGATTCCTGCCCATTCTCTCTCTCTCTCTCTCTCTCTCGCACTCACTCAGCAAAATCGCATGCACACACTCACACTTGCTCGCTCGGATGGTTTCATTCCTGCGGTGAAGCAAAAGAGCAACAGTTTTTAACTGGATGAAACTTTTTGGGGGAAATGAAGTCATTCTGCCTTTCTCATCAATATATATGTATATATTTAGGAGTGTGCATGAGTGAACACCAGTGTGGAAATGGGATCTTGTGCACCTGCTAGGGAAGCAGCGGGACAAGAGGTTTGGGGCTTGTTCAGATCCCCAAATATTTGGGGGTGGGAAGGGAAGCTGTCTAGTTGAGAAAAAGGAATCCCTTCTGTCACTCTTTAACATTTTTTAAATTGGTCACTCTTTATTTAAAAAGTAAAATAAAATAATTTTTTTAAAAAATTGGTCTCCCACGGAATTTTTTTGTAAATCTTGAAATATGCACTTATTTGGAAAAAATGATGTCACACAATGCGATCCTGATCTGTCACTTGTTGAAATCTAGACAGGTATGAAATCACAGGGGTGGTTAACAGGTCTTAATCCCTGGTAGATACTGACTTCCAACCTGAAGTACTAGCTAAACCCTCACTTTCCTATCTATCTATCTATCTATCTATCTATCTATCTATCTATCTATCTATCTATCTATCTATCTATCTATCTATCTATCTATCTATCTATCTAAATTTCCTTCAAGGCTTCGTATATATATATATATATATATATATATATATATATATATATATATATATATATATATATATATATATATATATATATATATATATATATATATATATGTTAGGTGGATTCGGGTTTCTTCCCGTGTAGAAATCTGGTTGTTTTGGCGACGTTTCGACGAGGTCTCACTCGTCATCTTCAGGCTGGTGTTCTGGCTTCTTTCTTCTTGAAGCAAAGTGTGGTCTCAGTTGAAATACTGCTGGGGGGTGTGGTTTGCTTGCTCTGTTGCTGATTGTAGGTTCCTTTGTTCCTTTGTTCTTTTGTGATCTGCTGTGTGGCTGAGGCGATCGTTAAGGGGTTAACTGCTGATGGCTGTTTAGATGGCTGTTTACATGCTGGTGGGTTAGATGGCTGGTAGGTTCTGGCAGTATCCTGGGCTTTGGTGGAGTGGGGTCCTGTGTCTTGTGAATTCATTCCTCCAATCTTCCTCTCTCTTCCAGCACATAAAAACAACAGGTCATGAAATTGACTTTGAAAGAACCAAACTCATCTCCAAAACTGAACACTTCAACAGTCGAATAATCATGGAAGCCATTGAAATAGAGAAACACCCAAACAACATGAATAAACGAGATGACACCTCCCGCTTGCCTGACATCTGGAAACTAGCCCTGGTCAACAGACGAGCCTCTGTCACAAAGACTGACACCAGGTCCAAAAGGACACAAGATGCCACCACCTTCCATCCACACCAAACACAAACCCAGACCCTTCCCACAGATGAAACGAAACCACCATCCAATAACAAAACCACGACTGCACCATCTACTGCGGCACCCCACTCCAGTCACCACATGGAGCACACTCACACACCCCAAAAAAACATTGGGAGACCACAGACACGTAGCCAGACCAAAATGAATTCACAAGACACAGGACCCCACTCCACCAAAGCCCAGGATACTGCCAGAACCTACCAGCCATCTAACCCACCAGCATGTAAACAGCCATCTAAACAGCCATCAGCAGTTAATCCCTTAAGGATCGCCTCAGCCACACAGCAGATCACAAAAGAACAAAGGAACAAAGGAACCTACAATCAGCAACAGAGCAAGCAAACCACACCCCCAGCAGTATTTATAGAAGGACTTCAACTGAGACCACACTTTGCTTCAAGAAGAAAGAAGCCAGAACACCAGCCTGAAGATGACGAGTGAGACCTCGTCGAAACGTCGCCAAAACAACCAGATTTCTACACGGGAAGAAACCCGAATCCACCCTAACATGCATACCTATACCCGTGAAAATCTACGAAAACAAATATCCGACCTCTACGGGAGGAAACCTTCCAGCTGACCAGAACCTACGAGAAACTAGAAGTCCGAAGAGCCACCATCTTATGTGACATTGCATTCCTACGCAACTGCCGAGACAAAAATGTGATCCCCACAAGCTTCCAACTGAAATTCCACTCAAAAACCCCATCCAGCGAAAGGATCCTGAAAAGAACAGAACTAGCCCTAATCAGAAGCGAACTACACAGGAAAAGATACCTACTAGATCAAACCAACAGAGACCTACTCACTCTCCACCTCAAACTCAGCAACAAAATCCACCCAACACTCTGGAACAAATCCAAGCAACTGGCCGCCTGGAGAGCTGAAACAGAGACCTCCCACAAGACAGACACACACACCAACAAACTCCACAAACTGGAAAACGCCAGAAGCCCAACCCCCACACAACAGCCCATGAAACAAACAGTTCACAACATATCAGACAGGACACTCACCATCGCAGAGACCAAAGTCCTTTCCAAAGGATTCAACTTTGCAATCGCCCCCAGACACATCCCCACTGAAAACATCATATGCGGAGTGGAAGCCAGCCTAACCAAAATCAACCCAGATGAAGCCAACAAAATCAGACTCAAGTCACCAATGTCCTCTGCTCCAGCAAACCACCCAGAAGCAATTTACACAAAGAAGAACAAAAGCCCTCTCCAACCTGAAGAAAGACAACAACATAATCATTCTCCCAGCAGACAAAGGCAATGCCACAGTGGTGATGAACACATCCGACTACCAAGCCAAATTATCCAACCTACTACAAGACCCTGCTTACATACCTTTGAACACAGACCCCACCACCTACCTGGAAAAAACCACCAAAGCCAAAATAAAAGCCTCTCCCTTAAGTGAAGAAATCAAGCCAAGCATCATCCCCAGAGAGAAATCATCCAGATGCCCCAAGCTCTACGGCCTCCCAAGATTCACAAAGAAGGAACACCTCTCAGACCCATAGTCAGCTCCATAGGCTCACCTCTACAAAACCTCGCCAAATTTCTTGCCAAACAACTCCAGCCCTATGCAGAATCCATCACTTCATACGTACAAAACTCGTTCCACTTCATAGAAATTATAAAGAAACAAGACCTACAACCCAATGACCTACTCGTGAGCTTCGATGTTGTTTCGCTCTTCACACAAGTGCCCATTCAAGAAGCCTTGACAGCTATCCACAACAAATACAACCCCCAAACACATCCTAGATCTGACCAACCACTGCCTAACCAACACATACTTCATCCACAATGGACAAAGATACAAACAGATAGAAGGAGCACCCATGGGATCACCCCTCTCACCGGTCATCGCAAACCTATATATGGAACACTTTGAAACCAACGCGTTACAGAAGTCCGAACATAAACCCAAACTCTGGCTCAGATATGTTGACGACACCTTTGTTATCTGGCCACACGGGAAAGATAAACTGAACAACTTCCTCACACATCTCAACAGCCTACACCCCAAAATACAATTCACTATGGAAATAGAAGCCAACAACCAACTTCCCTTCCTGGACGTCCTAATCTACAAAAAAACCCGACGGCTCCTTAGGACATACCATCTACCAGAAAAAAACACATACAAACCGCTACTTAAATGCACAATCACACCACCACCCTGCACAGATCAACTCTGTAGCAAAAACCCTCATCTCCAGAACCAAACGCCTCGCTGACAAAGACCACCTAAAAACTGAATTACACACTCTCTCGAATGTTTTAATTGCGAACGGATTCCAAAAAAACACCATCACCAAACTAATCCAAAAGGAAACACCCCCCAAGAACCAAGAAACAGAAGAGAACAACGGCACCGCCCTCCTCCCTTACATCAAAGGCACCACAGACAAAATCAGCAAAATTCTCCACAAACACAATATCAAGACAGCCTTTTGCACCGACCAAAAAATAGCCAACATCTTAAGAAACCCCAAAGACAAGATTGAGCTAGAAAACCAAGGAGTCTACGAAATACCATGCAAAGTCTGTCCAGCCACATACATCGGACAAACAAACAGGAGAATAAGCGCACGCATCGCAGAACACAAGAACGCAGTCAAAAAAGAAGAAAAATCTTCCTCTCTCTTCCAGCACATAAAAACAACAGGTCATGAAATTGACTTTGAAAGAACCAAACTCATCTCCAAAACTGAACACTTCAACAGTCGAATAATCATGGAAGCCATTGAAATAGAGAAACACCCAAACAACATGAATAAACGAGATGACACCTCCCGCTTGCCTGACATCTGGAAACTAGCCCTGGTCAACAGACGAGCCTCTGTCACAAAGACTGACACCAGGTCCAAAAGGACACAAGATGCCACCACCTTCCATCCACACCAAACACAAACCCAGACCCTTCCCACAGATGAAACGAAACCACCATCCAATAACAAAACCACGACTGCACCATCTACTGCGGCACCCCACTCCAGTCACCACATGCAGCACACTCACACACCCCAAAAAAACATTGGGAGACCACAGACACGTAGCCAGACCAAAATGAATTCACAAGACACAGGACCCCACTCCACCAAAGCCCAGGATACTGCCAGAACCTACCAGCCATCTAACCCACCAGCATGTAAACAGCCATCTAAACAGCCATCAGCAGTTAATCCCTTAAGGATCGCCTCAGCCACACAGCAGATCACAAAAGAACAAAGGAACAAAGGAACCTACAATCAGCAACAGAGCAAGCAAACCACACCCCCAGCAGTATTTATAGAAGGACTTCAACTGAGACCACACTTTGCTTCAAGAAGAAAGAAGCCAGAACACCAGCCTGAAGATGACGAGTGAGACCTCGTCGAAACGTCGCCAAAACAACCAGATTTCTACACGGGAAGAAACCCGAATCCACCCTAACATGCATACCTATACCCGTGAAAATCTACGAAAACAAATATCCGACCTCTACGGGGAGGAAACCTTCCAGCTGACCAGAACCTACGAGAAACTAGAAGTCCGAAGAGCCACCATCTTATGTGACATTGCATTCCTACGCAACTGCCGAGACAAAAATGTGATCCCCACAAGCTTCCAACTGAAATTCCACTCAAAAACCCCATCCAGCGAAAGGATCCTGAAAAGAACAGAACTAGCCCTAATCAGAAGCGAACTACACAGGAAAAGATACCTACTAGATCAAACCAACAGAGACCTACTCACTCTCCACCTCAAACTCAGCAACAAAATCCACCCAACACTCTGGAACAAATCCAAGCAACTGGCCGCCTGGAGAGCTGAAACAGAGACCTCCCACAAGACAGACACACACACCAACAAACTCCACAAACTGGAAAACGCCAGAAGCCCAACCCCCACACAACAGCCCATGAAACAAACAGTTCACAACATATCAGACAGGACACTCACCATCGCAGAGACCAAAGTCCTTTCCAAAGGATTCAACTTTGCAATCGCCCCCAGACACATCCCCACTGAAAACATCATATGCGGAGTGGAAGCCAGCCTAACCAAAATCAACCCAGATGAAGCCAACAAAATCAGACTCGAAGTCACCAATGTCCTCTGCTCCAGCAAACCACCCAGAAGCAATTTACACAAAGAAGAACAAAAAGCCCTCTCCAACCTGAGGAAAGACAACAACATAATCATTCTCCCAGCAGACAAAGGCAATGCCACAGTGGTGATGAACACATCCGACTACCAAGCCAAATTATCCAACCTACTACAAGACCCTGCTTACATACCTTTGAACACAGACCCCACCACCTACCTGGAAAAAACCACCAAAGCCAAAATAAAAGCCTCTCCCTTAAGTGAAGAAATCAAGCCAAGCATCATCCCCAGAGAGAAATCATCCAGATGCCCCAAGCTCTACGGCCTCCCCAAGATTCACAAAGAAGGAACACCTCTCAGACCCATAGTCAGCTCCATAGGCTCACCTCTACAAAACCTCGCCAAATTTCTTGCCAAACAACTCCAGCCCTATGCAGAATCCATCACTTCATACGTACAAAACTCGTTCCACTTCATAGAAATTATAAAGAAACAAGACCTACAACCCAATGACCTACTCGTGAGCTTCGATGTTGTTTCGCTCTTCACACAAGTGCCCATTCAAGAAGCCTTGACAGCTATCCACAACAAATACAACCCCCAAACACATCCTAGATCTGACCAACCACTGCCTAACCAACACATACTTCATCCACAATGGACAAAGATACAAACAGATAGAAGGAGCACCCATGGGATCACCCCTCTCACCGGTCATCGCAAACCTATATATGGAACACTTTGAAACCAACGCGTTACAGAAGTCCGAACATAAACCCAAACTCTGGCTCAGATATGTTGACGACACCTTTGTTATCTGGCCACACGGGAAAGATAAACTGAACAACTTCCTCACACATCTCAACAGCCTACACCCCAAAATACAATTCACTATGGAAATAGAAGCCAACAACCAACTTCCCTTCCTGGACGTCCTAATCTACAAAAAACCCGACGGCTCCTTAGGACATACCATCTACCAGAAAAAACACATACAAACCGCTACTTAAATGCACAATCACACCACCACCCTGCACAGATCAACTCTGTAGCAAAACCCTCATCTCCAGAACCAAACGCCTCGCTGACAAAGACCACCTAAAAACTGAATTACACACTCTCTCGAATGTTTTAATTGCGAACGGATTCCAAAAAAACACCATCACCAAACTAATCCAAAAGGAAACACCCCCAAGAACCAAGAAACAGAAGAGAACAACGGCACCGTCCTCCTCCCTTACATCAAAGGCACCACAGACAAAATCAGCAAAATTCTCCACAAACACAATATCAAGACAGCCTTTTGCACCGACCAAAAAATAGCCAACATCTTAAGAAACCCCAAAGACAAGATTGAGCTAGAAAACCAAGGAGTCTACGAAATACCATGCAAAGTCTGTCCAGCCACATACATCGGACAAACAAACAGGAGAATAAGCGCACGCATCGCAGAACACAAGAACGCAGTCAAAAAGAAGAAAAATCTTCCTCTCTCTTCCAGCACATAAAAACAACAGGTCATGAAATTGACTTTGAAAGAACCAAACTCATCTCCAAAACTGAACACTTCAACAGTCGAATAATCATGGAAGCCATTGAAATAGAGAAACACCCAAACAACATGAATAAACGAGATGACACCTCCCGCTTGCCTGACATCTGGAAACTAGCCCTGGTCAACAGACGAGCCTCTGTCACAAAGACTGACACCAGGTCCAAAAGGACACAAGATGCCACCACCTTCCATCCACACCAAACACAAACCCAGACCCTTCCCACAGATGAAACGAAACCACCATCCAATAACAAAACCACGACTGCACCATCTACTGCGGCACCCCACTCCAGTCACCACATGGAGCACACTCACACACCCCAAAAAAACATTGGGAGACCACAGACACGTAGCCAGACCAAAATGAATTCACAAGACACAGGACCCCACTCCACCAAAGCCCAGGATACTGCCAGAACCTACCAGCCATCTAACCCACCAGCATGTAAACAGCCATCTAAACAGCCATCAGCAGTTAATCCCTTAAGGATCGCCTCAGCCACACAGCAGATCACAAAAGAACAAAGGAACAAAGGAACCTACAATCAGCAACAGAGCAAGCAAACCACACACCCCCAGCAGTATTTATAGAAGGACTTCAACTGAGACCACACTTTGCTTCAAGAAGAAAGAAGCCAGAACACCAGCCTGAAGATGACGAGTGAGACCTCGTCGAAACGTCGCCAAAACAACCAGATTTCTACACGGGAAGAAACCCGAATCCACCCTAACATGCATACCTATACCCGTGAAAATCTACGAAAACAAATATATATATATATATATATATATATGAATCCTTGAAGGAAATTAAAAGAAAAGAAAAGAAAAAAGCTGAAGAGGGGGCTTTCTTCCATTCTTTTCTAACATGCAAGCTCTGGCTGGAGCCTTTTTTAAATGTTACGCCTGCAAACTGAGAGCGCTCTCGATGTTGTGGCCAGATTTTTTTTTTAAAAAAGGATCCAGCCAAGCTCCAGCTGAAATCTTTTTAAAATGTCCCCCTGCAACAGCAAGAACTCTCGCAGTTGTTGCGGCACAGTTTTAAAAGCCTCCACGCCACCACCCCTGATCCTTTCTCCTCCACCCAGGGGGGTGTTTTGGACAGAGAGTGCTGTGGGCAATTTCTGCCTAGCTCTCAATTCTCCTTAGACGCCGCCCTCCCAGTTGGGATTTTTTGACAGCTCAAGCTGTCAAAATCAGCTGGGAGACAATGGAGAGGAGGCTTTTGAATCCCCCACCACTGGTGCTGCGGGAGATTCATTTCTTTTCATTTCGTTTGTAAGTAACAAAATATTTCTTTTAAAAAATCATTATACTATGAAATGAAACGCGGGGGGGGGGGAGGAACGAAATGAAACACTATTTTTCAATTTCGTGCCCATCTGAAGTTTTTGATAAGAAGAGCTTTAATTTTTTTATCTAATAAAATAGAAAGTACTTTGAACATGAACACAGGAGAAAGTGAAAGTGAAAGATGAGCAATGAAATTATGACTTATAGAACAGAATATCAAGCATAGGATGTCAGCAGTCAATGGAACTGCATGAGCCTCGGTAGAACTACACTTTATGGAGATAAAATCTTTAATCCTCCACTCCCTACACCTTTGATTATCTTGTGCCCCATTTAACATTGTGGAAGGGGAAACTCCTATTATTGTCATTAATGTTTACATATGTCATTACTAATGTGGTTTTTAGCTAGGGTTAAATGGTATACATTTCCTAAAGCCACGTTTGCATATACAATGTCCATCCTCTTAAAACTTCCTAATTATTAATCATTCTGTAATCAGGAAATTTTGAATGGCTCTGCTAGCTAGATCTGAATTTCTGACATTGTTTCATGTCTACATGCCATCATTCTGTAGGTAGGTAGCCTAATTTAATATAACATTTCTGGACTCTTGTTGGCTGTGTGAAGTCAATTTTCAGAGATTTAAGATAGAGCAAATATTCACAGGTATGCCAAACATATACTGACAAAGCTTTAATGAAGTAAATATGCAGTGCCTGATTCTCATAATTTTTCAAAAGCTTATATTTTCTGTGGAGATGTACATGCAGAAGTAGTCTGGACCCTACTCCAGGGTATAATATTTAATTTCCTCTATCAAATGCCATTAAAATCCCTGTACTTGACATATCACAACACTAATAATTTAAGTGGGGATGCAATAAGTATATATGAAGGAAATATATAATTTGATTTCCAGGGCAATTTGAAAAATCTCACTTTTGCTTCACTGCAAGCTATAAATCATTGCACTTCATCAGCAAAGGCAAACATAACAAATGGTTGACATGGGAATTCCTTTTCTCTTGCTCAATCCATAAACTCATATTCTACCACTATTCCTCATGCACAGCCGACACAGTATGAGTGTGCCATTTTGCCCTTCAGCCTGCACGTTTCAATAGGTTGCAAATTGAAAAAGGAAAAAAAATCTATTCTGGCATCTCAAAGGGATAAACTGTAGTTCGTTTTCAGAGATTAATTGTTTGAATGGTATCTGGTGCAGATATTTGTCAACAGGTGATGAGAGATGTACTTCCTTAAAGTACATTGTGTCCCAACCAAAATACTTCTAAAATTGGGTGCCAATGTCACAATGTAGTGGCTAGCACAAGCAGCATTTCTCCTTCAAATGAAAAGATTGTGTTAATGTAATTTGAATATTGCAGGGTGAATTGCACATTTGGTTTGTCACCTTGTCAGTATGAGTTTCAGTTTTACACTGGGCAGTTAGAATTAAATTCCAGAAGCTTTCAAGGTCACTCAGCATAGATATTTGTGTAATGCCTTAAGCTAAAAAGAGTTTTGGGGGTTTCTGGTAGAATACAGTATGTTGTGCTGTTTATGAATAGAGATGGGCACAAAATGAATTTTTTATTTGTTTTGTTATTCGTCATTTGTTTCATTAGGTAACACAATGAATAATGAATCACCCCCTCAAAGAAAAATGAAATGAAACAAAATGGAAATTTTTGTTTCATTTCATTTTGTTTTCTGTTCTCCCATCCGGCATCCACTCCTACCTGATGTTGCCGGCTGCTGCCCGCACTACAGCTGATTGCCGCTTGAGTAAAAAAAAAATAATCACCTCTTTCGCATGGAGCCTCTGTCCTCCCCTTTTGCAGCCAGGATTCCCCTGAAATGAAACCTTAGGCTAAACGTTTTTTCTTGTTTTCCTGCTTAAAAACTAGGGGTGTCTTATGGTCAGGTGTGTCTTATAGAGAAAAAATATGGTGTGCCCAATACGTCAGTTGCTATAACTTTATCCAAATACTGTTTGAATTCTGATGAAGAAATGTGTCTATGGCTCTTTGTCCCTTGGGCCAAAACCATTGAAAGTGGGCACTTCTATTATCATCCTCTCAGGGTCAAAATAAAAGGTAACGTTTTGCATGTACAGTATTCAGTAGCAATGCTTTCTAAGATGGTGAACAATACCCTTAGTCTTAAAATTTAGTTCTCCTTACCTCCAGATTTAGCATTAAGCCATACTTTGTATTGTGATTAGTTACCAGAAGGTCAACTTCAGCTTGAATTGCAAGAAGGAACTCTAATGAAATCCCATTTGTGGGTGGAAAAGCCTGGAAACATGTTAGCTGCTGGGAACATGCATTATCTTTAATATCTAGTTAGATGTTCCTTTGATTCGCCTGACCAAGTAACATACAGTTGGTGATAGCAAGAGAAAGGCTCTTTTCCATATGCGCTCTTAGTTCTGGAATGCCATCTTCATAATAGCTCCTTAGAGATGCACTTTTATGCATAATTCTTCTGACAATAAGTAAATACCTTTTTATTCTCATAGGCCTTTTAAATTAGGTTATAGTAATTAATCTTTCTGAGCTTTTTGAATTGTATGTCTCTGATTTCCATTTTGAATAAGTTTTGAATAAGTTTAACACTTTATTGCTTTGCTTTTAAGGGATTTTTTAAAACGTCTATAGTAGTATTCGTTTGTGTGCATATGTGTGTGCCTTTCTGCACCTTTTAAAATTAAGATTTTAACTTGCTGTTAGGTAGCTGATAAATCATCTGAATCCATTTATCCATCCCAGCATAGCCTTCTTATTAAGGAAGTAGAGCAACCATAGATCTACTTGTGGGATATGTGTTTTCACTGTCCAGCCTGTGAAAGTGAATTGTTCGGTCCTAGTTATGCTCCTGAAACTCCATTTCACTAAATGCTTGCTGTCAGAATGAACACTTATGAGAAAGACAATGTATTTTGCTAACTAAATGCAGTATCTCCAACCTCAGCAGAAGACCTATATGAAGAAAAATTCAGAGCAATAGTTATGCAATTGCAGCAAAGCCGCCATAATAAATATATTAATATTTAAAGTGTCAAAAGGTTTTTGGCTGGTTTTAACCAAGTTGTCTGCTTTGTTCCAGCAACAAAAGAAGAAACAATTAGACATGCATTCTTTATGGGCAAAATAACTTGAGATTTTGAGATGCAAATGGACACAGGTTTTCTCTCTCTCTCTCTCTCTCTCTCTCTCTCTCTCTCTCTCTCTCTCTCTCTCTCATCTGCCTATCTGTCTGCCTGACTGTCTGTCTGTCTACCCCCACTGATGTTACCAGTTGCTCTCTATGATTTTCAATTTGCAATAAAACTTAACACAATATAATAAATACAAAATGTACATGTGGCACAGATGTGAAGATGATCTGTCTACCCTTATTCAGAGAATTGAATGGAATGGTTTCATTCAAAGAATGAAAATTTAGATGATCATTTATATATTTATCAAATGTTATATCCTTTTGCTTTTCTTTACCTTGGAAATAAATATTTCAGAAATGTTGCTACCAAATGTGTCAACCACAGCTGTCAGAAGATGCACTGCTGAGATGTGTAAATGAGATCTCTTTTTCATTTCTATGGTAACCTCTCTGCGAATTGATCAACTGCAGATATCTTGGCTTGTCTTTTTGTAGGCTGCTCTGCCAAAAAAAAAAAAAGGTGTGGAAACAATAAAGCAAGATGTGCAAACTGTAACAAACTAGATATGCCACTCATAAGTACCTAATCATCTAAATTTTACATCTGTTCTCAACCTCATCAGCAAAGACATACTGCTTACCAAATATTATGTAGGTGCTCGAAACCCTGAAGCAACTTGAACAAATTTGATCACAACTAGGATGGAAACATGGATAAAAAGAAACTTATTTCTGTCTAGATAACAGTATTAGGAATGGGCTGAAGATAACCCATACAGATTGATTGTCTCACTGCTTCTATACTCTTAATTGTTACTGTAACAAATGTGCCACAAAATAAATAAGTATATACCAGTGATGGTGACCCTTTTAGAGACTGAGTGCCCAAACTGCGATTCAAAGCCCGCTATTTTTTCATAAAGTGCCAATACAGCAATTTAACCTCAATACAGGTGGCTGTGAAGGGGTGATACTGGGTGACCCCAGAAAGGGCTCCAAGTGCCACCTTTGGCATCCGTGCCATAGGTTTGCCAACACTGGTATATACCATATAAGCTGAAATTCTGTTATATGTGCCCAAATGAGGGCAGACAGATTGGGTCCCAACCTGACCTGTGTCCTTTTCTGGGGTACTGTAACCCAGTCTATGGACACATTTCTGCTTCTGGATCTTCCAGAAAACTCCCATTCTTTAGAATGGGAGGAAGCTGACCACTATTGCCTGAGGCAATACAGTCTCACAGAGCCATCAAAAATATTTCTGGCAGAATGATTTGCTCTCCTTTAGTCAAGAGAACATAGCAGCAAATATTAGGTTCAGCTGGTAACATGCTTCAGCAAAGAAATGTTCCTGGTGCAAATGAGAAGAGGAATACCCCCCCAGGGTACCTAGAGAACACCCTCTTGACTCTATTCTGCAATCCCTACGAGATAGGTGAAGTTTGGTGATGTTTCAAGATGTCTGAGTTATATACCTCCCAATAGCCCACCCACAAAAATTGTCCCCAGACACCTAGAGACACCAGTATTGCAGAGGGGCTTCTCCCAAACCTCCTGTACAAACCTTCCACATGTGGTGAAGATTTGGTTTCATAGATCTGAATTATACACCCACAAAGGAAAATGTCTCTTAGAAATCAGATTGGGAAAACCTAATCGTCACAAACCTTTACAGCAGTGTTGGCGAACCTATGGCACAGCATTGCCCCTTCACAAGCCACTTTGCAGTTTTGAATTGCAGTTTGGGCGCTTGGTCTCTAAAAGGTTAACCATCACTGCTTTAGTGATTTTAGAGGAGAGTCAGAGGAAGCTTCTCTATAACTTTGGAATCTCTAGGTGCTTGGAGAGAACTTTCCTAGGGGAGGTGCTATCTGGGTGTTCACATCCCAGATATCAAAACTCTAAAGTATCCTTTTGAAAGTGGGTTGAGAAGACCCAGTCTTCACCAAATGTGTACAGGAGCATCGGGGGATGCTTCCCTCCAAACATGATGTCTCTAGATGCCTTGGGGTACAATTTATTGCCTAATGAATTTATGAATCAAACATTGCTAAAAATTCATCAATTTGTATTCCTCAAAGGAGTTTATTTATTTATTCAGGGCTTGTAGAGGGGAGTTAGAGAAAGGATCTCAGTATATTTGGGGCCTCTAGGGGCATTTTAAATGGGAGATGAATCAATTCATCAATTTGTAAATTCATCACTTGAAATTTGACAACTCATCAATTTCACGAATCATGATTACTATGTTTTAAAATTTGTCCCCATCTCTAGTTATGACTGTTCATCTGGATGTTAATGGTCCACTCCTTAAAAGTAGAGGTTCCATCATAGCAGTTGATGATCATTCATATTTTCACAATAGATGCTAGAAAACCTTTTGAAAAACAGCACTGACAATAGTTTTGTATTTGGCAGAGAAGTAGTTAAGTGATGGAAAAAGCAGTCAGGTTTTGATATTTTCCCTGCTTGGTGTGTTTTTCTGAATGGCAGTAAACACAAGAGGGTGTCATGGAGACTTGACTGTTGACATTGGTATTTTTAACATTCAGCCTGCCCTTTTCCTATGCTGGCATCCTTTTCCTGCTGGCAACGTGGAGATGCTATTGTGAAGCAATACTGGGCCAATTCCTGGCTTCTTGAGTTGTGGGTACACAAGTACAGTATCCCACATTCAGAAACCCCAGAAGGCTGTTTTGTCTTGTCTTGTTTTTGAAGAATTGAGTATACCTTTCTTATCACTTTTGAGTGCCCTGCCATTAATAATTTTAGCATTTAGCTTTCTAACCTGCTAATTCAAGCCTCTGCAGTATTATATTTATAAAATTTTTATTTATTAATTATATTTAAATTATTTTGAGGTATATTTTACACATCAGTAACATTGGATAAGAAATTAATAAGGATGGACAATAGCGCTATTCATGCACAAACTATGAGAATAGAAAAGGAAATGACACAAATGAGCATTATTTAAAAAACAACTTAAATAAATGATTTTTTCACTATAATAATATAGTATATCCAGATAAAACATCAGCAACTAATAAAACAAATTCGTTACTGGTATTGTCTAGAATTCTCACCTTGCCGGCGATTAGGGATGCCTTAGAATTTTTAGAATTTTTACTTTTTACTTGTTATTGTCTTTTTTATATTGTCATTGTCATATTTGTTTTGTATATTATTATTGGTTGTTGGCGCTTGATCGCCTGTTGTTAGCTGCTTACAGAAGATAAGCGGGATATAAATATAACAATAAATAAATAAATAAATAAAATAAATTAGCTCCATTGTAATTTGCTCAAAAAGGAAACTAAGAATGTTGTTCTTTTAAGAGAGAATGACTTTGAGACCCATAGCATAACAACATTTAAAGGAAGATCTGAAATCTGCCAGCATTGCCAATAATGTGTGTGTGTGTGTGTGTGTGTGTGTGTGTGTGTGTGTGTGTGTGTGTGTGTGTGTGTGTGTGTGTGTGTGTGTGTGTGTGTGCATGTAAAAACAGAATATGTGCAACAGAAAGAACAACTTTTATTTTCCCCTCCCTTAGTTACACACTCCCAATGATGTTTCAACCTAGAATAATATTAATAATATTTTTAAAAACTTGAGTCTGCAAATTATTTTATTCTGAATAATATGATGTTAAATGTGGAGTTGAAGAAGACACTGTTGAAGGAACAAAAGGGAAATGCATAAAATGTATTGTTTAAAAATGTCATAACTACTTCAGATATCAAGCACAGTATTTTAATGTTTGAGAATTTGGGTTAAATTGTTTAACACTATGTTTCCCAAACTTCCGCTTCTGAGAAAACTAGACCAATTTAGTATAAGCAGGAGATATGGCAGTAGCTATTGGATGTTGAGTCATGGCAACTGGACCTCTTTCTTGAGAGACTGAAATGTTTCACTGCTAGAGATGGGCACGACTTAGCGGTATTCCCGTTTCCGTTACTCATATCCGTTACTCTATGGAAACGGAAACGGGAATTACTCTGCCAGAATTCGAGCTCGAACCGACGAACGAACAATTGGTCTGATTTGTCATGCTCGTTACTTGCATCGCAGCGATCGCGCAATGCCAAGCGGCACAGAAAAAAAGTTTTTAAAAGTTAAAAAAAAAAAACGATTCCCGGCCCTAAAAGTAGGCGAAAACTGTCTGAGGGCACCTACCAGGCCAGAAGGGTGTTTTATTTGGGGGGGTTTCCCCGCCCCCTCTCCTTGGCTATTGCTACTGCTGCGCTGCTGGTACCAGGCTGGGAGGGCGCATCCATTTGCCATGCAGTGCGGGGGATCCAAAATGGCGACAGCAATATTTTTTTTGAAATCGTTGCCCAAAACCCCACCAAAGCACCACAGAAACATGCGAAAATTAGCTATTTTAAATGCTTGAATTTTTACAGTAGCAGCAGTGGGTTTTTCTTGCAAAAAAAAAAAAAAAAAAAAGTCTCCGTTGATTTTATTTTATTTTATTTTATTTTATTTTATTTTATTTTATTTTATTTTATTTTATTACACCTGCACATTTGCAATGATGGGCTCGCCCATGGGAGTGGACCATGCAAATTTTCCACCAATCGCATGGCCACTTGGCCAGGTTGACCACAGAGACTTCTGGGATGTGCCAATCGGGCATAAACAGCCCACTAATCGTAGCCCAAACCCGAACCCTAAGCCTAAGCCTAACCCATACGCCAGTACACTGTCCTTCTAAGTGGGTCAGAGAGGCACCCAGAGGTGCACCCCAATACTCACCCTAACCTCACCCGTAACTAGCCTAACCCTAGCCCTTGCGCTAACCCATCTTAACCCTAAGCCAGATCTACTTGTATTGCACTACATGCAAGTACGTGAGACACAGCGGGTGCAAAGAGTCTGCCAGTCCGTCACTTGTGGCTCTGGCTGACTCCTGCAGCTCCCTCCAGGAGCCCGCTACCCCCCCAAACCAGTACTAATGAAAATGAAAAAACGAAAAAACGAACCGACTAATTTTTGCGAAATTTCGCGAAAAACGGAAACGAGCCGAAACGGACTGCCTCCGACACACGACAACTCGAAAATGTCATTTTCCCTAGTTGTGCCCATCTCTATTCACTGCACATTCAAACAGCTTTGTCAGTCTGAAGAAAGCTAGTTGTGAGTCCTCATTTTATAGTTGACTTTGACCTCACATCACTCTGGTCTGAAATAGGCTCATAAGATGAACAATGGCCTGAATATGCTTGTTAGGTGGACAATGGCCTAAGGTGGGTGAAAGTCCCACCTTTACAACATTCCCAACACCAATAAAGCATGAGTCGGTAGCCACATTCTATCTGCTATTTATCAGGCAGTGATTTCAGCAATCCCCAGACAAATCAAAAATATTTTGCACTTCCATCAGCAAGGTCATGGCTAATGACTCATACTCTATGGGTGTTGGGAAGGTGGTAAAGATGGGACTTTCACGCACCTTAGGCCATTGTCCACCTAATGAGCCCATTGAGACTAATGTCCACCTAAGGAACCTGTTCAAGCCATTGTCCATCTTATGAGCTTATTTCAGAGCAGGATGACATGAGGTCAAAGTGATCTATAAAATGGAGGACTTGCAACTAGCTTTCTTCAGACTGATGAAGCTGTTTGGATGAGCAGCAAAATGTTTCAGTCTCTCAAGAAAACAAGTCCAGTTCCCATGACTCAACATATTCACCTGTATGACTGAGAATCTTCACAGGCAATAGCTATAGTTTCTAGATATTCATGTAGTTGTAAATGATGCCATTAACTCAACAGTTGCTATCTTTCTCTTTTCTCTTCTAATGGTCATCTCACAGCTATATACTAGGCAGTTAGAACTTGGTTCCTTCTATCTTGGGAATCATGGTATTATTTTATTTGACTCTGCAAATAGAAGAGAGTTCGATTTGTTTTGAATTCTCTAAACAGTTGCAATATTCTTCATTTTTAGAATGGAAAGAACTTGAGGGTTATATGATTCAAAATACAGGAGAAAGTGAAAGTGTCAGAATTTCTCATCCCCACTGCTAAAGCAGTTTGGCTGATGCTCAATGTCTAAACATTTTTATCATAGTAATCTGTATGTTGATCATCACATCCAATCTATGCATGAATTTCATCTTCTCTTCACCTTCTGGAAACTGCAAATGGACATACCTTCTTGGTGACTTACTCTTTTCTGGTTCAGTCAGGAGCAGGCATTTGCAGCTGTCTGATCATACTCCCACTTCCTCAAAGAGTAAAAATGCTAATTTTGCTTGGATATATAGCCTTGAGGTCTTAGTGCCACACTGGAGAGCAGATGTGGGTAAGAGTATCAGGCCACAAGAATGGCCTCACAGTAGGCATATGCTATTGGTCTCCCCAAAGCCCCTGAGGGAGACTGGCAGTTGGAGAATGATTTAAAGGAGACATCCAAGAAGGGAAGCCTGGTTAAATGGGGAACTTCAATTACCCTCACATAGCCTGGGTGAACTGTTGTTTAGCACATGATAAAGAGATAAAGAGATAAATGTGCTAAATGATTGATCCCTGAAACAGATGGTTGAAGACCCAACTAGAGGTACAAGAATACTTGCGCTGATCATGTGCAAAATGTTAGTGTGGCTGATCCAATAAGGAACAGTGACCACAACACAATTACTTTCAACTTAATCATAGACTGCCAATCACAAACAAAATCTGACACAGAGATCATAAATTTTCAAAAAAGAAATTTCCTGAAGATGAGGAAACTAGTAAAAAAAAACAAGCTGAAAGGGAAAATTGAGAGAGTCCAAACACTCCAAGAGGCATGGAGGCTCTTCACAAAAACAATAGCAGAGGCCCAATTGGAATGCATACCCAAAAGGAAAAAGGGCACTGCCAGGTCCAAGAGGACTCTGATTTGGCTTACAGCAGCTGTTCAGGCAGTGATCAAAAGCAAGAAAAACTCTTTTAGAAGATGGAAGGCTTGTCCAAATGAAGATAACAGGCAGAAACTTAAATTCTGGCAGAACAAATGCAAGGCAACAATCAGGAAAGCAAGGCAAGACTTGGAGGAATGCATAGCTAAAACACTCAATGAAATAACAAGGAGTTCTTTAAGTACATTAGAAGTAAGAACCCAACTAGGAAAGCCATTGAACCATTAGACAACAATGGAAGGCAAGGTATTATTAAAGAGGAAACAGAGATTGCAGTGATCCAGGAAATTATCAACTGGTCAGTTTGACATGTGTCCCAGGTAAAGTGATGGAAACCATCCTAAAATATAAAATTAATAGTCACATAGAAGAGAAGGTGCTGCAGAAGGTATCTGCAAGGGCAAATCATGCCTCACTAATCTGTTGGAATTTTTTGAGAGTGTCAACAGGCAGGTGGATAAAAGAGATCCAGGTGACATTGTTTATCTGGACATTCAGAAGGCTTTTGACTAGGTCCCGTACCAAGGGCTCTTGAATAAACTTTCCAGTCATGGAATCAAGGGACAGGTCTTGTCCTGGATCAGCAACTGGCTAAGGGACAGGAGACAGAGGGTAGCACTAAAAGGACACTTCTCCAAGTAGACGGAGATAAAGAGTGGGGTTCCCCAACGTTCAGTACTGGGACCCATGCTTTTCAACTTCTTCATGAAGGATCTAGAAGTAGGAGTAAATAGCAAGGTAGCCAACTATGCCGATGACACTAAATTAAACAGGGTAGTAAAAACAGCAGGTGATTGTGAGGACCTCCAGAGGGATATCTTGACACTGGGGGAGTGGGCAAACCAGTGGCAATTGAGTTTCAACATTAGTAAGTGAAGAGTGAAGCACATTGGGGGAAAACCCAATTATGTTTATAAACTGATGGGGTCTGAACTCTGTGCAACAAACCAGGAAAGGGGCCTTGGTGTCCTGGCTCAATGAAGGTGTCAACCCAGTGTGCCGCAGCAGCAAAAAAAGCAAACTCAATGCTAGGGATCATTAGGAAGGGTATAGAAAATAAGTCAGCAAGTGTCATTTTGCCTGTTTATAAATCTATGGTGAGGCCCTATCTGCAGTATTGTGTACAGCTTTGGTCACCATACATCCTGAAGGATATTATGGAAATGGAAAAAGTGCAGAGGAGGGCAAACAGAATGATTAGGAGACAGAAACACCTTCCTTACCATTTGAGGCTGCAACGGCTGGACCTCTTCACTCTTGAACGATGGCACCTAAGAAATCATACATGGTATAGACAAAATAGATAAGGAAAAACTGTTTTCTCTATCGCACAACACTAGAACTAGGGGGCACTCCATGAAACTTTTGGGTGCTAGATCTCAAATAAATAAGAGAAAGTACTTTTTCACCCAGAGGATTACTGGTCTGTGGAACTCCCTGACAGAAGAAGTGGTGACAGCTGTCAGCCTTGACAGTTTTAACAAAGGATTGGACAATTTCATGGAGAACAAGGGTATCAATGGCTATCATTATGGATGCACAAGGACAACTCCCTCTCACAAAATATCAGAACTAGGGGACATACACTCAAATTGAGGGCTGGGAGAGTAAGAACAGACAAAAGAAAATATTTCACCCAGTGTGTTGTTAGTCTTTGGAACTCCCTGCCACAGGATGTGATGATGGCATCTGGCCTGGATGCCTTCAAAAGGGGATTGGACAGATTCCTGGAGGAAAAGTCCATCACAGGTTACAAACCATGATGGAGATGTGTAATCTCCAGGCTTAAAACCAGGGTACGTCAAGGGCCAGATGCAGGAGAGTGGTATCAGGAGACAGATATCTAGTCTCATGTGCTCCCAAACACATCTGGTGGGGCCACTGTGAGATACAGGAAATGGATTAGATGGGCCATTGGCCTGATCCAGCATGGCTCTTCTTATGTTCTTATGTTCTTATGTAACCTCTGGGTTGAAGAGATAGGGAGGCTCTCTCTCAATGCCATTTGCAGGGAACCATAAACAGGTGATGTATGGAAGTAGTGATGTATGGAAGTGAGAGCTGGACTATAAGTAAGGCTGATCGCCGCAGTATTGATGCTTTTGAGCCATGGTGCCGGAGGAGAGTCTTGAGAGTCCCCTGGACTGCAAGGAGATCAAACCTATCCATCCTGAAGGAAATCAACCCTGAATGTTCACTGGAAGGATAGATTTTGAAGTTGAGGCTCCAGTACCTCATGAGGAGAGAGGAGTCCTTGGAAAAGTCCCTGATGTTGGGAAAGATTGAAGGAAAAAGGAAAAGAGGATGGCAGACAATGAGATGGTTGGACGGTGTCATCGATGCAACCAATATGGATTTGACCAAACTCCGGGAGGCAGTGGAAGATAGGAAGGCCTGGCGAGCTCTGGTCCATGGGGTCACGAAGACTCGGACACGACTGAATGACTGAACAACAAAAATTAAGCAGGTGAAGACATCTGCTTGAGAATACCCTGTGTCCTGTTCCAGCGAGGCTGTTCTTGTGTTCTTAGATACCATGCAAGCATTGGAAAATTCTAAGCAGATTGCATGTCTGTGTCAATAGGGTGTGGCTCAGCTGAAATTAAGACAATGGGGAAACATTTTCACGTCCCCCAGACTCAATTTTCCTCAGTGATGGCTAATGGCAAACAGATTTTCCATCTGTTAACCACTACTTTTGAATAACTGATGTTTTCCTGTTGAGTAATTTACCTTCTCTGTTCAGAAATCCAATTAGGTTTTGTTGTTATTTTCTTCCTTTGTTCTGTTAACAAGTCCCAAATGGCTGTTTGTCTGTGCATACTCAGATTCCCCCATAAAGAACTTGAGACACTGGTCATCAAAGTGATGTCAAAAATCTCCAGTAATACCGCCATTATAAAAGAGCTGAAATGTGTCATGAAGTTAATTACAAAACTGTTTCTTTTTAAATTTATTTATTTAAATTATTTATATCCCACCTTTCTCCCCATATGGGGCCCTGGGTAGCTCACAACAGATAAAATAATAAATTTAAAAACACTGTATAAATATAACTTTCAAAAAATTAAATCTACTTAAGATTTTTTAATGACGTATAAAAACAATTCAAACACATTTAAACTTCTGTAATTTAAAACCCAGCATGCCTGAGATAATTCACTGCTTAAAGCCTGCCTGAAGAATAAGGCATTTGTCTGGTGATGGAAAAACAAGAGGGAAGGGAAGCAGCCTGGCTTCTCAGGAGTAAACACTGAAAAGGCCTCACCAAGTATCCTCAACAAATGACCTTGAAAACGTAGTATATTGTTGGTCCATCCTCAGCAACCCTTTTGAGATTGGTGAAATGAGTACCCAGCTCACTAGGGCAGGGGTAGTGGGAAATATGTAGCCTGCATAATTAACTTTCAAATCACCAAGGGAGTGCTTTAAGCACTATATAAGCAGCACACTTTGCTTTTATGGGGATTTATAGGTAATAACAAGCACTGTGAACTGAGCCAAGAAACAGGCTAGCCTCCAGTGGGGCAGCCTATAACCAGCACCAGTCACTGGTCTGGCTGCAGGATTTTGAACCAGCTGAAGTTTTCAAACAATGTTCAAAGGTAGCTCCTCGTAGAGTATGTTGCAGTAATCCAAACAGGATGTAACTAAGGCATGTATCACTGAGAGCAGCTTGGACATCTCAGAGAATGGGAGCAACTGGAGCATCAGCTTTAACTGTGCAAATGCATTCCTGACTGCCACTGAAACCTGTGCTTCCAAGCTCAGGGTTGAGTCCAGGAGCACACAAGCTGTGAACCTGAGGTTTGTTTGTTTTTTAAGAGGGAGTCTACCCCATCCAGTACAGGCTGAATCCCTATCCCCTGATTTGCCCTTAATTATTAATCTCAAATGTCTGGTATCTTTTTGTTGCCTTGAATGGACAATTTACTCACAGCATTAGACATCAGTGAGATGCAAGTGGAAGGACAGGGTGGGGGCAGGGAGAAGGCATTTCACTTTGGAAATATACAGGGACAGAGAACTGAAGGGTTTTAGCTGGACATGTGCACATATTCTTATTGTAGACACAAGGTTTCTGCCATTACTCTAAAAAGATAAAGCAAGATTAATATTTGTACTGCCAGATGGAACAACCTGTTTACTTCTACCCTGCTTTGTTTGTGTATTATTAAATAAAACCTGCACTTCTGATGGGGCTATGACCTTCTGTTCTCATAACAGGTCATATTGTTACTTAGATGAGCATCCATTTGAGCATATAGGCAAGGGAGGTGGTTGCGGAGTGAAGTGCTCTTTTGATCCCAATGCATCTTCAGTGAAGAATGGGTTATGATCTGCCAGGCTCTGGCCTACATTTTTCTCTTTTTATTTCCTTTAGTGGTTTCTTTGTACATTCAGCAACAATTCAGCATTATATGTGACTTGAAAAGCTCCACATTGCTTCCTTGGTGGTTGAAGAATCCATTCCAGTCTTTGATCCTTCCTCCCTTTCTGAAACCTCATTTTTACGATATGTAATTTTTGTGGCTTTTCCTGCTCTGGCTTCTATGCCTCAAACTTCCTTGTATGGCTAAGTGCCAAACAGGTTATCCCACCCCCTCCACCAGTCCTGTCTAGCCTTCAAAACACTTATTTCCTCTACCTCAAAAATAATCCATCAAAGGCAAAAGTATTTCTGTGCCAATTCAAAGAGTCATCTGATATACCAAAACCATGGTTTCTTTAAGTCCTTTGCTAAACGATGTGCACTTTAAAATGTAATATATGTAATACATTATAAAATGTATAATAAATGTAATATATTATAAAATATAATAATATAATAATATAAAATGTAATATAAAGATAGAAACTAAGTCCCCACAAGAGTCATTAAATGTCAGCCGACTATTTATTACATGCAAATTTATTACATGCAAATAAGGCTGCTTTTAGACTCTACCATGAAGTGGCTTTGTATATGAGTTGCAGTGCCTGATTGGAGAGCTGTTGAAAATCTAGTGCAAGGGGAAAAATTATTGCCTTGAAGACAATCCACAACATAAGATGTCAGTACAGTATAGTGAAAGGAGTTGCAAAACCAGGTCAGCCTTAAAATAGATTATTATTATTATTATTATTATTATTATTATTATTATTATTATTATTATTATTATTATTATTATTATTATTATTATTATTATTATTATTATTATTTAGCCCATCCTAATAAAGTAGCAGCAATGCTCCACTGGAACATATATAAAAATTTCAGCCTACCATCAAGCAAGAACGGTGGCAACATCAGCCAGAAAAGGTGACTGAAAATGAAGTCATCTAGGTGCTCTGGGATTTCAGAATCCAATGCAACTGACACCTTGTCCACAATATTGTATGCAAGCAAGAAAACAAACTTCAAATTGCCGATGTGGCCATACCTGGAGACACCAGAGTCAGCGGTAAAGAGTTAGATAAGATAACCAAATAGGACTTTAGAAATAGAAATCGAAAAGCTATGGAATAAGAAAGCAAGAACGATACCAATAATAATGGGCTCCTTGGGTGCAATCCCAAAAGACCTGGATCAACATCTGAAAACCTCGGCATTGACAAGATCAACATCAGTCAACTACAAATGCTGCTTTTATTGTATTTGTATTTGTATATAGATATAATGGCCATTGGCTATAATAAAAACTAATTTGATTTGAACTACAAATGGTGCCATGGAGCACCATATATTTTACAAAGATATCTCCAGTCATCCTAGGCCCTAGGAAAGAGCTTGATCATTGGAGAAGGCCAACTCCAGTTTAACACTTGGCAGCTGTGTCTTCCAGATGATGATGATGATGATGATGATGATGATGATGATGATGATGATGATGATGAGAATAAGAATAAGAATAAGAATAAGAATAAGAATAAGAATAAGAAGAAAGAGCTGCCAGAAATTAAGGACAAAATGGCATCCTTCTACTCCACGCAGAAAACTGACCAAAATAGAAGTTGCTGGGACATCACTCTCTACCGTATTAGAGGGAGGGTTATGGTGGCATGTGGACCTTAGTCATCCAGCAAACTCTATCGCTCCTCATTTCCCTATACCTTTTTCCTAAGGCCATTTCTTCATTTTGCTGAACAGCAGGGCCCACCCCACCCATTGGGATGTTGGTTGAAACTACTGATTGGCCATGAAGCTTCCTGCATGGGCTTAGGTACATCTTACAATCTAACCAATGTATGAAAATTAAATTTTTAAAAAGCCATGTACAGGAACAATTAAGATAGTAAAGGTAAAGATTCCCCCCACACATGTGTGCTAGTCATGTCCAACTCTGGGGGGGGTGCTCATCTCCATATTCAAGCCAAAGAGCCAGTGTTGTGCATGGCCATGGCCATGTGGCCGGCATGATTGCAAGGAAACAATTAAGATACTAGTGATATAAATGTAAATTTTTAAAAAGGAAAACAGAAAAATCAATCAAGGATACCCAAATTTTGGCATTCATATTAAAGGTCAATTCATGGTGCTAGGAATAAAACAGATCCTCAAGATAATTGACCTTTGGTCCTTGAAATGAAGAGTTAATTGAAAAGGAGCCCACAATGTGGTCAATGAGACTTTAAGAACTTAGTAGCTATGGAGGTATGATGTGTACTGACACCATTCCTGTTCACTTCCCTTCTCTTGCAGCCAACATCAAAGTGCTTTGAGGTTGTTTTTGCTTCATTCCTTTATTGTGTGAAGTGACAGACTTCAAATGTCTTTCTTCCTGTTAATACTGTCCAGCATCAGAAGCAGGTTTCAGAATGATAGCGCTTTTAATAATCTGATATAATATCACTTCTTTACTAATAATTAGCTGGGAGAAAGCGCTCAATCCCCCCGCTAGAAAGGATTAAAAGGTATTTTCCTGTATAATCACAGACAAGATGTAGTTGATCTCTGTTTTCAAATTATGTTTGTTATTTGTAAGCACAGAAAAGAATAATTGAATTAAATCACTATCTTTACTCATACATTGATTTTTCAGGTTACTTTTGATTTTTTCCCTCTCTTAGCCATTACTCCTCTGTGAGTTCCTTTTTAGTTTCTTTTTGGAGGGAAATAAAAAAACTCTTGCAGATCATGCAAACTGAAACTGTGATGCTGAATTCCTTAACACTAAACTCAGCCACCCTACAGGCAGATGGCTATTCCATGAACGAAATCAAAAGAGCCATCAAAATGAAAAAAACAACACCAAACTGAAGAAGAAAAACAACCTCTAACAAACAAAGTATTTCTGCCATACATAAAAGGAGTCATGGACTGCATGGACAAAGTGTTGAAAAAACACAGTCTACAAACAGTATTTAGACCCACCACAAAAATTCAACAGATACTACAGTCAGAAAAGGACAAAAGGAACCCATTTGCCACTGCAGGAGTATACCAGATACCAATATTGCCAGTTATATATTGGGACCACAAAGTACAGCATCCAGATGAGAATCAAACAGCATGAAATACACTGCAGATTAAAACAACCTGAAAAATCAGCAGGAGCTGAACACACCCTGAAACAAACTGGATATGAAATCCTCTTCCAGGACACAGAGGTACTGGACAACACTACCAATCACTACACAGTAGTCTGTGTCAGACTACACAGGGAAGCCATTGAAATCCACAAACATAAGCACAGTTTCAACAAAAAAGAAGAAAGTCTACAAATTAACAAAGCCCAGCTGTAGAGTTCAAAAGATCAAAGAACAATGATTCCCCACACAGCCACAAAGGTGATCAATTCACACAATAGAACAGCTAATGACACCCATATAGGATCCTTGGTACCCCTGATTGCATTGAAACTTCTTAATCCCTTCATCACAATATTTTCCTGCATAGGACAAGTTTCCTCAACTTTAAAAACCCCAGTCTCTCTCATTTTATAACCCAGAGCACAGAGAGAACTCCTAGTAAGCATTTCTGTTCTAACCCCCACAAAGCATTTTTCTCTAAAAGAATAATGAGAAAAGGTAAAGGAAGGAAAGCTGTTAGATCATCATTAAGCATCATTGTTGCTCCATCTACCAACAACATTCCTACAAGACATTGACTAAAATCCATTGCCCCCCCCACGCCGGAATGACCACGCGAGACAAGTTCTTGGGTATAAACTCGGGCCACTTTATTAACCAACTCAATAAACACAACTCCAAACAAGGGGCCTGCTGTAGTGCGGGTAGCAATTTGTTCCTTGGGTCACCAGGAACCCAATCTCTGGCAGTGTCTCTGGGGGAGTCAATCGCCCCGAGGCAGTCCAATCTGTAGACAGGTCTGCCCCGGCCAGCAAGGTCCCATTTCCCCAGCCGGGCTGCCCAGGCGCATTATTTGTGCCTGCCAGTCCGGTGGGCCCTCCAGGTACATCCATCCCCCCCAGCGTTGTGATCTCCGACCTGCAATGCCGTGAGAGCGGACGTTCCTACAAGGAATTTGAGGCCTGACTCCCTACTGCCCCTCCGTACCCTGCACTACCGCCACGGTAGGGACCTAGCCTTGCTATGGTCCCTACCCCTCCCACCAGCCAGACACCACTTCCAGCAGGCCCCGCTTAATATCGTTCAGGAATATTTCCATACCTCGGTCCGACAGGTGCACCCCGTCCCCTCGATACAGCTCTGGGACGGCCGCCAACATCCTGGGGTGGCCCACAACCATACCCAAGCTCCGCACCACTGCCCGACAGACATCCCTGTTGACCCCCCTCCTGACCGTACTCATAACCTGCGGGTCACATCGCGCCCTCCACTGTCGCCGTGGCACGATGTTAGACCACACCAGCCTGGACTGAGGAAAAGCCTCCTTCCAGGCTGTGAGGTCTCGAACAATATCTTGTGCTAACGATTTCCCCGTTTGCGCTCCCACATCATTACCCCCTAAATGCACCAACATAACATCCGGTGGACGGCCCAGCGCCTCCCTCCTGGCGGCCCATTCGAACTGGCACCACCTCATTCCCCTGGTGCCTCTCCACTCTAGGACTGCCCGTCCTCCCATTCCCAGGTTCACCCCCCCAAGCCGTCCTGGCCGCATACTTCCCTGCCCAGTAAATGTAACTATGACCCAGGATGAGGACGCGGCACCTTGGGCGGCCCAGCCCCAGTCCTGGAAGGGAACAAAATCCAATAGTTAGTATTGTGGGATAGGGTGCACGTAAGTCCTATAACGTGCCGATGCCCATCGCCCCAGCGACTTGATTTCCTGCAGCCCATAGCCCAGGGCCGCTGCCGTAGGTGCAGCCCCAATCCTGAAGGAATGGGTTCCAAACTGCATCCCCTCCATGCCCAGCTTTCCCAGGGCCCTCTGTGTCAACTTCCAGAACAGGAACCGTGTTAGGGGGTCTCCCTCCGCATGTCTAAAGAGGTAGCCGTCCCCTTCACCGCGGAGAACCAGGTAGGCTAGCATGGCCCTTACCGGGCATACCGCTTCTATGGAACACGGGCCCAGAGCCACCCTCTGACCTCTTGCCTGCTGATCGGTTTTGGACCGGCGTACCATGAAAATGGCCTTACCTTGTTGGTAATGGAAGTCGGCCCGCTGCAGCGCCATCAGGGACACGTCGCGCTTGCTAGCTGCAACCAACTCGCTGACCCAAAATGCCCCGAAAAAGGCCACCAGGGACGCCGCCCTCATCAATGTGGCTTCATAATCGTCCCTGCATATCTGGGCCCATGTCTTGCCCATCCGAGTTAAGATATCCGGCGTCAGGGGAAATTGGGAATCTTCCACCCTACCCCTGGCCTTCCCCCACCCCTCTATCATTTTCCTCACCCGGAAGTCCCGGGTCGTATCCTCACAACCTATTGCCTTGGCATGGAATGCCCAGGGCTGCTACCCGTCCCTGCATGGTTCCCGGTGCGATGCCCTTCCTGTGGAGGTATACCAGGTATTGCCGGACGTGATCAACTGGGGTGGGCCATGTGAGCTGTAGATCCATCAATTCCCGGAAGGCGTCAAATTCCCTAAGGGCCCCCTCGTATCCGTGCCTGGTTCTCGGCGTGAGCGCCAGCTCCAGGGCCCCATCCGCCTCCTCCCGCCAACCCTCCATACCTCCTTGGGCAGCTGGTTGGGAAGCTTGGCCGCCGCCAGTGCCAAGGCCCTGAATCGGTCGAATTGCTGGCGGGAGAGAGCGTCAGCAATGGAATTGTCCAGCCCCGGCACATGGCGCATGCGCACCACGATATTATATTGAAGCGCGTGCAGCATCAGGGCCCGGACCAACCGCATAACCCGCTCCGACTTGGAAGTTAACTCATTAATGGTGTAGACGACAGCCATATTGTCGCACCAGAAGCGGACTATGGAGTTGGCCCAGTCCTGGGCCCAGAGCCACAAGGCCCCCACTATAGGGAACAGCTCCAGGAATGTTAAATCCCGTGTTATCCCAGCCTCCGCCCACTCGGGTGGCCAGGTGCCGCAGCACCACTTACCCCTCCAGTAGATGCCGTAGCCGTGGGCCCCTGAGGCATCCGTCCGCACTTGAAAGTCCGCGCCCAGCCTGCGCTCCTCCCTCCAGAATGACACCCCGTTGAAACCCTGCAGGAACTGTAGCCACATCTGCAGATCTTCCCGCATGCCCCCCGATATTTTTGTCCGATGGGCCGGTTTTCTGAGGCCCCGCATTACGTCGCAGAAGCGCCAGATGAATGGTCTCCCCGGCGCAACCTCTCGGCAGGCAAAGTTAAGGTGGCCCACCAGTTCCTGCAGTTCCCTGAGGGTGATGCTCTTACGCTGTAGGAGGGCCACCAGCCTGGCCTGAAGGTCTGCCAACTTGTCCCCTGGCAGCCGGCACAAATGATTCCATGTGTCCAATTCCACCCCCAGGAAAGTAAGACAGGTTGTGGGGCCCTCGGTCTTGTCTGCGGCCAGGGGAAGGCCCATGTCACCCGCCATCTCCTGGAAGGCCCCAAGTAGGAAGCCACAGGCCCCCGTGTTCCGCTGCCCACAAAATATGAAATCGTCTAAATAGTGGGCAGCCGTGCGCATGCCCGTTATGTGTCTCAACAACCACTCAACAAAAGAACTAAACTTCTCGAAAACCGCGCAGGAGATGGAGCAGCCAAAGGGTAATGCCCTGTCCAGGTAGAATTTTCCCTGGAACTGGAAGCCCAGCAGATCAAAATCCGCAGGGTGGACAGGCAGGAGCCAAAATGCGGACTGGATGTCACATTTCGCCATCTCGGCCCCCGCCCCGCAGGCCCGGACCATGGCCACCGCTGCATCGAAGGACGTATATTTAACCGAGCAGAGCTCGTGCGGGATCCCGTCATTTACCGACCCCCCCGCCGGGTAGGACAGATGGTGTGTGAGGCGGTATTCGCCTGGCGCCTTCTTCGGCACCAGCCCCAAAGGGGACACCCTAAAATTCGGCAGCGGGGCGGTGTCAAATGGTCCCAGTACCCTTCCCTTTTCCACTTCCTTCTGTATTTTGTCCCCCGCGACCTGCTCCATGCCCCGCAATGATTGCAAATTGGGGGCCCAACAGGCCCTCCTAACCCCTTCGAATTGAATTCGAAACCCAACCCTAAAACCATCGACCAAAAACTGTGCACTCTCCCTATCGGGATATATGCTCAAACACTTCTCCAGGACCTCACAATTGATTGGGCTGGGGCCCTTTTGCCTGATTAGGTCCTCCCCCCGGTGGTGGCCGCTTCTGTTGTCCCCCGTTCCCTGCTCTCCCGAAGGACCCCCTGGCTCGTGCGCAGTTGACGGCGGCGTGCTGCGCGCCACAGACTGAGCATTCATGCCTGAAGTGGCATTGGGTCCGGCTGCAGGAGCCCTGGCCGTTGTAGTCCCAACAGACCAGCCGGGGTTGAACCTGCTGGCCCGCCCCCGGGCGGGTCCCTGCAGCCGGTGCGGGGCATCTAATGATGTGCCCGCTATCAAATCTGTCCCCCAGAGCTGGGCGCACTGGTGTCATATATTGCAGCCAAAGCGGCGGGTAGGGCTCGTCCCATCTAAGGTGTGGCTGGGTAGCCGCTTTCATATGAAAGCGCTCATCATACGTCAGCCACGCGTGCCCAGGAAAATCCACGAAGGCCCTATAGATCATGTCCTGGTATTTAATGAGGGATTACGCCCTCCACGGGTGTGCATGCAGTACCATGGACATGTAAATGTTGTACGCTGGCAGCCAGTTAGCCCAGGAGCGTTCTGGCTTGCGTCGCAGCCGCCGCTCCTTATCTTTGGTGTCCTCCTTCTCCAGCTCTTTGGAGTCCAGTTCCCTATTGAGCAGACTAAAAAGGTCTATGTAGTCCCCCCGCCATATCCGTTCCTTCGTGGCCTGCGCCAGGTGGTCGCCCAGCGGGGAGGCGTAATCTGCATATGGCAGAGCAGTGTAAGGCAGTGCTCCCCAACCTTTTTATCCCTGTGGACCGGTAAATTTTTGATAATTTTTCCGTGGCCCGAGGGTGGGGGTGGGGGTGGGAAAGGGGGGGGAGATAAAGGAATGCGAATGCGGGGTCGGGCCGGGAGAGAGAGAGAGAGAGAGAGACGCACACACGCACGACCGCACCACCCCACCCCCTCCCTCTCACCTTTGCAAACCGGCCAGTTGGGACTCTTCCTTTCCGGGGAGGCCCGGCTTTGCTTGGGGACCGCCGCCGCTGACGGGGCTGGATCCTTCCCACGGAGGAGGAGGAGGAGGAGGAGGAGGAGCAGGCGCTGCCTTCGGGCACCGGCGGAGACACCGGGGAAGCGCGGGGCAGCGGCGGCGGCAGTGAAGAGCCCAGGGGAGGCGGTGGGTGGGGGGCCGAGGGGGGCTGCCGCGCACCCCTCCCCCTCCTCCTCCTCGTGTGGGGCTGCCCCGCGGTGGCGAGGACCCAGTGGGCGGCTTTCTTTCTTTCTTTCTTTCTTTCTTTCTTTCTTTCTTCCTTTCTTTCTTTCTTTCTTTCTTTCTTTCTCCCTCCCTCCCTCCTTCCTTTCTTTCTTTTTCTTTCTCTCTCTCTCCCTTCCTCTTTCTCCCCTTTCTTTCATTCTTTCTTCCTCCCTTCCTCCTTCCCCTTTCTTTCTTTCTTTCTTTCTTTCTCCCTCCCTCCTTCCTTTCTTCCTTCCTTCCTTTCTTTTTCTTTCTCTCTTTCTCCCTTCCTCCTTCTCCCCCTTTCTTTCTTTCTTTCTTCCTCCCTTCCTCCTTCCCCTTTCTTTCTCTTTCTTTCTTTCTTTCTTTCTTTCCTTCTTTCTTTTTTTCTTTCTCCCTCCCTCCTTCCTTCCTTCCTTCCTTTCTTTTTCTTTCTCTCGCTCTCTCCCTTCCTCCTTCTCCCCCTTTCTTTCTTTCTTTCTTTCTTCCTCCCTTCCTCCCTTCCTCCTTCCCTTCTTTCTTTCTTTCTTTCTTTCTTTCTCCCTCCCTCACTCCCTTCTTTCTTTCTTTCCCTTTTCTTTACCCCCTCCCTACATTCTATCTTTCTCCTCCCTCCCTCCCTCCCTCCCTCCTTTCTTTCTTTCTTTCTTTCTTTCTTTCTTTCTTTCTTTCTTTCTTTCTTTCTTTCTTTCTTTCTTTCTTTCTTTCTTGCGGGGTGGGGCGATTGCATGGGGTCGAGCGGCGGCGGATGGGGGCGATTGGGGGATGGGGGCGGGGGCAGGGGGGGGGCGGGGGCGGGGGTCACGGCGGGCGGCAGGGGCAATTACGGGGGTGGCGGCGGCGGCTCCTGGGACGGCCCCCGCGAGGCCGGTGACGGGGACCGAGGCCGGCGGGGTAGCAAGGCGGCGGCGGCTCCCGCGGCCCCCGCGAGGCCGGTGGACGGGGCAAGCAAGGCGGGGGCAGCAAGGCGGCGGCGGCTCCCAGGACGGCCCCCGCGAGGCCGGTGACGGGGCAGCAAGGCGCGGGCGGCGCTCTCCCGGGCGGGGGCGATTGGGGGATTGCGGCGGGGAGATTACGGGGTCGCGGTGGCGGCGGCGGAGCGGGGGCGATTGCGGGGGATGGCGGTGGGAGCGGGGGGCGATTGCAGGGGGCGGGAAAACATCCGGGCCGGCCTGCGACGCCCCCGCCCGCCCCAACACAGGCGCAGCGGCGGCGGGAAAACATCTGGGCCGCCCATGCGCCCCCCCGCCCGCCCCCCCAACACAGGTGCAGTCCGGCGGCAATGGCAGCGGGGGCTCTGCCCTGGGCGCGGCCGCAGGGAGGGGCCAAAGGGCGCGCGCCCCGAGGGAGGAGGAGGAGGAGGAGGGGCACCCACCTGCTCTTCCGACCGAGGGGGCCCCCTCCTCCCTGCTGGCCCCCCGCATGCCCGGCCCCCAGGGCAGGGGGGTTGGGGCCGGGAGGAGGCGAGGAGGGGCAAGCAGGCCAAATGGGGTTCCTGGTGGTGGTGGTGGTGGAGGGCGAGGAGGAGGAGGGCGGAGGAGGAGGAGGAGGACGTGCCACCGCCACCAGCGGGCAGAGGAGGGAGGCAAAGGCAAATGCGGTGGCGGCTCCTCCTGCGCTCCTCCAGCCTTCCTCCTCCACTGGCCGCCCGCGGGAGAGAAGAGGAGGAGGAGGAGGGCGGCGGAGGAAAAGGGGAGGAGCCTCCCCGGCCTCCCCAGGCGGCCCGGTGCCGACCGGTCCACGGACCGGGACCGGTCCGCGGCCCGGGGGTTGGGGACCACCGGTGTAAGGGACTCCCGCGTACACGGGGCCCGTTGCCCACGCACTGGGGTACCCCTGGACGCCACTCGCGCCCGGGCAACTTAGGTGCTGCTGTGGCGTCTGCCATGGGCCCGTCGCCCCCATACCTACCATCGCTTGCTGGCCCTGCGGCCACTGCCACGCCGGGCATGCCGCCAGCTGGGGAGGCTGGCCATAACCCCCTGTCACTGGGCCAGGCCTGGCACTCACCTGTTGGGCACTGGCTCCCCGCCCTCCACAAGGCGTCCAGGGGGATGTCGCACTGGGACCCGGTCCTCCTGCCCAGCTTGTTCCCGCCAATCCCGGCGGCCCGCCTGCCTGCCCAGCGGGCTCCGCCCTGTTCTCCTGGGACGCACCCCCCACGGGGCCCCAGGGCCATGTCTCCTGAAGTATAGTGTCTGGTGCGTTTGCCAACTCACTGTTAATAGTGGCCTGCGCTGCGGCCTCCATCCTGCCCGGGCGGGGTGGTTCACCCGTCAGCATGCATTCCGCCGCCCCCGTCGCAGCCGCCACTGCGCCTCCGTGGCCCCTTCCTGGGATCACCTCCTCCGCTGCCGGTTGGCTCGCCTTGGGTGCCCGGGCCTCCTCCGTCACCGCCGGTGCTTCACCCGCCCGCGCTTCTGCCATGCGGTCCGTGGGTGGTTGTCTCTGAACCAAGGCATCAAAACTGGAGGTTAGACGTCGCATCATCTCTCTCCTCCTGGCCCTCCTGCGGGCCTTGGAGGGGCGGGACATGGCCCGTCCGGCCGTGGACCCCTCACCCCGGTATTGGACCCCGCTGGGGCCGCCCTCTACGGATTCCATACGGGCCTCCAGGGCAGCCCACGCTGCCCAGTCCTCCTCTGGTGAGGAAGAATCAGAATCAGAGATCTGTGGGGCAGGCCTTTTGGCCAGGTGCTTCCCCTTCGACCCCCCTGTGGTGCGTCTGGGCACCATGGTCTTGTCCAAATCCTCCCCCGGCCTGCGACCAAGCACACAGACCTCTCAGCCACCGGCCCTCCCAGCCAGAAGGGATCGCCCCCCCCCGGCAATGGCAGGCCAGAGGCTGGGTCTCCTAATTATCTCTCCAACCAACCGTACAGGGCCCTGCCCACAGCAGGCCCCCCGCCGGGTGCAATAGCACCTTCCCAGCTGGCTTCGGCCCCTAGTAGGGATGGGCCCTAGGATGGCCGCCCCTCCCTCCCTGGTGGGGGCTCTGGCCGACGCTTGTTGTGGGCCCTAGACCAGGTTCGCCGTTCCCCCCTCCCCACTGGTCGGATGCCTTCTGCCTAAAGTCCCAGCCGGGCCGGGAATTGGGGCCTCAACCGGTCGGGGTTATGCAAGG
This sequence comes from Phrynocephalus forsythii, assembly GCA_029282475.1. Taxonomy (NCBI): domain Eukaryota; kingdom Metazoa; phylum Chordata; class Lepidosauria; order Squamata; family Agamidae; genus Phrynocephalus; species Phrynocephalus forsythii. Next base: position 60,743,457 of record JAPFRF010000004.1, on the reverse strand, counting down.
GCCTACTACGGGCCTGCCGGAAGGGTGATGTCGGGTGCCCAGGGTCCACCCCCGGGGCTCTCCAGTGGCCGACGTCGAACCGCTCCTCCCCCGCCTCCCCCCGCTGGCGTCCCTCGGGTCGGGCCCACTCACCCTCCCGCCAGGCGCCCCGCCAGGAAGGCCGGCAAATCAATTGGGGCCACTACTGCCGCCGGCCCCACTCCCCCCAGTAGGCGCTGCCACCCCGCCGCGCCTCCGCATCCCCTGGGTCGCCCGCCCCCGGGTCACCGTCCCCTAGGGCCCGGCCACCGGGCCTCAACCCCCCTTTGGGCCAGCGAGTTGCGGTAGGCCACGGTAGGAATCCCTCCGCCGCCCACGCTGCGGCCCGTCGGGCCCTGAACCTGTGGGAAGGTGCCGCCGCGCCCTCCCCGATGCCGGTCCTCCCACTCGGTCCGGTCGCCACCACCAGGCCCGCAGCCGCGGGCGCGCTCCAGGCTCCTCTTCCTGGCCTCCGGCTCTTGCAGAGCTCCGGCCGCGCCACCACCTGTTCAAAATGGTGGCCGTGAGCCTCGGAGCTCCGCACGTCCTCCCTCGCTGAAAGCCGTCTTCGAAAGAGGCCGGGATCCACGCAGCCAGCCCCTATGAAGGCTGGATTCCCGGCCTTCGACGAGATCTGGTAAGTCTCGCAAGACTTCCGGGCGGGGGGACAAAGGAGCTCCGCCGGGCGCAGCCGTGCCGCGGAGCCAGGCAGTTGCTCAGTTTTCTAAAAATGTAATTTTCAGTCTGTTCCCAACTGCCATTTGAAAAGTCTTAACGTGCTCAAGGGCACATGAGGCTTGGTGCAGGACACCCTCTCTGAAGTGCAGTAGTAATTTTGTAATTTGCTGGTTAAGGGGCAAGAAGTGAACATTCTAAATTCTCTTGCACTCTGTGAAAGAATTTCAGACATTATGTCAAAGCTGTAACATTTCATTTTTAAAGAAAAATTTATAGGATGAGCTAAACTTTCCAACCTACCTTTAGATTCTGTCAGCAGATCACTGTATTTCCATTTTCTTGTGAACAGCAGCCCTGTACCATTCACAACAGTTGCGGAAGAAGTCCTCAATAAACAAAGCTTTCCCCAAAATGAGGGGTCTTTATGTGACCCAGAGGAGATGGGGCAAAAGATGATCAGAGGGTTTGCAGTTTTTCTGGAAAAACAAAGGGGAAAATATTCCCCTTAGCAAAAGTTCCCAAATGACTATGGGCCTTTTTAAACGACCCCTAAGATCCGCTGGTCCCTTAAATTTGGACCAGAGATCTTGAGGGTTTGTCGCTCTCCCTGCGTTCCCACCCCCTCCACACTTCCTTGTTCTGTCTGCGTGAGGGGAGGGAGAAAAAAAGGGAGAAAAGAATACCCTCTTACCTCTGGAGTGCTGGTGGAAGTTGCTCCAACCCCCCGTCACTTCCTGGTTCCTCTTAAAGGGGCGGGAGGCAAAAAAACAACAAAAAGAAGCGAGGAGAGCCCGGCACTCTCCGCATCAAATTTTTTCACTCTCCCAGAGCAGGTACTTGAAAGGTGCGCTGGGTCGCGCTTAGGTGGGTGGGGTCGCACTTAATTTTCTGTTCGCTCCGGAGCTGGTGATGCCCTATGTTCATACTGACTGAGGCAACACAGATTATTTTCCCTCAGAGTATAAATTCTCACTTTCTTTATTCTTGGAGGAAAGGATAAGAAATTGCTTTCATAACAGCCCAATTATAACCATATAAAGAGCTATAAAATAACAAAAATAAAGTCTTTATAGAGCAAATTAACAGGCTCAGTGACCCAGTTCAGCCAAAAACCTAACAGAAGAGGTAGGTTTCACTTTCTCTTCAAAACTTTGGTACACAAGTGGTTCTCCTAGACTTGAATGGGAGAAGATGTTGCCATTTTAGAGGCATCACTAATGTAAAGACAGATTGGTCAGGAAAAAAGACAATTCACGGATCTCAGAATACTTACCAGTTACCTTCAAGCAAGAAATATTCCTCACAGAAAGAAGAGGCTCAGTTCAGTTTACTTTTATTATATATCATGTACAAAGTACTTTATATAGTATTTACTAAATGAAGCACAAAAATTAAACTTAACCTGAGGGTGCACTGTTCTAAATATATAATTGTTTTTAAGTTGCTTTAATGGCTGAAATCCTGTCGGCATAATTATGCCTGAAGAAGACAGGGATTGGTTTTTAAAAATAATAATAATAATAATAATAATTAAACATTGCCTATCTTTGTCCCATGGCTTTCATGCCTCCCATGTGCTTCCCCCCCCCATTTTCAAGAACATGTAGGGCCTGCAGGACCTGAAGAGGAAATAGTTAATTAAAATTGTCACAACAAATAATGTTGTTATGGTAGAGGCAACTTTCAGGGGTGAAAGACAATGAAAGGGATTACATGGGAGCTGCGGAATAGAAGTAGGATTTGTGAAAAGTTACCCATTATGATGTCATCATCAGCCTTCTGCATGTGTAGTAACATCTGTCAAGTAATGTAGTTTTGACAAAATGTCTGTAACATGATATTTAACAGATTCATAAAATGGTTTCTGTGTAAAATTCATAAAATGGTTTCTGTGTAAAATGCTAGACACAAGTATATGGAATAATCACATGAAAAGGTCAGACTTATTATGTCCAGGCGTCATGGATAATCACCTAACACTCATGTGATTGGTCTAAACCAGTGCTCCCCAACCTTTTTATCACCGTGGACCGGTAAATCCCCAATAACCTTTCCTTGGCCCGCCCTCGGGGGCGGCAGCGGCGGCGGCGGCGGGGCGGGGGTGACCATGGGGGGGCAGCGGCGGCGGCGGTGAAAACACCTGGGCCGGCCCGCGACGCCCCCCGCCCCCCCAACACAGGCGCGCTGGCGGCGGCGGCGCAGAAAATATCCGGGCCGGCCCGCAACGCCCCCCCGCCCGCCCCCAACACAGGCGCGGTCTGGCGGCGGGGAAAACATCCGGGCCGCCCTGCGACGCCCCCGCCCGCCCCCAACACAGGCGCGGTCCGGCGGCGGGGAAAACATCCGGGCCGGCCTGCAACGCCCCCCCGCCCGCCCCCAACACAGGCGCGGTCCGGCGGCGGCAGCAGCAGGGCAGCTCTGCCCTGGAGCACGGCCACAGGTAGGGGCCAAAGGGTGCGCGCCCCGGAGGAGGAGGAGGAGGAGGAGGAGGAGGAGGGGCACCCACCTGCTCTTTTGACCGAGGGGGCCCCATGCTGCGGCAGCGGTGCGCGCACGTGGGGGGGGGGCTTGCCAGTGCCTCCCGCACGTGCCCCCTCCTCCCCGCCGGCCCCCGCGCGCCCGGCCACCAGGGCAGTGGGGAGGGGCCGGGAGAAGGCGAGGAGGGGCAAGCGGGCCAAATGGGGTTCCTGCTGCCACTCCTGCTGGTGGTGGAGGGCGAGGAGGAGGAGGGCGGAGGAGGAGGAGGAGGAGGATGCGGTGCCGCCGCCGTGGCTGCTGCTGCTGGTGGTGGTGGAGGGCAAGGAGGAGGAGGGCGGAGGAGGAGGAGGATTCGCCGGCAGTGGCGGCGGGCAGAGGAGGGAGGCAAAGGCAAAGGCGGCGGCGGTGGCTCCTCCTGCGCTCCTCCAGCCTTCCTCCTCCACCGGCCGCCCGCGGGAGAGAAGTGGAGGAGGAGGAGGTGGTGGAGGAAAAGGGGAGGAACCTCCCCGGCCTCCCCAGGCAGCCCGGGTGTTGGGGACCACCGGTCTAAACTATCTTGCCAATGTGTAGAAAGGGCAGCATTGAAATCCATTTACTTTGGGACTGCTTTTGGTGAGACAGCAGTTTCCCACTACTCTGTATATATGCTGTGTGTCTTATCTTGATGTATATTGTGTAAATATGTAATATAAGTTTTTATGCAAAGTTCCTTTGTCTCCCAGCTCCAATCTTTTTTTTTTTGCAATTATCTTTCCACACCACTGCACAACTCCACAAATTTTCTAAACCATATTTTAACCCTCATTCATTTATTGTAACAATGTCAACATGATTTCAGTCAATGTAAGCCTTATAAAGGATATAATTAGGGTGCAAATTGGGATTTGTCCCAGGGTGCCAAAGTTAGGGGCCATGCTTCTTCCTCCCCACCCTTAAAACTGGCTCAGAGTTCTAGTCTACCATCATAGGATAAAATGGAGGTAGACTGTGCCTCTGAGGTGATTTTGAGCAGGTTGCAAGTAAGTATACCAGATGTGAGGCTGATATAGCTGAGCTGTTAAGTATACTTGGCTTCCTCTATTAGAGGTAATGCTGGGCTTGAGAGACCATTCTTTGACCTAGATCAGTGTTGGCGAACCTATGGCACAGGTGCCAAAGGTGGCACTTGGAGTCCTTTCTGTGGGCACCCGACATCGCGCCCTTCGCAGCCACCTGTATTCAGGTTAAATTGCTGTATTGGCACTTTGCAGAAAATTAGTGGGTTTTGAGTTGCAGTTTGGACACTCAGTCTCTAAAAGTTTCGCCATCACTGAACTAGATCTATAAGCAGAGGTGGTGTTTAGGTTAAGGGGCTAGTCTACATGGATCATCATTCTATTACTCTATCACAAACTAATTGAAGTCACTTTTGGCTCCTTCCTTCCTTCCTTCCTTCCTTCCTTCCTTCCTTCCTTCCTTCCTTTCTTCCTTCCTTCCTTCCTTCCTTCCTTCGACTTTCTGCTGATACATGAATTGCACCCTAAGCAATTTGGAAAAGGAAAGATACCTCAGTCAGTTATGGAGATAGTGCTAATTATACTGTATTTTAGCTGCACAAGTCTCTAAATCATCTAATCTCATTTCTGGAGATAAATATATACTAACAAAGTGAGTGCTCAACTATATGGTGTCCTTTTAATGGCTCCAATGATCTACTGTCCAACATACTATATTTGTCCCAGGCTGCTTGATGGTAGCTTATTGCAACTATGGCCCCTAAACTCCGCCGCAAATGGCTCCCAGCTCCGGAGCTTAAAATTGTTTCCACACCAGCTCCGGAGTTTACAGATAATTAAGTGTGACCACGCCCACCTAATCGCGTCCCAGCGCACTTTTCAGGTACCTGCTCTCTGGAGGTGAAAATTCCTGATGCGGATATAACGTAGTGACTGCCCGGCTCTCCTTGCTTCTGTTTGTTCTTTTTTTGCCCCCCGCCCCTTTAAGGGATCTGAATGCAGTGCCGGGACAGCAGAACGGAGGTGAGCGGCATTCTTTTCTTCCTTTTTTTCTCCCTCCCCTCACGCAGCCAGCAGCCAGGAGTGTGGAGGGGGTTGGAACGCAGGAACAGCGACAAACCCCTAAGATCTCTGGTCCGAATTTAAGTGGCCAGTGGATCTTAGGGGTCGTCTGAAAAGGCCCTATGTTCAATTTGCTTTATTGAACAGATGTATCCACACAACATGCTTCATTATGTAATCATAGGAATCCTGATAGAAGCAGCTGTACTTTAAACAATCATTTTTATGCTTCCTGTTCTTTTGCACTAGGTGCCGTGTATTATAAAATAATTTAAAATAATAGCATACCCTTCCATTAAAATTTACCTTTCTCCCCTCCCTCAGCTTTATGTGTGACATATTTTATATATGATTCCATCTGGGTTTAAATGTGAGGGGAAGAACCAACATTACTTCATGATGAGAGAATGCATGCTGAGTCTGGCAATAAGTGCACAAGTAGCCAATTAAAAAGCTCTTGTAGCATATGTAAGGGGCACAGCTTAGGATGTGATATTCCAGGAAATCTGAGATCACAGGCTCCTGAAAACCATAGTGCAACATTCATATTTTAACACTTAAAGTAAAAAAAAAATCTCCAGACATTTTCAAGTTCATACTTACTGCCACTTCCTCAGGTGGCAATAATGATGGATTAATTGATAGCAGGTATTTAAAAAAATCAAGAAATCTCTTAAAGTGGCAAAGAACAGGCAGGTGCCTGCACAAGGGTAATGGAACAAATGATCAAGAAAATCCAGCCTAACCTTTCTGTAGTGCTAAGGGATTGTGTACATCAGAACATAGTTCAATCGGGAGACAATCTTGTGAAAATAAAAGCTAATGATAGGGCTATCTGGGTTTATTCTGAAACTGGCACAGCCTAAGGCTTATATGTTTTAGAACCCTTCTTAATCTCCTTTAGTTGTAAACCTCTTTGTCTGAACGCTCATATGCCAGCCCTATGTCAGTCCCGTTATATCTCATGGCAGGCAGTGATGAGCAATTTACTGATGCATTAATCCTGTGTCACTCCTGCACAAGACTGACCTTTGGCTGAGCTTCAAGAGAATTAGATGTGGTACATCTTCCTTCTCAAGACTCCGAGATGGGAGGAGTTGAGAAAAGCATAAAGCATTCCAAAGAACTCTCATGCTTTTCAGATCAATGGTGATCTAAGCACCATCACTTTTTATTCATAGGAAGGAGCTTATTTATAATATAGACAAGGAACACAGTTCAATAATGAAGAAGAAATGTCCTTCCATGTGGAGCCTGAAAAACTTATTTTGCCCAACTGCAACTGTGTAATCGCATACTGTACAGTTTTCCTTTCTATACCTTGAAACATTTTATTACCTATTGGTTGCTTTCTAAATACCACAATAAATTATCTAGCTGTGCAATCGGAGGATATGAGTTCAGTTCCTTACTGTGCATCCCAGCAGACGAGACAGACTGTGCCATCTTGGGCAAGGTGCACTTTTGAGTATTGCCTAGAAAGTAGAGATGGGCATGAAAGGGATTTTTAATTTTTTTCCTTATTTGTTATTTATTTCGTTCCTTAACAAAATGAAAAATGAACCCCACTCTGGAAGAGAAACAAAACAAAACAGAAATTTCTGTTTTCTTCCATTCCGTTCCGTTCCGTTTCTCCATAGAAATGCATTAGCAATACATTCCTATGGGGAAAACCCCATGGTTCCCCCCATGCCCCAGTGATCAGCTGTAGCATGGTCTGGGGCCCGCACTACAGGTGATCAGGGCTTTTTTTAAAAAAAAAAAAAAAGCCCTGATCACCTGTAGTGCAGGCCCCCTGCTGGGTGCTTGCAGAAATAAAAAAATAAAAAAAAAATTAAAATTAAAAAATTAAAAAGCACCAAGCACCCCTTGCTAGAGCTGGTCGGTGCCTTTAAAAAAAAAAAACCTGATCAGTTGTAGTGCAGGCCCCCTGCTGGGCGCTTGCAGAAATAATTAAAAAAAAAGTGCAGAGCAGAAGGCACTCGCTAGTGCTGGTCGTGGGTTTAAAAAAAAAAAAAGCCCTGATCAGCTGTAGTGCAGTCCCCCTGCTGGGGACTTGCAGAAATAAGAAAGAAATAAGAAATAAAAATAAAAATAAAAATAAAAATAAAAACAATTAAAAAACGCTGAGCTCGGGGCCCTTGCTAGAGCTGGTCGGGGCATTTTTTAAAAAGCCCTGATCAGCTGTAGTGCAGACCCCCTGTTTGCACTTGCAGAAATAAAAAATATAAAATTAAAATTAAAATTAAAATTTAAAAAAGCAGTGAGCATGGGCCCTCGCTAGAGCTGGTCTGGGCTTTTTTTTAAAAAGCCCTGATCAGCTGTAGTGCAGGGCCTCTGCTGGGTGCGTGCAGTTTTTTTTTTAAAAAAAGCAGTGATGGGGCCGGGAATTTCAAAAACAAAAAAGAAAAAAAGAATTGGAATGAATTATGAAATGAATTTTTTAAAATTAATTCATTTTGTAATAAACGAAATGAACTGGGGTGGGTGAGAAGCAAAAAAATGAAACAAAATGCCTTTTTGGCATTTCGTGCCCATCTCTACTAGAAAGTGCTAGACAAGGTCACCATAAGGCAGAATTGACATGAGGGCATTTAATTATTATTTATGTTATTATTGTCTTTTATTGAAAGTGCCAGATTGATGCCATTCAAGACCTACATTGCTTTTCTTTGGATATAGATGCAATAAGCTGTCTGCTTGCAGAGCTTAATTTCATTCAAAATTTATTTCACACATGTGCCAAGCACACTAATTTGATTTTAATGTGGCAAATATAGAATTTTGCAGGACTTCTCAGACATGAAATAGATGAGTTACTAGGGAGTTTGTTTGTGACTAGGAAAAAAAAGAAAATTCCATTATTCTCAAATAAGAACTCCCATATTTATATCAAATTCGGCTTCCACAGCATTATGAAAAATATTTTATTTAATTTCTGAAGTCTGTCCAAAACATCTCTGACATATTATGGGAGATTTATAACCAGAAGTTCTAATTTATATCCAAACAGTTTACTATCAGAACGCATATGATTATAAAATAACATATTTCATTACAGTGTTGGAATTTCCTTTTATTAACCGATTAACTGATATACCAAGCATGATACACAATAATCAAAGCATGTGCACTTCTGTAATATTCTGTGGAATGTGTATTTTTCAGAATGTAAAGCCAGGAAGCATGCAAGCATTCAGTGTGGAGTGGGGAAATCAGTGGCAGAGACCCCATTTCCCCTCAACAGATGCTATGTATATTGAGGAAAGTAACAGACGTAAGGTCACATTACAGCTGTACAATACCCAAACATTGAGCATTTAATTAATAAGTACACACATGTAAGTGTTTGACCCACCCAGTGACACGACAGTTCAATTCTCTTCTGGGCATGTGGTGGCATTTGTGAGGGGAGGGAGGAAGAAATGAGGGGGAAGAAAGACAGACCCAGTAATTCTTGTCAAGCCAATCAAACCCCATAAAAGAGGAATACAAGCATTGTTCCAGTTTCTCTCTCACACACTCAGTCCTTAGAGTACATTGTTTAATCAACTAACTAAATCAAAGAAGAAGAAAAAGAAAAAAATTCAAACTGCAAATCCTATTCTTAGGGCTTTTTTAGGGTCAGCTATCATTCCTCTTCTTTGATGCCATTAGCATCATATTTTTTTTTGTATTTCTACTCCCTCAGTTAAAACTTCAGGTCATCATTAGTAATGTAAAAATAAACTTTAAAAGACTGGTTGCAGCCTGAAGGATTTGTGGAGTGTTGCTTCCCCCCCCCTTGGGCAACAAGAAACTCTTAGGTTTGTCAACCAGAAACTCTGTGGTTAGTCCCATATTTTCCTTGGAATCACAGACAACTCTCTCTCTCTCTCTCTCTCTCTCTCTCTCTCTCTCTCTCTCTCTCTCTCTCTCTCTCTCTCTCTCTCTCTCACACACACACACACACACACACACACACACACACACACACAACAGAGGGAGGGAGGGAGAGAGAGAGATGCCAAGGGGCTTGCATTTGTTCACTGTAATATTTATGCCCTCTGTCTTGGAGCAGCAGAATCCCCATGGCATATGAGTACCCAGCTTTGGGGGATCAATGTGAAGCCTGCATACTGTAATTAAACTGTAAAACTGCCCAGAGACTACTTGAAGTGGTATGGGGTGGCATATAAGCAGAACACTTTGCCTTTGCTTTGGTGAAAAAAGGTTTTACAGCTGTTGCATGGGGACTGTTATTTGAGAAGAACAAATCTAGTCTTCCCTTGTATTTATGGAATGAATCATAGGAATTTTATACCATGGTTTTGAGGTCAAAGTCAACTGTATATGGATACACTATAAGACACAATCTGCAAACATTTTGGTAGACTGTATTTATGATGAAACATTCAATGAACTTTCCTAGAATTTACTTTGAGTTTTTTTAATGAGTATTTGGAATTAACTATCTTTTTATGCATGGGGTCAACTACATTGCTTATAAGGCTGTGAAATTGAAAGTATAACCATGAAAATATTTTAAATGCTCAAGAAGTAGGGCCATATCAATTAAATTTTAAGAATCTGCATACATTCTGTCTCGGTCATATTGAAATGAACCAGCAGAGAAAAGATGTCAGATGGTTTCTATCACCTGCCCGGCCTTGTAGGAATTCCACTGGCCATGACCAATGCTACATATATGGATTGTATGTAAACAGCTCTTTTAAAAATGGAACGTTCACCATTCCCTTTAATGAAAAACCAATGGCTGCCATCACACATTTTATGAAAAACGTATACATGCACAATTAGATACATCCAAGGAATCTGCTCTAACTGATTCCCCCCATCCCCAGATTGTCAATGGACTGTGTGCAATGTGCACACTGGGATCCACCTGCTGAAACATAGGTGTGGGAGGATTTAGTGAAATAAATGAATTTTGAAAACAGGAAAAATATTCATATTCCTATGTTCACAAACACTGCTTAAATGCATTAGTCAGCACAAGGATAAGTCTAGTCAGTGCATAACGTTGTAAAAATGCACACACAATGAGCATTTAAAAATACACAGTATAAAAGTTCTATTTTCTTCCAACTAGGAATGGGCACCTTACAAAAATGCTGTTTTGTCATTTTGTAAGTTTATGAAACTTTATGAAATGAAACAAAACAGCAAACAGAGTGTCATCAAGAAATGAAATGAAACATTTTTTGTTTTGAAAATGAAATGATTCGTTCTAGTGGCGTGAAGCCTCTTGATCCAGCCGTCTTGAGAACAGGTGGTTTAATTTTAAACTGATTGATTTGTTTTCCTTCCTCCCCTCTCGTGCCTCAGCTGTTACTTATCTCCAATCTTGATCTGCCTGCCTGTTGAGCTCTTCCTTTCCCTGCACTGGCTGTCCCTGTATCTTCAAGCTGATTTAAAGTTTAAACTGATTGTTCCTTTCCTGATTAAGTGGGACTGTGGAGGTTTATTTTTATATTTTCCTTCTTCCCAACGATCAGCTGTTGAGTTTATCTCTCTCATCTCTCAGTGCAGCAGCTAGCTCTTAGGTTTCCTGCTTGTTTACAGAGTGTTATTTGCTTGAAAGATTTAGGGCAGTGGGCTTCCTCTTAAATAAAAAAAGGGAAATCGCCCCATTATTTATAGCCTTACGAATCATTTCATTTCATGATGAAAATTCTTTTTTAAAAAATCCGTTATTAATGAAACCAATTGAAATGAAGACTGAAACAAAATGAATTGAAACAAAATGCTATATTTCCATTTCATGCTTATCTCTACTTCCAAACCTTAAAAACTAGACACAGTGTGGTGTGATGGAAAAAGACCTGCAGATGTGTCCTATTCTTCAAGGCTTTAAAAGAACTAAACAAACTGCCTATTGTCATATAATATTCTTTATCTTGTTAAGGATGTTCACATAGGACAGGGATGGCGAATCTATGGCACGCATGCCAAAGGTGGCATGCAAAGAGATTTTGCCTGGCACATGACATGTTCCCTGCCCCACCCCACTTCCCCCTCCACTGGACCAGCCATGAGGAATTTGCGGAGGGGGAAGTGGGGGTCAGGGAGCATGTAGTGTACCAGGCCGACCCTGCTGTTGCCATCCCCATTGCCATTGCCATCGCCCCCACCCCCTGCTGCCACTGACACCACCTACACCACCCTCGCCACCATCACTGCCGCCATCCCTGCCCCTCCTGCCGCCACCACAGATGACCCTGACACTGCCGCCCCTGTTGCCCTTGCTGCGCTCACCCTCGCCCTCACCCTCGCCCCCACCCTGCCCCCACTGCCACCGATCCTGACCCTCCCACCACTGCCATCTCCATCGCCATCACCCTTGCTGCCTCTGCCGCTGCCACCGACCCTGCTTCTGCCACCATCACCGCTGCCATCCCAGCCCCTCCCACCACCGCCACAGATTACCCTGACCTCTCTGCCCCATCGCCCTTGCTGCCTTCGCCCCCCCCCTGCCACTGATCCCGACTCCCACTGCCGCCACCATCCCCATCACCGAGTTTGGGCACTCGGTGCCAAAAAGGTTTGCCATCCCTGACATAGGAGCACACATTCCTTAGAAGGATAGGGATGACCAATTTAAAATTCTAAAGTACAGAGGTTAGTATGTCAGATTCACTACTCTTCTTAAAATGACACATTGTATGAAGAATTTAATCTACCTAAATTTGGTCATCACAAAATCTTTAAGATGGCTGATTGTATATGGAACTGAAAGTAGCCTATAAACTAGCATTGAGATAAAAGTAGCCTTCATTTCAAGAAAGAATATATTATTCAAATATTGGTTCACTTTTGTTATCAAGGAACAATATATTCCAGCTAAAATGAGTTGCACACATTTATAGACAAAAATTATGTTGGAGAATGTGTCAAATTGGTTCTATTTCTGCTTCTTATTAAAGGACTTCATCTATGCAATAAGATTAATGTTGTGTAAGATATGGAAATTAGATGCTGAAAATGTTATAATGCCTCATATATTTATCAAGTATAGTGCCTTGACCTTTTCAGTATTCTAAAATGTGAAAAAAATGTGACTTGGAAAAGTCCCTGATGTTGGGAAAGATTGAAGGCAAAAGGAAAAGCGGATGGCAGATAATGAGATGGTTGGATGGTGTTATCAATGCAATCAGCATGGATTTGGCCAAACTCCGGGAGGCAGTAGAAGACAGAAGGGCCTGGCATACTCTGGTCCATGGGGTCATGAACAGTCAAACATGACTGAATGGCTGAACAGCAGCAGCAGCAGCAGCAGCAGCAGCAGCAGCAACAACAACAACAACAACAACAACAACAACAACAAATGTAATTAGCTTTACCATTGCCTTCACAACCAGTGGGGGAAAGGAGATATAGCTGAACAGTCAACATACTGAATGGCTATAACTTTAGGCAGTGTAAAAGTAATGGAAACCTTAAACATTTATGGAATACAATTTCCAACATAATATTGTAATGGATGTTAAATCTAAAAGATATTTAATAAATTTGTGAGGAGAATTAGATGAATATGGGATGAAGTATATATTTAATATTAATCTGTGTGAACACAGAGAAAATCTCAACCTTTGTTAGAATACAGACATTGAAATAAATGTCACTGGTATTGTTGCACTATTCCTGATGTTGCTAAAGAACACCAATATAAGACCCACTCATTTTAATGGATCACAAAATTACAGAGTCAAACATTTATGATTTTACATTCTATTATGAATCACTGTTTTTGAATAGAAGCGAAACTGACCATATATCCATAAAACATGTAGGCAAATGCCATGCAGAATATTTTGTCCTGTTATAGTGAACTCATTCTCAAAGGACCGATCCATATATACAACATCATTTCCTGCCAAAATACTACAAGGTTGGCAGAAGTACAACAATCTTCAGAAGAAGAAGGAATGCCCTAAACTATGAAATAATAACAATAATTGTGTGCTGTCAAGTCAATTCTAATTTATGTCAACCTTTTCAGGATTTTACTAGTACAGAATATACAGAAGTGGCTTGCCATTCCCTTCTGGAGGTATCTGGGGTTGTTCAAGGTCACACAGGCTGGATCTAACTGCAGGAATCACTGTGGAGGACTCCCAACCCTTTGTTCCATAGCCAGATACCTAAACCACTGAGCTATCCAAAGCAAAGCAACTTCATCATGCATTTTGTGAGAACTGACATATTCTCCCATTTTTGTCTGTAAAAGAAGATGAAGATCAATGGAGCCCAGAAGCTCTGGATAAGGAACGGCAACACACAAGTCACTGTTGACTCCGACTTAAGTAAGCACCATCAACTTGACCAGGGGTGGCGAACACGAGGCTCTCGAGCCGCATGCGGCTCCCGGCCAAAATGAATGCGGCTCTTTGCCTCTTATCATTATTTTGTATACTGTGGCTCTTTGCCAAGTTTGGATTTTTTTATGGTGCTTCTGAGGAGGGACCTCTGAGCAGAGATCTCCGAGCGCGTAGTCCCGCCCCCAGGCTGCGTCATCACGTCTCCCATCCCCTGGAAACAACTGCACGGGCCAGAGAGCGGGGGGACCCGTGTGTCACATGTTGTGTCACATCTTGCCGTTAGTTCTTAGTGTGGAGGACGCAGCACACCCTCACCATCACTGCAGGATTTTTACCCTCACTCAAAATGGCAAAATGCAAAGCTAAACAAAAATATGAAGATGAACACAGGACATTTTTGGAAGAATGGGAAAATGCTTTCTTCTTTATTGAACGGAATGGGAAAGCGCTGTGTTTAATATGCAATACTATGATATCACATTTCAAGGCTTCAAATCTTCAGTGTCATTTTAGAACTCTCCATGCTAATATTGAAGGAATTACCCAAAGGTACTGAACTACGCAAGCAAAAATTGAGCACCTTGAAAAGCCAGGTAAAAAGACAGTCTCAAATGTTTCAGCAATTAACCAAGCATGGAGAAACTGTGACCCTTGCATCCTATAAAGTGGCATGGAACATTGCCCATGCTAAAAAACCATACAATGAGGGGGAGTTTCTAAAACAGTGTTTTGTGGATGTAATTGAAACCTTGGCTCCAGACAATAAAAAAACTCAGATTCCATCAATGATCTCCAGCTGTCACGGCACACAGTTGAAACCAGAATAGCAGACATAAATAATGTGATTGAGTCAGATCTACATGCAGACTTGAACGCATGTGCTTATTTTAGTGTTGCATTAGACGAGTCATGCGACATACAAGACAAGCCACAGTTGGCAATATTTGCGCGAATGGTTTCTGAGGACTGCGTGATTAAAGAAGAGCTTCTCAACATTGTCGCATTAAAAGACAGAACTCCCGGTACTGACATAAAAGAGGCAATGACTGCCGTTTTTTAAAAAGCGAATATGTCTTTTGAAAAACTCACCACAATAGTCACGGATGGAGCACCGTCAATGATTGGCTCAGTAAATGGACTTGTGGGTCTTTGTAAAGGTGATGACGCCTTTCCTGAATTTTGGAACTTCCACTGCATCATCCATCGTGAGCAACTTGTGTCCAAAACACTGAATTTAGACCACATTATGAAGCCTGTGATGGAGATTGTGAACTACATCCGTACGCACACCCTTAATCACCGGCAATTCAAGAACCTCATTGCAGAACTTGACGCAGACTTGCCCGGTGACCTGCCACTGCACAGTGCAGTGAGATGGCTCTCAAGAGGCAAAGTAGTTTCGTGCTTTTTTGAGCTTTTGGAAACAGTAAAATTGTTTATGGCAGAGAAGAACAAAATGTATCCTCTGCTTTCAGACCCCGAGTGGCTTATGGATTTGGCATTTTTAGTGGACATGCTTTCACACTTGGATAAACTAAACGTGGACCTGCAGGGGAAATTAAAAACTCTTCCTGAGCTGACACAAAGTGTATTCTCCTTTGTAAACAAGTTGAAGCTTTTTAAAGCACACATTCAAAACAGAAATCTATCCCATTTTCCTTCTTTGCGCAGCACCCTGCAGAAGAGCAGTGTTAAAACAGATATAGCTGGATACGTGAAACAACTTACACAACTGCAAGAGAAGTTTACTTTCCGGTTTGAGGACTTGGACCAAAAAAGACCACAGATCACTTTTCTCATCGACCCGTTTAATGCTGACACCGACTGCCTGAAAACCCCACTTGTTACTGATGAGGCAGTGAGTGAACTAGAAATGATTGAGCTACGCGAGGACGATAGACTGAAATCTCTTTTGAAGGAAGGCCATGTTACGTTTTGGAGAGCTGTGCCAACTGAAAAATACCTGTGTATAAAAAGAGCCGCTCTCAAGCTGCTGTCTATGTTCTCATCAACATATGTCTGTGAGAAGCTGTTTTCAACTTTGAAACACGTGAAATCAAAGCACCGGTCCATTCTGACTGACACTCATGTAAAGGAACTGCTCTGAGTGGCTACAACTGAATACAAACCTGATTTGCAGAAGATTACTGAAAACAAAAGATGCCAGAAATCCCACTGAGATTATCATCCCATCACTCCAACAAGGTAACAAAAAACACCTGACTGAGCATGTTATATTATGTGTTTAATATATTATTGTTAAAAATATATGCTTTTGTGTGAGTGTTTGTCTGTTTTGGCAGGTCACTGCATGGTGTGGCTCTCTGACTCTCACAGTTTAAAATTTTTGCTCTTTTTGTCGAACTTGTTCGCCACCCCTGAACTTGACCCACACATGACTCAGAGATTTGGGGCTGGGAGTATGTATCGTGTCAAGCTTGGGAGATAGTAGTAAGGGCCACAATGATTGCAGATTTTAAGAGGTGAATCCACAGAGGACGGTAGCAGTTGAGTCCAAAGGAAAAGGAGTCTGTACTTTAGGGAGCAATTAACTCCATCAGGAACAAAGAATGGCAAAGCTTTAAAATCCTTTGTCCGGTATTCTTATTGCAGGGTGTGGTTTCTGCCTTGCCAAAATGGAGTACTTACGGCCTGGTGAAGGATGCAATGGGAAACAAAGGGAGAGAAAATGGAGTGAAATAACTGAAAAATGGCTTGGCTGCCTGACTGAATATTTCAATAGTTGCGCTACATGCTACAATATTATACTTCAAGTCCCCGTTTTGCAACAGTTAGACAACTGAATTACAGTTTCCCATAAAAATCTATAGCTGCCAAACATTTAGTCTTACAAGGAATCCATAAAGACAAGTCAGTCTTCAGACATCAGCAACAGCCATTGAAAGGGGAAACCTTTTCATGAATATAATGAACCTCTGCTACTTCATGAGCTGGAATGGAAAGGAACAACACTTGCATACTTTTGTTAGACTCATCCCTTGATTTATGGGGCAAATAGTGGTGCTGCAAATTTTAATAAGGTTCACTTTGCAATGTCCTAATTTCCTCAGCCATCCAAGTCTTTGCAGAGGACAAGAGTACTAAACCAATAAACCAGCCCCGCCTTCTACACTTTTATGCAGAGCTTTGCTATCATTAGTCTTCTGATTTATTGATGATTATGATGGAGGAAGAGGGGGCAAAGACAGAAACCTGGACCTTTCATACCTAAAATGTGGGATCTATGCATTCAGCCACATTCCCTTCCACTGAAAAGCACTGACCAAATTATCTGATCAGTAGGAGAACTTCAGCCTCAGATTTCAATGTTCCCTTCAGATTCACATCATTTGTCATGAAATGCAAACACACTTCATCAGAGGAGGGTTTTTTCATAGGTCAGACATGTCCAAACTTCGGCCCTCCTGAAGTTTTGGACCACAACTCCCAGAATTCTAAGCTTAGCTTGCCAATAATAAAGGACTATGGAAGTTGCTGTCCAAAACACCTGGTGGGCAGAAGTTTGGACATGCCTGTCATAGGTGATAACAATGCAGATATCTCTCCCTTATTCTTTCAGATACACAAACACACATAGAGAAAGAGAATATTCATTATGGTTCAGCAAGATTCAAAAGTATATTCAATGTGGGAGCAAAAAATAAAAAAGGAGTCCTTAAAATAATTGGAGTAACTTTTTGTTACCTTTCATAGAAAATCTTTCTCTGCTAATACAAACTTCAAAATGTCAAAAGCTGAAAAATGTTTCACTTAATAAAGCATGGCACTGGGAACTAATTTTCTCCTTCTATAAATCATTTTGGAAGGTTACCCCTGTCAGAGAATCTGACATTTCACTATAATCCACACAGCTTGGGGTCCCAGAGCCTAATCCTGACACAACCCTGCAGTGATTGTCAGACGTCTACAAACATGAAGTACATTCTGTACACCATCCTGTGTAGCTTCTCACATGACACAGGATGACACAGTGCATGTGTCTGATTCACTCATTTTTTTATTGAACATACATAAACTGGGAAACTAAACATGCACACTACATTAAGACATGAAAAATGTATGTGTTATTCTTATGTAAGAAACATCAGTGTTGGCATTGTAAAACAAGCCAAGTCCTTGATCTCTGTCTTCTTCTTGCCATTGTCTCCTGTCTCCACATGGCATAGATAAAGAGCCCACGTAAATGATATGAATGAGAAAAAAGAACACCAGCCCTGATGCTGCCTCTGAAGGAAGCCTCCTTATTTTTCTTAGCAATAGTGGAAATGGATGAAGCAAGAGGGAGTAGTTAATAATGAAGATGGGGAGATGGAAGTTCAAACACAATTTATCTAGTTCATTTTCATTTAGAGCTAGGACAGAGGAAAATTGTTTGCCCTATTCCCACATTTCTTTGCCCACCCAGCCCGGAAATAAAGAGGCAAGAGCATTTGTAAGATTCAAATTGGGCCACAATTTATTGATGTAAAATTCACTCACTTTATGTGTTCAGTCTCCATTTTGAACAAGGGGGGGGGCTGAATGTAGTGCAAGTAGGTATGGTGCAGGATCCCTTATTATATTAGAAGGGTTCAGCACCCTCCCAAACTTGTGTGATAAAACACAGGCACCCTCACTTTCTCAACCTTTAAAGCCTAGAACCTTATTATTCCTAATTTCCTAATCTCTTTTTATAGGTCTCAGTTTGAGGGCTACTGATCTTTCTGGGTCTCTTATTCTATTTTTAGCCTGGATTTACTTTACCTCTTGCACTACCTGCCATGGAAAGGTGGCTACAGACTATGCTCCTTTCTCCTCACTTAGCTGAATAGCTCAACCTTAAGGCCCCCTTGTAAATCCTTTAGAAAAAATTCTACATCAACATCAGACAGATGGACCCCATCTTCCCTATACAACTCAGGACAATTTGTTCTAATGCTTGGGTGACCCAAGCCCTTGCTTAACAAATGTACCAACATCCCTATTTACTCCTTTTCAGGCTTCATCAATTTGCTTAGGATCCTGTACCGCTCTCCAGACTAAACACAACACAGTATCAGACCAAATCAACCTCATCTCAGGAAACCTATCCTTAAGGTTCTGCAGGTCATCCTTGACCTGTAGAATCAATGACTTGCCCAACTGCTAGGCCAAGTAATTGCCACTGAGGTGGATCAACATTGTTGTGTATTGATCTGTAATTGCTGGTTGAAGTAACTGCCTTCCTGTTCCAAAGGGAACAGGCCTATTGGTTGATTCTAGTTGCTGCATTTGGATCCTCATTCCTATTGGTTCCCGCCAAAAGGCAGCCTTGTGATTGCTTGTTATTGTTCCCTCCAAAATGTATCTTTTCCTAGCCAGTTCTGTGGCCTATAAATGTAACTTCCTCTCCCCAGTCCCCAGTCTTGTCTCTCCCTGATTAAAGAGCTGTTCACTAGAAGCTGTCTCCAGCCTGCTTTGTCTCTGAGCTGAAATCACTGCTGAATCACTAACCCCACGCTACAATTCTGGCGACGAAGGTGGGATCCAGAATGCTGAGAAGCAGAGGATCATCATGTTGACTCAGAGTCCGGATCGCAGTGGAGAACAAGACTCACCAGCCGGCTTAGAAGATGACCCTGCCCGCCTGGAGAATGGAAAGTCCACAGGTAATGGAGCCCTTCCAGCCATCGGAGCCCCACACTTGGGAGGACTATGTTGAACACTTTGAGTTCTTTGTGGTGGCTCAAGGAATCATTGGTGCCAGCAAAAGAAGGGCCACGTTCCTGAGTTGCTGTGGGCATGAGACCTTCAGGTTGGCCAAGGCACTGCTCGCCCAAGCAAAGCTGAGTGAGACATCACTCACAAACATTTTTGCCCGGCTGACAAGCCACTTGGCACCTACCAAAACCAAGATGGCCTGGCGGATGGAGTTCCAGAAAAGGCAGCAGCAAGCCGGCAAAACTGTGGCTGCATTCCTGGCAGGACTCCGGGAGCTTGCTCAGCACTGTGGCTTCTCAAATCTTGAAGACACTCTCTTGAATCGATTTGTTGGGGGGCTCAGCAGCAAAAAAGCCCAAAGGCACATATTGGCAAAGGAAGATGTTACCTTTGCCTCCGCCTTGAAAGAGGCCACCGCCACAGAGAATTATGAGCAGGAAGAGCTTAATGCCAGTTGCAAGGCCACGAAGCTGCAGGGTAGAGGCTGCCCATGCCATGGATGAGCCAGAGGCTAGTCCAAGCCAGAGCCCAGTCCGGGGTGTCGAGTTGGTGCGTCAGGCGAATGCACGGCCCAAAGATCGCCGAGGTGCTTGCACAGGCTGTGGCGGACACCATGAGCGGAAGAGCTGCCATTTTCGTGATGCTACGTGCAGGGCTTGCGGTAAGACAGGACACATCGGCTGGGTCTGTCGGTCAGTGGCAGCTGCAACAACGGAATCACCTAGATCAACGCGTCGCAGATCATCCACCATGACTCATCTCCTAGACGAGTGCAATTATCTCACAGAGATCAACGGAGAGATCGTGCAGTTTCCGGCGCAGGGCAAACCATCCATCCGAGTGAAGATCGAAGGTCGACCCTGCGACATGGAGGTGGATTCCGGATCTGGGTTCACAATTGTCTCAGACAAGACTGCAAGGGGGCTCTTTTCTGGGGGTAAGTTCCCCTCTCTGGAACCATTCCCAGCAACCTTGCAATCATACATGGCGGGCCGCATCCACATGCTAGGAATGTGTGCTGTGAGGGTACAATTCTGGGAGAAACAGGCCGTGCTTAAATTGGTGATTGCACAGGGGAGTCGCCCCAGTCTTTTGGGTACTGACTGGTTTCCTGCCTTGGGGCTGAGTATATCAGGGCTCAACTCAGTCCAGACTGCCCCAGAGTTGGGCAAGGTATTAGGCCAAGAATTTGCTGAACTCTTCAGTGGAAAGCTGGGTTGTTATAAAGGGCCTCCAATTGACTTTGAGCTGGACCCCAGGGTGGCTCCAATCCGACTCAAGCCAAGGCGAGTGCCTTTTGCGCTGCAACCCAAAATTGAGGCGGAACTGGACAAATTGGTCAAACAGGGAGTTCTTTCACCTGTGGACTCTTCTAAGTGGGAGACTCCTATCGTCACACCCCTTAAGGCGAATGGGGAAGTGAGGATTTGTGCAGACTACAAATGTACGATCAACAAGGCACTCAGGGGGAATTCATACCCCATTCCAGTCGTCTCACAGCTGTTGGCAAAATTAGCTGGGGGGGGAATTTTCGCCAAACTTGATCTGGCTCAAGCTTACCAACAGCTGCCAGTGACTCCACAATCTGCGGAAGCACAAACGATCGTAACGCACAAAAGGGCTTTCAGAGTGAACAGGTTACAATTTGGAATTTGTGTGGCTCCAGGGATTTTTCAAGGGCTAATGCAGTGCCTGTTAAGGGGTCTGCCAGGGGTCTTGCCATTTTTTGATGATGTTCTGATTGCTGGGAAAGACCCCCCAGGAACTAGTGGGGCGTATCCATGCTGTGTTACTCAAATTTAAGGAGGTGGGGCTGAAGCTAAAAAAGGAAAAATGCAGTTTTGGGGTGCCATCTGTGGATTTTTGGGGGTTTAAAATTGATGCAACGGGCATCCACCCCACTGACTCTAAAATTAAAGCCATTACTGAGGCACCACGCCCACGGAACAAGACGGAGTTACAGTCATTCCTGGGACTTATTAACTTTTACCATTCATTCCTACCTCAGAAAGCTTCAATAGCGGAACCGTTGCATAAACTATTGAAGAAAAAGAGTGTGTGGTGTTGGGCTCAGGCACAGCAGAAGGCTTTTGACACCTTGCGGGGCATGCTGACTAGCAGGAGCGTCCTTGCTCATTATGATGAGTTGAAACCTCTTGTTCTGGCATGTGATGCTTCTCAGTATGGACTGGGAGCTGTGCTGAGCCATAGGGAAGTGGATGGGTCAGAAAAGCCCATCTCGTTCTATTCTCGTACGTTGTTGCCAACGGAGCGCAACTATGCACAAATTGACAAGGAATCCCTGGCAATAGTGGCAGGGATTAAAAAGTTTCATGACTATTTATACAGTTGCCACTTCTTCCTTGAAACTGACCACAAGCCTCTGTTAGGATTGTTCCACCCGAACAAACAGATGCCGCAGATTCTCTCCCCCAGAATGCTGCGATGGTCTATATTCCTGAATGGGTTCCAGTACACCCTGACCCATGTTCCAGGGAAAAGGTTGTGCCACGCTGATGCACTAAGTCGCTTGCCCCTTCCTGGTGTGTGCGATGCAGATCCTGCTCCAGCTGAACGAGTGATGATGCTGGAAACACTTCCTGAGAGAACAAGGAAAGATCCCGCTCTCTCCCGTGTGCTCACTTGGGTGGGGAGGGGATGGCCAGGTGGCCCGCATGAGGAAAAATTTAGACCGTATGCAACAAGGCAACATGAGCTATCCCTGCATAAGGGCTGTCTCCTATGGGGAGACAGGGTGATAATCCCAGCACCACTGAGAAACAGGGTTCTGGATACACTGCACTTGGGGCATCCGGGAATGGTCAGGATGAAGTCGCTGGCCCGGTGCTATGTATGGTGGCCTGGGATGGACCAAGATGTTGAACAATGGGTACGGACATGCAAGGCATGTCAGGAAGTACGCCCAGAAGTGGCCAGAGCACCAGTCCACTGGTGGGAGCAGACCCGGACTCCCTGGAGCTGGCTGCACTTAGATTTTGCTGGGCCATTCCAAGGAAAGGTTTTTTTGATTATCATTGATGCATATTCTAAATGGTTAGAGGTGGCTATGGTTCCCAGCATGCCGTCAGCTGCAGTCATCAAGGTGCTGAGACAGCTGTTTGCAACCCATGGGTTGCCCGAGACCATTGTCTCAGACAATGGAGCAGCCTTTGTATCCCAAGAATTCAGGGCATTTCTGGCTGATAATTTCATAAGAGGGGTCACCTCAGCTCCTTTTCATCCCTCATCCAATGGGCAGGCTGAGCGCATGGTGCAGACAGCCAAAGGATCTCTTGCACGCTTGATGGAGGGTGACTGGTCAACGCGCATTGCCCGAATGTTGTTGTTGCAGCATGCGACGCCATGTACTACTACGGGCAAGTCGCCAGCAGAGCTGCTTCTAGGTAGAAGACTGGTGACGGTGCTGGACTATGTCCACCCAGACAAAATGCCAAACCGCAAGGCTAGAGCACCTCCACAGGCAGAGAGCGACTCTACAAGGTATTTTGCTCCTGAAGATTTGGTCCGGGTGAGAAATTATGCCAGTGGTCCCCTGTGGGTGCCAGGGTCCCAGTCTCTTATTCCGTGACCATTGAAGATGGCAGGGTCTGGCATAGGCACGTGGACCAACTAGTAGAGTTGGTACCGGTATGGGTGAATTGCAGCCTGAGAGTGACACTACCCCCATTGAGGAGTCCCAGCTGTAAGACCAGAGCAGAGATGCCCCAGGAATGCAGGTACCAGTGGCGTCAGCAAATGAATCTGCTCCTGAAAGTCCTCATGGCGCCGAGGAACAGATCAGGGACACTGAGTTGTCTGAAACCCCCTCCGTGTCAGACGAAACTATTATAGTAGACCCTCCACCACAGACACTGCCTGCTGAAGCCCCTGCAACACCCGTAGTCAGGAGATCAACTAGAAGTCGCAGGGCCCCACAATATCTAAAGGATTACGTGTGCTGTGCCCACCAGGGGGGAGGGGTGTTGTGTATTGATCTGTAATTGCTGGTTGAAGTAACTGCCTTCCTGTTCCAAAGGGAACAGGCCTATTGGTTGATTCTAGTTGCTGCATTTGGATCCTCATTCCTATTGGTTCCCGCCAAAAGGCAGCCTTGTGATTGCTTGTTATTGTTCCCTCCAAAATGTATCTTTTCCTAGCCAGTTCTAGTGCCTATAAATGTAACTTCCTCTCCCCAGTCTCCAGTCTTGTCTCTCCCTGATTAAAGAGCTGTTCACTAGAAGCTGTCTCCAGCCTGCTTTGTCTCTGAGCTGAAATCACTGCTGAATCACTAACCCCACGCTACAATCCAGAGTACCCTGGGGTGCTGCATCCATAAACCCATCCCAAAGCATGCCTCTCCATTTCCTCCATTTCAACATGGCCCACGAACCAAGACCCAGGTTCTGTCTTTACTGACTGCTTTCCATTATCTCTACCTTCCTCTTTTTTGGGGAGCCATTATGACACACTCCTGCAACTTTAACAGGCAATAGTCTGCTAACAAAACTGAACAGTCATTACAGTTCCACAACTTCCCCCAAATTATTGACTAAAAATCTAATGAATAACTAAACTAAACTCAATAAACACCAGCTGCAATCTTTTACTCTTAAATCCTAATTGACTTCCCCCTGTCTCAGCTGAAGCTGCTTCTTATATGCTCCCCATCATCATCATCATCATCATCATCATCATCATCATCATCATCATCATCATCATCATCATCATCATCATCATCATCATCATCATTATTATTATTATTATTATTATTATTATTATTATTATTATTATTATTATTATTATTATTATTAACCAAAATTCCCCCAAAATGTTCAATATATAGCACATACCTACATGGTATTTATACTTTTAATTCTTCTTTCCCCTATCATGGCACCTTTCAAATCAACATTTTTAATCATATACATCCTGCGTTTTATCATTATCATCACCTGAGAATTGCAAAGCTGGAAGGCTCCTCTGGATCACTGATTGTGACTCCTCTCAAGGAGGCACAGTGGGAAATGAACTTCCAAACTCTAGCTCTAATACCTGAGATCTAAATCACTGAGCTAGCCAGCAAGTTTTACCCAGTTGATTTATGGAGGACTCTTTTCTGTCTAATGAATGCCTTTATGGGCTTTATGTTCCACTCTATTGTCACTCCAGAAATGCATAGATATCTCTGCTTTGATCTGTATCGACACAATTGTCAAAAACAGGAGAAATCTCTATTGAATATCTGGGGAATCATAGCAGCTCACTGCGATTGCAGCTGGCACCTCCGGACTTTACACCCTTACAACTCAATGGTAGGACAAGTTTTAACTTGAAGTATCAGCTTACATACATGAGTGTTTTACAAATCAAGCACCCTCCAAACATTATATGGAGGGTTTATAATCAAAGGAGGGGGTGCTATTAAAATCAGTAAAAAAAGATATTCCACAAAGTTGCTAGCCCTCTATTTCTTGAACTTTACAACATTACATAGTTCAATGAGGTGTTAAATACATATTTACCAATGGTACTGCTAGGCTACAATTGCCTGTCATATTGTCATACACACCACTTTTTCAGTTCCACCAAAGCAAGTGCTAGACTTTCACTTCATCCTGCTGAACATGTCACATGTTTTTCCCAGAATACAACGCATGTAATAAAATACTGTGGAGAATAAAAAGATGGTGAACAGACCAATTACCATTACTAATCACATGAAAATGATTCCAGTCCACCCATCCCCCACTGTGTTGCCTACATTTCTTCTTCTACATTCTTACAGTACTATGTGTTGATACATAACCTGTATAATACTCTCTAGTGTAAGATCCAAATAGTGATTATTTCCTTTACAGTTGAATCACACATGAGGTAATGAAAATCTTGTGCATGTTTCCTATAAATCCATTTGTTGGCCAGTGGGGAGGGGAGGGAATGCAAAAGGAAGTCTACATTTTTAATGTACTTGTTTCTTTGTAACTACACTGTAGAAAGGCTTATAGTTCACTCCATGTGGTTTTCATCTCTTTAAATAGGTGCACATTCATGTTGCACATAAGTAATTTTTAGTTATTTTTTCTGTTATATTGCTGGGTCACACACACACCCCGCCGCCCCCAGAAAGCAGGGTGCAGTACTTTTGATGATATCCATGTCTTGTCCTCATTAATTCCACATTTGGCCATAGAGTTTTCAACCAGCCAGCGGTCATGGATTCAGTGCCATTGGTTTTTGTAGAAAAACTGGCTGATATATTTCTTTTAAAAAATAAAGTAATGAGGAAGCAGACAATCATAATATTGTGTTTTATTTTGGTCCAGATGATTTTTGGCATCCAGTAAGGCTATTTCCCACCCACTTCCATCCCCAACCAGTAATCTTTCATACTGGGGATTGATTACTGTGGAATAGCAGCTTGTAGGAGTCTCCAAGCAGAAGTAAAGCCATCAAAACTATCTAATCAATAGTAATATCTCAAAAACACCTCTCCAGAAGTGACTGTGATAACATTTTACACGGAAATATTAAAACATTCCTAACTTATAATCTCCAGTACAACATAGCCCTTTGGGATTTGTTTAGTTCTAGGCACAAAATATAATACTCCAAACGTAACTAAGTAAAATTGGTAATAAAAATAATAAATCTGGGAAAATTAATAAATACATTTTAAGTAAATCTTTTTAAGTCTTGCAATCTCTTGAGAAAACCATGTCTTGGAAACTCTGTTTCCTTTTCATGAGATGGAATAATTGATGTGAAACCAAATGAGGCAACATATCAATAATGTAATCTTATAACCCCTGGGAAGGCATCCTGAAGGTATGGGGATTTTCAGAGCTCCCCATGTGTGTTGTGAATGTGAGAGGTAGAGAGGGGGGGAGGAGGGGGGGAAGGAAAGGTCTGCTCTAGAGGAGGAACACATTTGGATTTCCCTGAGAAAACCTCAACTTAGCTTTATGATTTGGGGGAAGTATGGAAAATGCTGCAAATCACAAGACATTCCTAGATGTTATCAGAGGGGCTCCACAGGAAGGAGCATCTATGCTAGCCTGCAGCTGGTACTGTTCATTTGCCTCCCATTGTCATGAATGAGTGGGAAACGCCACAAAGATCTGGTATCAATTGAGGCAATAGCATCAGAGCAATCTGTCCCACCTTGTGCAACTGTTCTCTTCAGGTTTGGAGTGTAATATCTCTGTCAGGAATCTGGCACATTTAAAAGCAGGAGTTTTGCTGTTTTGTGGGCACTGCATTGCATGGCATGGTTATACAAGCCCACATGCTTCTCCTAACGGCATCCAAAGAGTTTCTTCTTCCATCCCCATGTCTGTTTTGATTGTCTAGGTGCTGCCATCCAGTTGGAGGAGCAGGAGGAGGAGGAGGAGGAGGAGGAGGAGGAGGAGGAGGAGAAGTGGTGGAAGCTGCTAAGGAAGGGGCAGTGCAGCCAGGAGCCACTCCTGTGGGAGCTGAAATGGAGCATCCAGGGCAAATGCAGGATCCATGTTCACCATCACAACATGACCAGCCCCACATGGTAGCCTCTGCCACACATCTCTATAATATGATGGCAGCGACTCGCCAGGTGCAGCACTGACAAGAACCATCCCACTTTGTACTTTCACCCATCATAGCAGGTTGGGTGACCTGCCAGTGGTATCTGGTGGGTTATTTTGTTGAAGTTAGATGCTGTGTATTTGGTTATTTCTCGTCACTTTAGGTCATCAGGTTAGATAAGAAGGGACTGCCAACCCCACCAAATTGTGTAAGCATGTTCAAGTGAATGCATGTACCATTCCCTTCTAGTCCTTCCCCATTTACATGGAGAAGCAAAGAGGCAACAGGATGGAAGCACCTGTTTTCATCTGCACAGACAGGTGAGCAAGCTGCCCCACAGGTTGCCCACCTGAAGAAGAATCATTGGCAGTTTGACAATTTCTTGCAAGAACTTTCCTGATCTCTCTCTCTATATAAGTAAATTTAATTATGTATTTAGTAGGAATATATTGTATTATAAGTAGAAAATAAATACATTTGTTCATTTACACTTTGTGCTCTCTGCTCCCTCAATTCTTCCTGATTTTTCCAAGATTTAACTGTTCAGATCCATTATTTCAGTTGTGCTCCCTACATGCCTTCCTTCCTTCCCCCTCTGTCTTTGTTTGTGGAAAGGGAAATACAAAAAAATGAGTTCTCTCTCTCTCTCTCTCTCTCTCTCTCTCTCTCTCTCTCTCTCTAAGCATTTGACTCAGTTAAACATGATAAACTTATTAATATTCTTAAAGAACTGGGTTTGGACAATTATGATATTAGATTGATTGGGAATTTGTATTGGAATCAGCATGCCGGTGTCCAGATACTGTAGATGGTCAGATATCAGGAGAGGTGTCAATTACAAAGGTTTGGCTCTGCCTAGAGATTTGGAGGAAGGGGCTGCTTTGCTTCCCCCCCCCAACAAAACAATGCAAGATCAGGCAAGAAGCACCCGTGCTCGATGGGAGGGGGGAGAAGTCCTGTATATAACAGGACTCCTCCCCAGCATCAGCCTCTTTCAGAGGCAAGTGTTCCAGGGAGCGGATCGCTAGAGCGCTTCCTCGGGAAGGGAATGGCAACCACCATTACGTTTTTAGGAATTGAGATAGACACTTGGGAATAAGCTTGCAGACTACACGAGGACAAATTGCTGGACTTGTGAAGGAGGTTGGGAGGTTTGATACCATGCTCAAGGGATACACTGTGGGAACTGCAGGTGCTGGTCGGGCAGTTTAACTTCACCTGCAAGATGGTGGCACGAGGCCAAGTGTTTCTTTGCAGGTTTTGCTCAGCAATGCATGGCCTAAGTAAGCCCATAGAACTAGGATAACTAAGGGGTCTAGGGAAAACCTTAGGGTATAGAGCACCTTTTTGGAGAGTTTTAATGGGGTCTCCTTTTGGGAGACAGGATTATGCTTAGGGTCCCAGCTCCAGGTGCATACTGATGCAGCTGGATCGTGGTGCTATGGCTCAACACGAACAATAGTTCTCAACCTTGAATCCTAAAATATTATTAGATTACCAAAAATCTTGGTCAGTACAACTAGTGTCAAAGGCTTCTGGGATTTTTGGTTCAAAAACAACTAGGGACTCAAGGCTGGGAACTGCTTTACTAGTAGAAGGGACAACCATCTGAAATCAAGTAAGAAAAATAACAGAATGAAGATTCATAAATCATGGCTCCATTGAGTGAAATGTTATGGAAAAAAATTAAAGGGCTTGTGTGAATTCAACCTTTGTCTTAGAAAAATACAATGATGTGAATGAAATTGTGCACAACTGAGCTCCTCCTTGCTCCTTTGTTAAAACAAGCATTTGAGATTGAACTAGACATTGGCATTTAGAATATCATTTTTAAAGGATCATTATTTTATTTTATGCTATATCACTCTTCCAAAGGAAAAACAGACTTTCCTCTTTAATCTTCCAAGGGACGATATCCTGGAACAAGTATAAGCATGGATCTGTCTTACAAGTAGAAAAGCTTGAAAAATTCATAAGCTAGAAAAATGGGTCAGTGTCAATGATGTATTAATTTTTCAACATAGGAATGTAATTCTCCAGTGCATCCCCTTCAGACCTTCTTTGATGTAAATAGCAGGAAAATTGGAGTCAGTTTTGAGTTGGGAATGTAATCTACATATTACAATGTTTAATGTTGCAGGTTTGGGTAAAAAGGAAAATAAATGAGATCTTTAAACTCACAGTGCTTCATGTTTCTCCTTTGGCATGTAGTTATGACAAGCAGCTAGGTTTGTCCTAACCTGGGCCAACAAGAAAGGTAGAGTGAGCTGCAGTCATTCAGCTTTTCAAAGAAATACCACAGGGAACCTACATCAATAAAAAAGTCATACAGTTCATAACCATTGTTTTCAGGAATGTGATGATGGAAATCACAGAGCAGAAGATTAGATGCTTTAATGTCTCATTCATTGCATTTTATTCTCAGAATTCAGTGAACACCAAGGTTTTAGAAATTACAGCAGGGATGGTTGGCAGCTCATAATACTGATTAGAAATTCACTATCTGGCAATGAAACCTTTGGAAAGTCATCTTCACTGTAGCACAAAATCTTCTGCATAATAAACTCAAGTGTGTCTCCTCTAGCTAATTATCTTGTTCTATAAATCATTTTTGGACATTTGTTCCTCAGCCCTGATTTTCAAGGAAATGAACTCAAAGTGCAACATAAATGTAGCTAAGAAAGTTTATTCAACAGAGGGAATTTATTTGGCCTTCTTCTGTTGCTCTACTTTGGACTAGAGATGGGCATGAACTGAAAAATGGTGATTCGTTTTAGTTCAGTTCATTTTAGAGTTTAGTTTGATTTGTTTCATTTTAAATTGATTTTTTTTTTGAAAAACTTCATTTTGTTGATTCGTTGATTCATTATTTGTTTTGTGTGTAGAGTGTGTGTGTGGTGCTTGTGCAACTTTGGCTGGGAGAAAGAGGGGCTAAGTCTTCCCCCCAGCCACTGTGGGGTGGGGGAAAGAGCTCTCCCAGCCAGCGCCTCTCAGTTGAGAGGTGCTGGCTTGGGGCTAGCACCTCAAAGAGACCCTTCTTTCTGCCTCCGCATGAGGAGGTGAGGAGCGGGGTCTCTTTTGAGTCTTGACATTTTTCCCTGCAGTGGATGGCAGCGCCGAGCGGGCTCTATCATCCACTGCAGGGAAGATCCCTTTAAAGACACCCTTCTTCCCTGTCATCGGCTGGGCCCCTTTAAAAACAGCCCAGTCACCACCAGGGGTCCTCCCCAGTGCCAACTGGGGCATTTTTAAAGGGGCCCAGCCAATGACAGCTCGGCAGCATCCCTCTGAAAATGGCCCCGTTGGCAACACAGGAGCTCCATGCTGGCCATGGGGCCATTTTCAGAGAGCTCTTGCCAAGCTGTCATCGGCTGGGCCCCTTTAAAAATGGCCCAGTCACCACCAGGGGTTCTTCCCAGTGCTGAATGGGCCATTTTTAAAGGGGTCCAGCTGATGACGGGTCAGCAGGATCCCTCTGAATATGGTCAGGACGCCAGTTTGGAGCTCTTCCGCTGGGGTCCCGACCATTTTCAGACAGCTCTTGCCGACCTGTCATCGACTGGGCCCCTTTAAAAATGGCCCAGAAGCCACCAGGGGTTCTCCCCAGTGCTGAGTGGGCCATTTTTAAAGTGGTCCAGCTGATGACAGGTCAGCAGGATCCCTCTGAAAATGGCCCCGTTGGCAATGCAGGAGCTCCTATGGGAAAATGAAAATGAAACAATTGAAGTGGAAATTCCTGTTTCATTTTGTTTCATTTTTCTTTGATGTGTCAGTTCATTATTTATTTCATTAGGTAACAAAACAAATAACAAATAACGAAATGAATTAAAAATTCATTTTGTGCCCATCTCTACTTTGGACAACCGCTCAGGATGAGAGAGGAAAGCAATGTTATTTTATGGCCTAATTGCTGATGTTGAGATGTAGGGATGGAGTGTAGCCAATTATAAATTGAGTAGGGATAAGTGTAGCCAGTACAGAGGAGGGCAGGTCAGACTGGTTGAAGGTCATGAGCATCAAGAAGATAGAGCCTTCTTTATATCATAGTAGGAACTAAGCTGTGATAGCAAAGCATGATGTTGTACTATGGCTCCATGAGAGGTGTCATTAGTGGTTTGGATGCAGTGACTGCGAATGTGGTGTGCAGACCCTAAAGCCACTTCAAAAATAGTTTGCCCTAAGATTTGTCCACCTACTTGGAGATGTGGGGAAGCACAGCAGGTAAGGCTTTTGACACAGTCCCTCATCAAAAGCTTCTCAGAAAATTGCACAGTCAGGGGATAAGAGGGCAGGTCCGCTTATGGATTGAAAACTGGTTGAGATCCCTGCAGTGGATGGCAGCGCCGAGAGGGTGCTATCATCCACTGCAGGGAAGATCCATTTAAAGACACCCTTCTTCCCTGTCATCAGCTGGGCCCCTTTAAAAACAGCCCAGTCACCACCAGGGGTTCTCCCCAGTGTCGACTGGAATTGAAGAGTAGGTGTCAATGGGAATTTTTCACAATGGAGACAGGTGAAAAGCGATGTGCCCCAGGGATCTGTCCTGGGACCAGTGCTTTTCAATGTGTTCATAAATGACCTGGAGACAGGGATAAGAAGTGAGGTGGCCAAGTTTGGGAATGTGGTAAAAACCAGAGAAGATTGTGAAGAGCTCCAGAAAAATCTCTCCAAACTGGGGGAGGGGTGACATAGTGGAACTGGAAAAGATGCAGAAGAGAGCCACTAAAATGATTACTAGGCTGGAGGACCTCCGTTATGGAAGAAAGGCTAAAATATTTGGGGCTCTTTAGTCTGGAAAAAAGGTGCCTAGTGAGGATATGACTGAGATGTACAAAATTATGCAGCATGAGTAAAGTGGATAGAGGGACACTCTTCTCCCTCTCACAAAATACCAGAACTAGGGGAAATCCGCTCAAATTGAGGGTTGGGAGAATGAGAATAGACAAAAGAAAAAAAAACACAGTGTGTTGTTAGTCTGTGGAACTCCCTGCCACAGGATGTGTTGATGGCATCTAGCCTGGATGCCTTCAAAAGGGGATTGGACAAATTCCTGGAGGA
Organism: Phrynocephalus forsythii; assembly: GCA_029282475.1. Lineage (NCBI taxonomy): Eukaryota > Metazoa > Chordata > Lepidosauria > Squamata > Agamidae > Phrynocephalus > Phrynocephalus forsythii. The sequence goes on along the minus strand of JAPFRF010000004.1, from coordinate 60,711,587 downwards.
AAAGTCCATCACATGTTACAAACCATGATAGAGATGTGTAATCTCCAGGCTAAAAACCAGAGTACTTCAAGGGCCAGATGCAGTGGAGTGGTATCAGAAGACAGATATCTAGTCTCTTGTGCTCTCAGAGGCATTTGGTGGGGCCACTGTGAGATACAGGAAGCTGGACTAGATGGATCTTTGGCCTAATCCAGCATGGCTCTTCTTCTGTTCTTATGTTCTTATGGCCTTCTTTGCAGGGAAGCTTTCCCAATTCACTTCTACAATCCCTGCACATTTAGTAAAGTTTGGGTTTTGGGCATCCAACTTAAATATCTCCAAAGAGCCCCTCCAATAAAGTTACAGATGTTATAGATGTCAAGGGGCCCTAAAGGGGGACAAAATTGGTTATTGAATTCATGAATGAAAAATCACAACATTTGAAAAATTCAAAAAATATGAAAAAATCATATTCAACAGCGGTCATTGTGTTTGCTGACTATGACTCAACAAAGTAGCAATTTCAAATCAATTTTGTGATTTCTTTTTAAATTTGTGTCTATATCTGATGACGAATAAACATTGGATTATACAGTGCATGGGGAAAATCTACAAAAGGCTGTAGGTATTGATGATCAATCAAGGAATGGAGTTGAAAATGTTTATGCCTGAGGATAGAACTAACATGTTTGCTCTCATGCTTTTTCTTGGTGTATAAGTGATATACAATCAGGATGCCTAAGTTAGACGCCTAAGACTTGGCAAATGATTCACAAGACAAACTGGTGAAACCATAGCTGGCCAATTGCAGATATTCCTCCAATAATTTATCCTGTGCTTGACAGGACTTACTCTAAGTAAATGTGATTAGGATTTCAGCCTTTTGTCATTGTTGTTTCCTTTGAAGCAACATTATATAGTAACGTAACTGTTCTGTTCCAATGTTTTTTATAACTTGTTTTAGTATACTGCATCCTCACATATCAACTACCCATAGTAGACCTTTGCATTTGAATTTGAACTGGAAATGCATTTTTAAAAAGACATTCTGCTAGTGATGTTCCGATACCAGGGGTGGGGAACATTTGGCTCTCTGAATGTTTTGGACCACTACTCTCACAGTCCTTTATCACTGCCTGATGTTATATGCTTGGAATTCTGATCTATACTCCTTTTAAAAATATCATGAAATGAATACACTAAGTTTTGCTTTCTTGCATATTTCAATTGCCTTAACTGAGATTCATGCTTTAAGGGAGATATCATTAATTTTCAGTTTTGTTTCCCCTGCCAGACTGCTGTGCTGGGCACATGCAATCAATGTATGTTAATTTCAATAATGACTGAAAAGGAGGCTCTATGATCATCCTTCTCTTTGACACAGAGACCTTATGCAGCATGAATGTATTGTACAGAAGTCTGAAAGGCACAGCATAACTGAGACTCTGATTGCTTCGTGACTATTACACAGATCTATACATTATCTGGGACATGTTGATTAGAAATATCCATATGCATTATAGTGATGCAAAACCAATTTTAAAATGTAGTGTGTGTGTGTGTGTGTGTGTGTGTGTGTGTGTTTCTGTACAATTCTTCAAAGTGCACATATTTTGTTGTATCTACTGCTTTCTTTGCACTGTGTTGAGCATCGTGGTATTTCTGCCAGTTGCCAACTATCTTTTCAGCAAGTTAAAAATGATAGAGTTTTGACTTCAACTGTTCAAAGCCATCTTCATTTGTCAATCTATTTATGACCAGGTTTTGCCACACCAAGTTAAGCCCGAGCAACTGTTTAAATCACCTATTTTGCTTCAGCCCATGTACTGTCTACTGTTTAAATGGAAAGCTGTTGTATTTGCAAGATGATTCTTGCCTCTTTTTGTTGTAGTTTCCACCACTTGATTCTTGCTGGATCATTACATTCTGCTCTGCTTTCCCTGGATGTGTCAGTGGGGAGGTCACAGATAACCAGCTGGTTTTGGGGAGCAATTGTCTCATACTCGATGACTTTGCCATTGAGCACAGTTTTAAGGTTTCATCTCTGGACAAGTACAAAACTGAGCTGGAATAAAGTAGGTCACGAGGTGTGATGAGCATCTGCAAAACAATGTGTTGGCAAGGACAATGTTTTGAGCATCAGCGAAGTCACAGATTCATTTACCATCTATGTTACAGGTGTCAAAACCATGCCTACCATGACAGCTGAAGCCATTTGCCCTTGCTCCAATGTCCCCACAGTGATAAGGGATGGCAATAGATTTCTCCTTGAGGAGCTTCCAGAAGGACTCTTTGTCACTCTTGAGGCAGCCAGTCTGTGATGCATATGCACTGAAGCAATGGATGTGCCACTTCGTCATTATAATGTCAATCTTCATCAGTCAATCATCAAATCGCTCAACTTTTGCCACAGCATCATGAAAGCATTGTGCTACAGCAATACTGATACCATTTTGTGTCTTGGGTCTGCAAAAATAGATGGTCTTGTACCCATGGCCGATGTAATGCAATTTCCTTCTGTTCCATCTTGTCTCCTGAAGACAAGGGTGCAGATGTCAACCCACCACTGTTTGCATACAGCTGCGAGCTCGGTTGCTCTTCCAGTCAGCGTGCCAATATTATGGTTGCAATATGGACTTGGACTTGCTTACTTGCATCTCCATGCTGTCCTTGCATCCAAAACACTTGCCCATTTTTCACCCAGGCCAGACAGTGCCTAGGCACATCATTTCTGAAGCACACTTTAGCAGTGAACAGATCCACCATTTGATACAACTTTGATTAAATCAGTCGACCTGTCACATGGCCCTGTCACCAATTTAGTCCAAGTTCAGCTCACCTTGTTTGGGACATGGAGAGTCCAGTGGCACCACAAGGAGAGTCGGACCTTGCCACCTCATTGCTGCTACTATGTACTCACTTATAAAGCATACCGTACAAGCAAGGCAAAGAAGCAGCTATTTCCTCTTACCTTACATCTTGTGGGTTAGAAAAATAAAAGTTGTCTGCTACTCAGAATTTAACCTGGATTCTGACAGGTAAAAGGATTCTGACAGGTAAAAGGATTTCTATCCTTTAAACATGTGGTTGTGGTGGTAATAATAATAATAATAATAATAATAATAATAATAATAATAATAATAATAATAATAATAATAATAATAATAATAATAATAATAATAATAATAAATATTTGAAAGGATGTCATTTTGAAGAGGGGTAGATTTATTTTTCAATGCCAATAGATATAGGAATCAGAGCAATGGTTTCAAACTAAAGGAAATGAGATTCCATTTGAACATTAGGAAGAACTTCATGACAGAGCTGTCTGGCAATTGAATAAGCTGCCACGGAGGGTGGTGGAGTCTCCTTCTTTGGAGGTTTTTTAAGCAGAGACTGGATGCCCATCGATCAGATGTACTGTGATGGGGGTTGCTGCATGGCAGTGTGTTGGACTAGATGGCCCTTGAAGTCTCTTCCAACTCGATGATGATGATGATGATGATGATGATGATGATGATGATGATGATGATGATGATGATGATGATGATGATGAATGACACAATGACAGAAATAATAAAATTGAAAGTGTTTTTGCCATATTATACATTGGGTAGAGCGGAGATCCCCTCAATTATTTTAGCATTTAACAGGTGGCCTTGTCATTCTTGTTCCTGTATTTGTTTCTCAATTATTAATATGAGATTCTTCTCCTTGTCCAAAATTACACTACAAAAGAAAAAGCCTTATTGTGGCATGTTAGTGTATACAGCACTGATGGACTACAAATTGAACTGGTTAGATAATCAGAAATGCTCTGGTTGTTTAAAGAGACATAGCAGCATAGGAAGCAAAGACAACTTGTCTCCTTGATGTTCCCTTCATCTAGCTCGCTGCACCTATCCATAATTTAAAAAAATAGCAAAGAGAATGGGTGTTCTGCAGTGACCCTTTTAAACGTCTCTTGAGCCTGGGTTTGCAAGGGATCACACCACGAGCACTATTTTCATGCCATTTGTGTGGATCGGGGCTGCAAAGCATCCCCACCCATGACAAGCCTCCTGGAGTCACCATTTAAACTATTTCTTTCTAGTGAATAATATATTGGGGATAGTAGATATAGAAATAAGGCATGTAATGATGATTCCTGCAGCTAGAATTTTGTATGCTATGTACTGGATGAACACAGAGATACCGAAACAAGACAAATTGATAGAAAAATGTCTGGAAATGGACAAAATTGTCAGAAAAGTTAAAAGACCAATAAGCAATTGAATAAGGATAATATAGTATGTAGTATAAAAGCAGTATGTAGAGATGTAACAGAATGTGATTGTCCCCTCCTCCCCTTTTCTTGCCTTTTTCCTTTCAATCCCATTTTATTTTATTTTATTTTATTTGTTTTTTCAACTTCCCCGTTCCATCTGTTTAGTCCTCCCCTGATTTAAAAATTAAAAATAATAAAAATTAAAAAAGGATACTCTACATTTCTCATTTTCCCTCCATTTAGCTTTAAGAAGTCTCCTCTGCTCATAGCATTTGGTAACATCACCTGCTCAGCAATTGAACACATAAGTGAATTGGATAACAACAGCCACATAGCACCAACTCTCTGATATGAATCTAGGTTCACTTTCAAGGGGTTTATATCTTTGTAACCAGAGGAAGAGGTTGGGAGGTTTATTGTGTAGAAAAGAGAGTCCTTGGAGCCTGCAATTGAGAGGCATTTGTTGATGACATATCTTTGGTATCTCTGACATGTTTTTCACAGTTATGCTTGGCAGTCATGTGTCAAAAACAAGCATTTAATGTATATTCATCAATAAGCCATAAGGGTCATATTTATAATTTCTAATGAAAAGCCCTTATGATGATAAACCACTCTTCACTCACAAAAATATATTTGCCTAAATTCCCTCAGATTCAATATCTGGTGTGTACACAAGCACACACATAGCACAACATTTCAATTTGGTTTCATTATGTCAATAAGAACACGACAAATAATCCAATCTAATTCTTGTTAAAGTTGTTTGTGATGGGAATGAAATGAATCCTTAAATAATAAATGGGATTCTTGATTGGGCAAAGCAATCTGATTTGTTGAAATGTTTGCAGGAGTTATGTAGATAAGGAGAAAACATGCTGCATTATTATCCATCTTGTTTTTAATGCATATAATTATTTAGCCATTCTCTTTACATAGCAAAAGATGGTGTCAACAAACACAAATAGTTCAATTCTTTGCTGCATTCCTATCGCGGATATGCCTTGCACTTGATTTTTCATCAGACAATACTGTTTCGGCTCATCAATGATCAATTTGCTAACTAAGTACAGTTTATATTGATTTCTTTTTGACATGCAAATTGCATAAACCACTTATAGATGACAGAAAAAGTAAACATCTAAGACTGCATTAACAATACTGCACAGGTGCATTGTCATCACACAAATGTAGAAAATAGATTGAATTGGGGTACTTGTTCATGTTTTGGTTCATTAGTGACTTTTTGCTTTTGGATGAAGCAAAGAAACACTATTCAACCCCAAGGTGAAGCACCACATTCCCAAAATCAGATATTTATTTTTCCATTCAGAATTCATAGGATTTCAAAGATCTCCTTGAATTGAGGAAAGGGAAAACCCAAACTAAAGCACTGCATTGGCTCAGTTAATGAAAGAAAGTGAAATCTGAACCCACTAATGAATTTCTGGACTCCACCCACAAAGCCATTAGGGAGGGTTCATATCAGATTATTGTGCACTACTGTAGAGAACTGCTGGATAGCTCAATCGCTAAGGTCTCTGGCTGCGGAGCCAGATGTTAAGAGTTCAATTCCCCACTCCTGCCTCCTTGAGATGGCTGGACTTGATGATCCACAGAGTCTCTTCCAGCTTTGCAGTTCAAAGATTAATTGTTAATGGTTATACTCTCATGCAGATGGTGCATCAGCCATTCTGCAGAGCTGTTGAGCAAAGTAAATAAGCTTTTTCACAGCATACATGTTTTTTTTTTTAGCATTCAGGGATAGTCTATGTTTTATTTTTTATCTTGCTCAGCTGATCTTACTAAACTTTAAGAGCCTTATGGTGCAGTGGTTAAATATCTGTACTGCAGGTAAAACTGTGCTCATGACCTGGGGTTCGATCCCAGGTAGCAGGCTCATGGTTGACACAGCCTTCTACCCTTTCAAGGTTGGTTTAATGAGTACCCTGCTTGCTGGAAGGTGGGGCGGGGCAATGTGTAGTCTGCATAATTAAACTGTAAACTGCCCAGAGAATGCTTAAAGTGCTGTGGGGCGGCATATAAAAGCAGAAATTTATGGAAGTATTTTTGCACTTCCATAGGTTTCCACTGTCCATGTGTGCTAGTCATGTCTATTTCTGGGGGCAGTGCTCATCTCCATTTCCAAGCCAAAAAGCCAGTGTTGTGCAAGCCCATGGCCATGCATGGCAGAATGCATTTCTGTACTCTGAACACTGTTTTACCTTCCCGCTTTTTATGGCAGTACCTATTTATCTACTTGCATTTGCATGCTCTTGAACTGCTAGGTTGGCAGGAGCTGGGGTTAACAGTGGGAGCTCACTCCTCTACGTGGCACCTGGGATTCGAACCGCTGAGATGCCGACTTTGCAGCCAACAGTTTTCAAGACTCTAGCCCAGTGGTCCCCAACCCCCGGGCCGTGGACCGGTCGGCACCGGGCTGCCTGGGGAGGCTGGGGAGGCTCCTCCCCTTTTCCTCCGCCGCCCTCCTCCTCCTCCTCTTCTTTCCCACGGGCGGCCGGTGGAGGAGCAAGGCTGGAGGAGCGCAGGAGGAGCCGCCGCCGCCGCCGCCGTTCCACTGGGAGAGGGAGAAGGAAGGAAGGAGCGGCCGCTCCGCCCCCCCCACACACACAGAGAGAGAGAGGCCGGGGCCCCAGCCCCCCCCACCGGAGTATGCCGGTGAAGACGGGAACGGTGAGTCCCTCTGTGTGTGTGTATGTGTCTGCCTGCCGGCGCGACCCTCCCCCGGCCCCCGGCATTGCAGGGTCCCGAGCGCGGTGGGTGCCCGAGGGCAAAAAAGGGATGGGGGCGGACCATCCCGTCGCAGCCTGTCCCAAGCCCGTCCCGGGCTGCACGTGGCCGGGCGGGTGGCCGGGCGGGGCGCTCCGCAGCTGCCTTGCCTGCCTTGCCCGCCCGCCCGCCCGCCCCCGACAGGACATGCATGGCGGGAGGTTATTGCGGGTGGGTGGGTTGGGTGGGAAGGAGCGGTGGTGGCGGCGGTTGTAACGTGTGTGTGTGTGTGTATGTGTGTGTGTGTGCGCATGCGCGTGGAGGCGGTGGTCCCTCCTTTGAAGCGGAACCCACCAGCGCAGAGACGCCACCCCCCCACGGCCTCCCTCCCCTCCCCCCTCCCACTCACCCGCCTGAAGGCCGCAGCCGGAGGCAAGGCGATGCGGTGGCGGCTCCCACCCGAGGGCACCACCGGGACCGCCGAGCCACCGCTGGCGCCGCCCCACTGAGACGGGCAGGAGCGGCAGCTGCAGGGCGCCCCCGCCGCTGGCCGCGGAGCCGCGGCTGAACCCGGACGGCTGCCGTGGCCGCCGCGGCCGCCGACAAGAGGAGGAGGCAGGGGCCCGCCCGCCCAGGAGCCCCGGGCTCCCCCCCACCCCGCCCGTGCGTGCTGGGGGGGAGCAGCACGCCCGATGCCTCCAGCCGGCGAGCACCGCCACCGCAGCCGCTCCCATGGCCCCCGCAAGGCACACACGCCAAGCCCCCCGCACCCCCTCCCCCACCCCCACCCACCCCCACCCTCCCCTGCCCCCCCGCCCGACCCCCCGCACTCCCCATCTCCCCCCTCCCCACCCCCAGCCCCAGCCCCGGGCCACAGAAAAATCATCAAACATTTACTGGTCCGTGGGGACAAAAAGGTTGGGGAGCACGGCTCTAGCCCACTGAGACACCATGGCACAAAAATGGTAAAACCACTCATTAAATACCTATCAGGATTTCTATGTTAATTTTATTTGATGGCACATAACTAGAGATGGGCATGAATGGTGGTTTGTTATGGTTCATGGCTAATAGTACTGCATCCCAGGAAGTCAGACAAATAACTTTGCAAGTAGTGGCTAGAGATGGGCACGACTGGAGAAAATGACGTTTTCAAGTTGTCGTGTGTCAGAGGCAGTCCGTTTCAGCTCGTTTCCGTTTTTCGTGAAATTTCGCAAAAATTAGTCGGTTCATTTTTTCATTTTTTTCGTTGTCGTTAGTACTGGTTTGGGGGGGTAGCGGGCTCCTGGAGGGAGCTGCAGGAGTCAGCCAGAGCCACAAGTGACGGACTGGCAGACTCTTTGCACCCACTGTGTCTCACGTACTTGCATGTAGTGCAATGCAAGTAGATCTGGCTTAGGGTTAAGACGGGTTAGCGCAAGGGCTAGGGTTAGGCTAGTTACGGGTGAGGTTAGGGTGAGTATTGGGGTGCACCTCTGGGTGCCTCTCTGACCCACTTAGAAGGACAGTGTACTCGCGTATGGGTTAGGCTTAGGCTTAGGGTTCGGGTTTGGGCTACGATTAGTGGGCTGTTTATGCCCGATTGGCACATAGTCTCTGTGGTCAACCTGGCCAAGTGGCCATGCGATTGGTGGAAAATTTGCATGGTCCACTCCCATGGGCGAGCCCATCATTGCAAATGTGCAGGTGTAAAAAAATAAAATAAAATAAAATAAAATAAAATAAAATAAAATCAACAGAGACTTTTTTTTGCAAGAAAAACCCACTGCTGCTACTGTAAAAATTCAAGCATTTAAAATAGCTAATTTTCGCATGTTTCTGTGGTGCTTTGGTGGGGTTTTGGGCAACGATTTCAAAAAAAAATTGCAGTTGCCATTTTGGATCCCCCGCACTGCATGGCAAATGTATGCACCCTCCCAGCCTGGTACCAGCAGCGCAGCAGTAGCAATAGCCAAGGAGAGGGGGGCGGGGAATCCCTCCCCCCAAATAAAACACCCTTCTGTCCTGGTAGGTGCCCTCAGACAGTTTTCGCCTACTTTTAGGGCCGGGAATCGGTTTTTTTTTTAACTTTTAAAAACTTTTTTTCTGTGCCGCTTGGCATTGCGCGATCGCGGCGATGCAAGTAACGAGCACGACAAATCAGACCAAAATTGTTCGTTCGTCGGTTCGAGCTTGAAGTCTGGCGGAGTAATTCCCGTTACCGTTTCTGTAGAGTAACGGATACGAGTAACGGAAACGGAAACGGGAATACCGCTAAGTCGTGCCCATCTCTAGTAGTGGCATCTAGGTTATTTTTCAAAATTGAGGATTTATTTTGAGTCATATACAGCAGCCATTATCAAGCTTTTTTTTTGTGGGGCCCTCTTATAGGGTTTAAGGGGGCCCTGTCAAGAATGAAAAGGCTTTGGCTGGATGCAAACAACGATGCCACATGAACAGCTGAATCTGTGCTCCTCTTCAAATCTGTGCTCACTCCTCAGAGGGCCATATGTCCCTTACTGATTGATCTACAGTGCACTGCAGTGATTTCTTTTCAAAGTAAGGGGAACCTACCTGTCACAAAAGTGTTGAATAAGATCTCAGGAGAGGCATTTTCCATATAAACACTTGCCGTAAGCTTGTTCCATAATATTTGGTAGTCCTGAAAAGGGCCACCTCTATCCTGGAAGACCATAAAGTCTATCATCTTTGGAAGTCAACAGATAAAGACTTTCTCAGGCTGAGTTCACCAAATTAATTTTCATATTATGGTAATACAGTAGAAGCAAGGAGACATTTCATTAAGTGTCAAGGGAAAGAGTTAATTTAAAGTGTAACAATGGGGAAGTTAATATAATATGGATCTTTTCCCCAGAAGTTTCTTTCTTCTTATTCTTAGCATCCCTCTTGTAATACTGATGAAAGATTGACTGACGGGAACCTTTATGTCTCATGATTCTCTCCATGGATCACAGGACTGCTGAAGCTGGTTTTATGAATTGTGGAGTGATATTATGAGCAGTGACATTAATTTCTCAAGATATTTTATTTTCTCCAAATCTTGGATATACACCAGTTTCTTGAACACTGTATTTTTTGTGCACTGTATTTTTGTGCACTAAAATTGTGCACTGCCAGTGCACAATTTTAGCTTCTGCAGCCCACTTTCTGGTCAGTTGTGTAACCTGTGTAAAGTGATCATGTTTACCATGTTCCTGCCTCTTCAATATGTATATTGAAAATGTTCTTATTTTGCATATATTTTTATTTTGCAATGTAATGTTATATGTTTTTAAACCATTTAAAATGCAGCTTGCCTTCATTCAAGTCAATGAATCCCAGATCTGAATGTGTACCAATGTATTTGATGGGATCTGAGGGGAAGTCAAGAACACTTCATTTTTGTCTCATCCTGAGCCAACTCTCTGCAAAATATGTATATTTTTGCCTAGCAGTGATGGCTGAAAGATTCCAGGAGCTGTAGCCCAAATTATGAACTTTTTTGCACTCAACTACTGTATATCTGATGACAGGATATGTTTGCCTTCTCTAATGATTTGGATCTCATGATTCCGATCAAGGATGGGCAGCTACAGATTATTTTGGACTAAATTATCATCAGCCACCATTAACTAATACTGATAGGAGCTGCATGGCCCCAGTTATCCCTCCCTAATGTAGAATATGCAGGACTCTAAATAATGGAAGGGAACACCAAATTGTAATAGAAAAGATTCTTTAACAATAGAATAATAATAGAATAGTATGCTGATGACACTCAGCTCTACTTCTCATCACCTCCAGATTCTGAGGGTGCTGCTATCTCAACTTTACATGAGTGTTTAGCTGCAGTAATGAACTAGATGAAGATGAAGAAAAATGAAAGTAAATCCAGACAAGACAGAGGTGCTTCTAAGTCAAAAGGGAGAACAAGGGATAGGGATGCAACCTGTTCTGGATGGGGTCTCCCTCTAATTAAAAAAGGAAGTTCACAGCTTGGGGGTGCTCCTGGACTCATCTTTGAACCTAGATGCCCAGGCCACAGCTATGGCCAGGAGTGCATTTGTAAAATTAAAACTAGTACACCAGTTATGTCCATTTTTTGAGAAACCTGCTCTGCCCACTGTGACATATGCCCTAGTGACATCCCGGTTACACTACTGTAATGTGCTCTATGTGAGTCTACCGATGAAAAGTCTCAGGAAACTTCAACGGGTCCAAAATGATTGACGGACTACCTGTTATGTGACCATTATATGAATCTACCATACATGATGACATAGACATTGTGTTTATATATTTTGTAATTGCATTGACACTATGTTTTCAACTATTAGTTTCCCTCACTCGTATCTTTACAGGGAATTTTTCATTCTCTTTTTAACTGCTTCATTCTTTTGTAGCTTTAATGTAATGCTGTTTTTATGCTGTAAGATGTCCCTCAATTCCCTGCTCTCAATTACTTGAATATGTTTTAAATGTATTGGACTGTACATTGTCCCTCATTACTGAAAGCCACCTTGGGTCCTTTTCCAAGAAGAAAGCTGGGGTAAAAATACTCTAATAATAATAATAATAAAATAAATTATTTGCTATAGACATACCTTTCTAACCTATGGACTGTGGAGGGTAAATACAGTTAAGAGGCAACAGCTGGTTCCATTACAACTTCCTGAGTCTTTATGTCTGTGAAGATTCTCAGTCCTCCAGGTGAGTTTATCTTGAAGTTGAGTCATGGCAACTGGACTTTTTTTTTTTTTGAGAGAATGAAACATTTCACTGCCCATACAAGCAGCTTTGTCAGTCTGAGGAAGGTTAGTGGTGAGTCCATCACTTTATAGTTCACTTTGATTTCACATCACCCTGGTCTGAATAGGCTCGTAAGTTGGACAATGGCCTGAATAGATCAGCCATTCCAATTGATCTCACAGAAGGGGTCCTGTTAGAGATAGCACAGTCACATCAGGTGGCATGCACACCCACCCACCCGTTGAGATGGATCCAACCCAATACTGGCCAGTTATAATTGCTGACGTAATTAATAAAATTGCAAACTTTTAAACTCCAATTTTGGCATGTGTATCAGTGTTTCCAAGGGACTAGGGAGGAGCTGTCCAGCTTAGTCATAGGCTCATAAGGAATGTATGTACATAGCACATCTGGTATCCAGAGGAAGGTCACATCATAAAATGTCTTACTCTCAAGACATATATATGATTCATTGTTAAAGCTGTGCATTTTTACTCATGAGCTAAGACTTCTAAATAAATATTCATAAGTTGGACTGCACATGTATTATATAGTATTATCTCTAGTAGTTTCTACGTGCTCTCAAGTCGGTTCCAAATAATAGGGTTTCCAAAGTACATAAGATGTTCAAAGAGTAGTATTTGGAATGCTGTTTTAAAATAATTTAAAAGGATAATGGAGGGATAGGTAAAAAGACTTCAAAGTCAAGTGCAGTTTGAAACTACAGCTTGGAACTTTTACTATGAGTCATCTCATAACACTGAGAAAACAATTGACTGAAGATTATAGAATATCTACAGGTTATAGAATATCAGAGCAATTTTATGATAGCTAATATGGATTATCTTTGATTGAGATAGCACCATCTTTTGGAAAAGTATAAATACTTGAACCTTTGGCTATTTGACAATACATTATACTTAAGTACCAAAAAAGAGTTACAATTTCCCTAAACTTAAAAGATAGTCTAAATGATGGGTATTATGTAAACAATCTTGTTAATATTAGGAAACAGAATGGGATCTGAGACTATGGAGATTCACCTTAGACAAGAACATGTATACTTGCATCCAAGTTGAAAAAACAAAGGACAAGAGAGTAAACAAAAACAATTGAGAACAGTAATAAATATGGTGATAGTGCACACAAAGTGAATGAATGAATATTCATCACAACTCCATGGTGCTTTGAGTGCCAGCTATCAAAAATATACAGTATAGCAGCATAGCAGTAGGTTATGTTTCCAGATGCAGGCAACAATAACCAAATGGTTTTTTTTTTTAATGTAATGTATTCTCAAAGGCTTTCACGGCCCTGATCTGATAACTGTTGTAAGTTTTTTGGGCTGTTTGGCCATGTCCAGAACATGACCAAACAGCCTGAAAAACTCACAACAGCTATAAATTGATTTTACATTAGGCTGTGCAAGAAAATATTTGTGTGTGTGCACGCTCTTAACATGCTGAGAGGCTAAGTAATGCTTTTTTAACTTTATATATTTTTACTGTTAACAACGTTGATATTTTCCCATGTTTTGTATAAATTAGGCATACAATAATGCCTTTTTTAACCTTTTAAACATTTTACTACTTAGAGATGAATTTTCTGCCATTAAGGGTTAGTAAGCGTTTGCATTTTTAAATGCAACCTGAAACACAATATTGTTCTGTTTTACTCTTAAAATGTTCTTTTTAACTCTTAAAGTCATTGTTCTTTTTTACACTTAAAGAGATGCTATTATATTTGTGACTTACGGTAAGTACGTGCTGACAGCTGAGGTTCAGTTTTCACGAACTTTGAAGCATATGTGCCTACAGCTTTTACCTGGCTGTAAGACATTTGCATATTACAACTCTGAAGTAAATTTCTTCATGTGGAACATAGAAATAACGTAGATAAATAATGCTTGAACAGGCCAAGGTCTACTTTTTCCAGCCCAAAGTGCCTGAGGGCTGCTACACTAAAACCAATACTTACGAATTTTATCCATTTCGAGCACATGCTCATACATAAGTTAAAAACAAAAGTAAGAAGATCAGCAGTTTCCCATAGCATGCATTGAAAACCAATTATCCGTTCTGGAGGGAACATATTTCAATGTGCCATGGTCCTTGAACTGCCCCGCTCAGCTGAGAGTGGGCTGTCAGACCCAGAACTTTGCTGGGGCAGTGGTGGTCCTTGGGATGGGAGAGGGAGGGGTGGAGAACGTATCCCCTCACTTTTTTTATTGATGGCCAGTGGGATACCTTTGAACCCTTCATGGACTACTGGTAGCCCCCGGTCTACCTGTTGTGCAGGCCTGGAGTAGCTGATGTTGCCTGTAATTATTACAATGGTGACAGGACTTATATCTTAATACTTGGATGAACTTTGATATGATTGTCTGATTTCATTATGGGATTAATCATTTATTGGGATAAATGCCAGTGGTGACAAACAACAGCCTTATCTTTGCCCGGTGGGGTATATGTTTCTCTGTAGGACTCCTCGAGGAGTGAAGCATGCTAGCTCAGTGTCTCAGTTTCATTGCCAGCCTCCCCATGTATGTTCACAACTAAGCAGTTATTTAAACCCAGACCTTTTGAATCCCAGTCCAAACCTGTGCCCATTACACCTTACTGGCTTTCCAGACGTGGTAGCAAAAATTGTAATTCAATGGATTATCAGACTCCTTTTAAGATAAAGAAATACAAAGCATAAGCAAGTCAGCACAACTACTGGTACTTTTATTTTAGAAGCAAAGGACTTTGTAGATGACTATAATCATGTGGAACTGACAGTCCAAAGAGGATGATTGTTTAAAGGGTTGCATAGGGGGAAAGGACAATACAGTATTCAGAAGTACTCAACGTAAAAAATATACACACATTCTGCAGAAACATAGTAGTCTGCTGTAATTAGTCAGAGTTGCTTTTATTTCATATGGATTTCTAGTTCATTTTTTTTGTCTGCAGAGAAATGATCTAATAGTAAACTGCTGTATCCCTGTAGAGATAAGGTGATCTATAATTAAATCAGTAGTTAGGTTTTTTTTTAAACTACTTTGGGGTGACTAGGGATAAAGATTGTGGATGTGGGTGTTCTCACTGTCCTAGCTCTCAGGTCCAGCTTAGTATGTCATCATAATACAACCCGCAGTCCTGCCCACCCCCGTACTTCTGAAGAACAAAACCACCAATCACTCAAGGAGAAGTCCATTCAAATTATTCTAATTTGAAAAAGTAGACGCCCCCAAGCAGCAGAGGGAAAACAGCTCCATTTCAGGAGCAAAAAGGGCTCCATGGATTTGAATTGGCCGTTGTGCCCTGTGATCAGTAAAAAGAAAAAGCGAATTCATCTGGTTTACACTCACAGCAAATTCCACAGTATTTGATCTTGCAATGGAACCTAAGTTGAAGTGAGGCCAAAAAGAGAACCTGAAGCAGGTGGAAGGTGGTATTGATTGTGGCTGATGGGGCAGGAGGCACAGCAGCACATGATGTATGGCACCTGGGATAACAGGCTGACAAATGTTTTCTATATCCTATTGTAAGCTATTTTGATAATGCATTCAAAGGGTGAAACAATGTGCTTTTTCTGTTGTACACGATGTGACCCATGTTGGATTAGGACTATGGCCCCATCCCTAGGTCAAGACCAGAGGTGAAGAACCTATGGCCCTCCAGTTGTGGCTGGACTGCAAGCACTATCCACCATCTACAACCAATGGTGAAGGATGATGGGAGATGCAGTGCACCACAATCTGGACGGGAAAATGTTGCCCATCGATACCCTGCCATAGTATGATGCTGCAGATGAAGAAGTGGATTCCAGATCTCCATCTTGGGAAAACTCACTAGGTGTCTTTGGGACAGTTAATTGTTCTAAGTTGTTTCACAGGTTTCCTCTGAGGTCATAATGGAGCAGGGAGGGAGAACTCTGCATGCCATGCTGAGCATTTTTGAGGAAGGCAAGATGTACCGAGTGCTTTCAAAAATGGCATTTCCCTGAAGATTAAATAGAAAACAGTTTCCACATGTAATTTCAATGCATCTAATATAGTCTTCTCAAAGGAAGCTATTAAGTCTGGGAAAATGCTTCTCAGTCTATACACATTCAGATGTGGCAGATTTTTTTCCATGTTTTATTTGGTGGCATGCACAGAGCACACCGTTGCATGGAAATTGTTGCTTAGTGGTTGCTTCTGCTACTGTAGAGGCAACTTTTTGATTCAGTGCAAAGCTCTCTTTCCAACATCCGTCTCCTTTTCCTGACACAGAGTTTTAAAAAATTGAAAGACTTCCCCACCCTCCTAACATGTCCAAGAGAGATTGATAGTTTCTGCAAGAGGCTTATGTTACAGGAAATAGATTTGGGAAATCAGCAGTCAGCACAGAAGGGAAGCCACCTAGCAGCAATAAAAATACTACCCCATTTCATTTCCAAATTGGGAAAAAAACCCTCTTTGAAACGGGATGACTTCTAAAATATATGTCTTTGGAAATATAACTGAATATTTGCCATATATTGCATACACTACACAACATTTCTCATCAGATGTACAGAAGAAGATAGTCATCGAGTTAAATAGATTTGGGACTGATGCTATTAAATAAGAGGGTTTTTTCATGCCAGTGATCAGGTTGCATAGGATTTTTAGGCCAAACACACACTGTTCTCATAAACTTTATCCATAAAGCTTTCCTCACATCTTGAGTCCTCTCCCCTCATATTTTCTCTGGATTGTCATAATGTTCATGAACCATTAGGGATTTTAATCTTTGTCTCTTGCAAGAGAAAAAGCTATGGAAAAAAATTTCCTGCTCTGTGAGACAGCAAAGTATATTCTGTCAGTCTTCACAAAAGCTTTTGTATCTGTGAGAATTATTTTCTACACCTTTTGCAATTTGCGTTGAGTTTTTTAAAATTAGAAGCACTGGGTGAGATGTTTGCTTTTGATTGACCCAGCAGTCCCATACACATGTTTTCCATGGGACTACTCTAGAGTTATTTACTACACTAACCAAGAGGATTTTGGCCAGTAACTAAAATCCTTAAAATCTCAAGTCTTTCAAGATGAACACTATGCATAAGCAGCTCATGGATTCCCAATCGTGTCACTACGGCATGTTTAAAAGGTAAAGTTTCCCTCGCACATGTGTGCTAGTTGTGTCTGACTTGAGGGGCAGTGTTCTTCTCTGTTTTCAAGCCAAAAAGCCAGTATTGTGCAAGTCTGTGGCCATGTGGCTGACATGGCTGAAAGCAATTCTGTGCATGGAACACTTTTTGCCTTCCCGCTTTTTATGGCAGTGCCTATTTATCTACAATGCAAGTAGATAATCTGAGCCTATTCAGGCCACTGCTCATCTTATGTGCCTATTTCAGACCAGGGTGACATAAGGTCAAAGTTAATTATAAAATGGAGTACTCGCAACTAGCTTTCCTCAGACTGACAAAGTTGTTTGGATGAGCAGTGAAATGTTTAAATGTTAAAAGAAGTCCAGTTGCCATGACTCACCTTCCAGATAAACTCACCTGGATGACTGAGAATCTTCACAGACTACTTGCATTTACATGCTTTTGAATTACTAGGTTGGCAGAAGCTGAGGTTAACGGTGGGCGCTGGCTCCACTGTGTGACACCCAGGATTAGAACAACCAAGCTGCCAACTTTGCAGCTGACAGTTTCAGTGCTCTAGCCCAATGAACCACCACACCCCTTCTACTGTTTATTTTTACATTAATCCAAATTTTCAATGGATTATTGTAATAATAAATATATGTTGACATGACTGGAAACCCATGGGCTGTTCACATACAACTAAAATTATGTTGCTTTGTGTACTAAGTCAGAACTATGGTGCTAAACTAGATGAGGCATCATTCACATAATTCAACTACACTTTTAAAATTTGCCCTCTACCACATTGGCAGCTTGGCTACAGCTTTCACAACCTATCTGCTAGTAACTAGGAGAGGAGGGTTCCCATTGACACCAATGGGAGGTTGTAGCATCCAGGCTGCTGCATAGGGAAAAAAACCACCCTTCTCCCATTGTAAACTCCAAAGACCTCCATTTAATTATTTTTCAGAAAATCTATGCAGATCAACAACAGCGAATACATGAGTCTGGACCTTGATTAACCCACAACCTTTTGTTGCTTGCCACCCATTGGTAATATTGGTAACAGGATTAGAATTGGATATTATATGAGAAGCACTTATCAATTCTACAAGCACGTTATAAATGTTTTTTCTTGTTATTGCAGAATGAAGAGTACCAATAACCTGTCTGTCCCATCTCCCCCAACTTTACCACTTTATCTTGTTTATATAAATCTCGTTTTCAAGTTAGAGGAAAGAGGAGCCATAATTTTTGGCACTAGTATTTTTGTCAGATCTTGCCTTCACCAGTTTCACCCTCTAGTACAGAAAGTCATAGCAGAAGCAGGTCGAATGATTCATTGAATAGGCTTCATCCTCAGATGAACGGGGCAGACAGGGAAGAGGAAATGAGTGAGCAGCAGCTGGAAAGAACATGAGAACAAATAAAAAGTTAGTACATGCTGGGGAACTGTATGATTTTTACCTGTCTGTGTTATGAGGCAAAATATTGAAATAGACCAACTGACCATGGAGGATTATGTGGCAATCACCTCAAAGGGAATGGAGAAGTCTCCTTGAAAAGGGGGGGGGATGATCCCACATACAAAGCAGACATATTTAAAATAAAATGGCATGGAGAACACAGCCACCACTTGCACAATTTCCAAGATAATATAATTTGCATGCCATTCCAATGTTAAAGCATACAATATTTCAAATTAGAGGGTCCATTTATTGTATGTTGACATCTCAGAGGAACCCAGAAGAACAATTCTGACATGTGCCCAGAGGAGATGGGGCTGAAAAGCCAGGGTACTGCCTCCGAGAGGATGCCGATTGGAAGAGGCAGGGCTGGGAACTGCCAAAATCTGTTCGGATGAAAAACAAACCAGCACAAAAAGCCATCCTGGATATTCGTGCCCATCTCTATCCAGGAGCAGAAATCCTATTCTCACAGCTACTCCACACAACATTTCTCTTCCCCTGCCCCACCACAAGGATCCAGAGGCTCCCATGGAACATCTTTTGTCATGGGGAAGCTTCTAGGGGTCACAAGATGTGTGGGAGCCTCTTACTTTTGAAATTGACACCACCAATAAAGTTATTCCTGAAGAAACAATTTTCTGAAGTTAAACTCCCTCCACCATCTTTGATCACCATTCACTAAACTTTGGAGTATGACTGAGGATTGAAATCCCTCTTCATCAATGGCGAACAAACCTCTGGAAGGAAAGTTGAGAAAATCAGGAAGTTGAGTCATGGCAACTGGACTTTTTTTTAGTTTCTTTTTAAAAATATTTTATTAATTAAAAATTTAAACAACGCATAAATTCCCCACGACACATTGTGTTTAATTATCCACCACCCTCAGGATTATATAACAATATACTCTATAACATTATATAACATTTCATTCATTACAGTCACGTGTTTTATCTTAAACAACCTGTCTCCTTCCAAAACTGAATTGATTCTTTAGATGAAAAATAATCTTTATGTTTTAGAAATACGTGATCCAGAAATTTATACCAAATTCGATTAAAAACATTCTCTTTTACCATCCTTTTTTAATTTTCAGTTTGCAGGTCAGTTTATCATTAATGGCCAAACTCCACATTTCATCATACCATTCCTCTAGACTCAATTTCTTATTATCTTTCCAATTTTTTGCCATTATTAATCTTGCAGATGTTACCATAATTATAATCAGTTCCTTTACCTCTTTTTTTCTATTTGACAATTTTAACTATTTTTAGCAATGCTATCTTTGGAGATCTTTCTATATCAATCCCTATAATTTCTTTTATTTCATCAGAAACTATTATCCATTCCTTTTGTTTTTCTTCACAGGACCACCACATATGATAATAGGTTCCTTTTTCCTTCTTACATCTCCAACACAAGGGTGTTGCCTCCTTATTTATTGTGTGCATTTTTACTGGTGTTAAATACCATCTCCAAATAACTTTGTAACAATTTTCCTTAATTCTTACTGACATATTTTTCATTATTCTTTCCCTCCATATTGCATTCCAAATTTCTTCCTTTATATCTTCATTTAAATCTCCTTGCCAAACCACTTTTAGTGCTGTTGTTTTATATTCCACCTCAACTAACATCCTATATATTACACTTATTATGCCTTTTCTTTGATACTGATCTTCAAACATTTCCCTT
Organism: Phrynocephalus forsythii; assembly: GCA_029282475.1. Lineage (NCBI taxonomy): Eukaryota > Metazoa > Chordata > Lepidosauria > Squamata > Agamidae > Phrynocephalus > Phrynocephalus forsythii. Next base: position 60,691,622 of record JAPFRF010000004.1, on the reverse strand, counting down.
TTTTCAATAATTTCTTCAAACTCAGTCATTGCCCTACATTTCCCTTCTTTTTTTATCCTTAGTTACAGTTATCTAACTGCCCTATGCTTAGCCAGTTAAGATTTTCTTTCCTTAATACTTCTTTTATTGTCACTGTATCAAAGGCGTTTATCCAATCTTTAATTTTAATTACCCTCTGTTCTATCAAAATCTTACTTATTTTTATCTTTAAATTTTCTGGGAAATTTGGTACGTCCACTATTCTTCTTTTTCTTGAGAGACTGAAATGCTTTGCTGCTCATCCAAACAGCTTTGTCAGTCTGAAAAAAGCTAATTGCTAGGCCTCCTTTTTATAGTTCACTTTGGCCTCATGTCACACTGGCCTGAAAGAGGCTCATAAGATGAACAATGACCTGAATAGGCTCATTAGGTAGATAACAGTCTCAATAGCCTTAAGATGAACAATGGCCTAAGGTGCTGAAACCCATAAAGGATAGGTTGTTAGATATGGCCTTGGTGGTGAAGGCATGAAGTATTTTTGATTTGTCTGGGTATTGTTGAAATAACAGCCTGAGAAGTAGCAGATAGATTGTGCCTGAGCCCCCCACCTCTGTTGAGAGAGGGGGTTTCAATGTTCACATGAATGGCTTCCCTCAAACCACCTATCTTCTCTGTCTAATATGTGTACATCCCCATCTTTGAGTGAGTGCCCCTTTTCCTTCAAGTGAAGATGTACTGCTGATTGTGGTCCTGAACTGTTACCCATCCTATGTTGGGCCATCCTTCTGTTTAATGGCAGTTTAATTTCTCCAGTGTAGAGGTCTGCACACTCCTCACTGCATTCGAGCACATAAAATATATTTCTCCTTTTGTGTTTTGGTATTGGGTCCTTTGTGTGGACAGGTCTCGGCCTTAGTGTGTTTGTGGGTTTGAAGTAAACAGGGATGTGGTGTTTGCCCAAAATCCTTTTAAGCTTCTCAGGCATTCCAGCCATGTAGGGAATGACCAGGTTCTTCCATCCGGTCTTGGTCTCAGGCTGATCTCTTGTTCTTCTGGGTCGGCACACTGCTTTGTTGAAGGCCCACTTTGGATATCCACAGGCCCTAAGTGCTGTCTTCAGGTTCCTGTCTTCCTTCTTCTTGGCTTCTGTGGAGGTGGGAATGCTCTCTGCTCTATGGGTTAGGGTCCTTATGACTCCTAATTTGTGTTGTAATGGATGGTCGGAGTCAAACAGTAAGTATTGATCCGTGTGGGTGGGTTTCCTGTAAACTTCTACTCCCAGGCCACAGTTGGTTCCGAATCATGCTGCATGGCTGGTGAGTGGCAGGGGCACCAAGGAACACATCACGCCGATTCTGTATAACCTTCATTGGTCACCAGTTGTTGCCCGGGCCCAATTCAAAGTGCTTGTTTTGACATATAAAACCCTAAATGGCTTAGGACCTAGCTATCTGAAGGTCCACCTCCTTCCATATGAACCTAACTGGCAATTAAGATCTAGCCAGGGGGCCCTCCTGAAACAGCCATCCCTCAAGGGAGTGAAAGGGATGGCTTGCAGGTATAGGGCCTTTTCGGCAACTGCCCTCGGGCTATGAAATGCCCTCCCGAGTGAGACAGTCCTGGCTCCAACACTGATAACATTTTGGCACCAGGTAAAAACCTTCCTGTTCCAGAGGTTTTATAACTGATCATTGTGGATCCTGATGGCAATTTTAGTGTTGTGTTTTAATATATTATATTTATTGTATTTAAATATTTTATTGTTTTTTTGTAATTTTGATGTTTTAATTGTTCATTTTGATTGAGACCTGCCCAGAGACCTCTGGGTAGTGGGCGGCATACAAGCTATATGAATAAACAAACAAACAAACAAACAAAAATTCAAATCAAGCTTAGGAAGATTAGCTTTAGAGAGCCAGTACTTTACAATGGCCATTATGTAAACTATTATATAAAGGTCACCTGACATGTCTACCCAGTTAACAAAACAGAGGCCTCTAATTCAGGATGGGGGGGGGGACTTTTGATATCATAAAATTCCTGTCAAATTGATGTGGAAGGAACCACCAGTGGCAATTTTCTGTTATTAAAGGCTTTCCCCAGGTCCCAAGGTTCCCAAACGAAGATAAGATCATCCAGCTTCTCCACTTACCTGTAAATCAACAAGATTTCAGCCAGCAACTAGTACAAATACATAGCCTAATTGTAATCATTGCTACTTACTTCTCATACCCCAAGCTTATGATTCTGCCTAAACACCCTATAGCAGTGTGCCTTTTACAGCAGACATATTGTGGCTGACCTGAGTTCAGCCTGTAAGGCCGAGAACAGTTGGAAAACAGCAGCGTAACCTTTTTCACAATTCACTTAAAATTTTATAGGTGCCCTAGATTGCACAGAATAGTGCACGAAACATATCCAAGTCAGTTTAGTGTCGTGTTTTATTGTTCAGCCATGTGTTTGGGGTCAATGCTGTTGTATCCTTCAGGAGATTTTATTCTTTTAATAAAGTTAGAGAAGCCAAGCATTTATGGCTCACTTATAAAGTGCTGTGTGAGCAGCAGGCTGTGTAAAATGCAATTACTCTAGAGTCAGTGTGTGAGGCACGCTATGCCAGGCATCATCATTATGCATGTCTCAATATTGCTCCAAAGAAATTCAGAAGGCAGTTTTGATTCTTACCTCCCACTGTGCCAGTCCTGCACAGAAAGCACATAACATAATGTTACATTTTCATAGGAATGAAGACATTTGCTTCAAAGTCAAATACTTCAATGTTACAGGCTACTTATGAGGGCAAAGTAGTGGTAAGTAGATCTTGGGGTCTATAACCATTCCCTGCTTCTTTATTCAAGAGCAGATTTTTGATGTATATATGATCCCAGCTTGAACCCTTCTTATATGTCAATAAAGAGCCACCCTTTACTTTGGACATTCCACAGAATTATTATAGAAAAGAAGTGAAGTAAAGCAGCAATGTTTTCATTGTGACCTCCTGACTGTATGAAAAACATGAGCTTTGACCCACATGCATAATTAGTAAATCCCCCTGATACCATTAGCGGAGGCTTGATCATTAAGTTTCAAGGAGGAATAAATGTTTAGATTGTGGACCTCTGAAGGAGAACACTCCTAAGTGTTCAATTTCAAACTAAGCTTTCCGCACAATCACTGAATTGTAGAAACATTACTCTGTAAAGCTTTCATTCTCTCAAGGACAATGACCTGCAGATCTTTAAATCCTTTTTTATAAAGCAAGAGATGGATTATAAATCTGATATTAAGTACTTGGGAGGAAGCAAAATTGTGATTACAGGGATATAAAGGAACCCTATCTGTGTAGCAGCCTGTATAACATGCAAGAGACCTTTGGGCACCATAATCCTTTGATTTAGTGGTTAAAGTTTTGTTAATTTGAATTTCTGCTTAAGTCTAGCTAAAATTAATATCTCCGCTTATCTTCAGAGAACTGAAATTTGAAATGGTTCCATTTATTTTCGGGATTACTTTTGGGGAAGGCTGAATCTTTCTGAGTTTTCAACAGAAAGTTAACAATCCTAATGCTTAAAATTATTTGGCAATGTAAAACTAATATGATAAAAAGTGAATAATAACAAGCAGTTAATTTTTTAACAGCACTGATTCTTGATAAATATCAATTGAGTTTAACAGGAGCCTTCAGAGAGAGAGAGAAAAGCTCTGTCCAGATAAATGTGCCATCTAGGAACTTAGGAAGAGAAATAAATATGACCTTGCTGACCATTATATATACTTTTCTTCCATTCCCCAAATGCATATACATACATACAACAACAATACGTCTATTTTTCTCTATTTCATTTTTGTTAACATTTTTGAATAACTATTCCATCAACAGTAATAACAGATTCATTTTATAACACACAAACTATTCATCATTTCATCAGGCCCATATACTAAATTGGAATCATCAGGTATCATGTACCTATATACTGTACATCACAGCATTTCCGGCAGGGATTTGATTGCAGATTATTCTGCAGAAACACAACTCATGATATTAGTATTATCAGAAAGTGAAACCATATACTGTAGTAGAATACATTTAAGCTTAAGTCTACACTTTATTAATCAAAGGATACCATAATCTTTAGCTTGCATGAAATAAGCAGGGCTGATAATAACAAGACCTTTTGAAGATCACTGACTTATAGTATCACCATAATTTGGAAGTAAATTGATGGACAATTACAACAATTCCACACCTGCTTAACAAAACCACAAGATGAGCCAGAAAGAAAGATCTTACATGAATTACAGTGGTATCTTGTGTAAAGCAATTAATTCATTCCAAATGAATTTATGTTAAGCAAATTTTCCTTTATACACACTTCCCATAGGAATGCATTGAAAACAGATTGATCCCATTTTATGTTGTACAGATTCGCCCCATAGGCGATTGTGTTCAGCAAATTTCCCCTATATCCAGAATTTTTTATGTTGTACAAATTTTATGTTATACAAAATGTTTGTTATACAACAGTCCACTGTATGTTTTGAATAGGGATGGGCACCTTACAAAAATGGCATGCTGTTTCGTTGTTTCATAAAGATAAAAAACAAAATAAAATGAAACGAAACAGGAGACAGCATGTCATCACAAACCAAACCGAAATGATGTTTTCAGTTTGGTTCCTCCAAACCAGGAAGCTGCCACCAGATCTCTCTTAAGGCAAGGGGCTTAGATCCAGCAGCTGTTTCCCAGAATCAAAGGGGATTCCCTGGGATTCCGACACAGCCAAAGGGGTTGCCAGACCCCTTTGGCTGCATCAGAAAAATTGCCCATCCAAAGTTATACTGAGGTGGTCTTGTGTAACTAACAAATCCGTCTTCTGAATAGATACACAGGCCTTGCCATCCTTAGAAGCATCCACCAGTTCACTAATGTGAAATGCCCCAAAGAAGGCCACCAAAGTAGCAGCCCTAAATTAAAAAAAAACACTTCATAAGCATCACTGCATACAACCCCCCCCCCTAATTGCACTAAGCTTAACCAACACAGCGGGTGACATAGGTGTCCAACTATCCTTCTGTCTCCCCTCCTCCTTAGGGGGAGACCATCCCTCAATCATCTTTGAAACTCTACCATCACTCGCAGGATGACTAAACCCTCTTGCTTTTGCATAAAAAGCCAAAGCTGATAATTTACCCTGAATAGAGCATGGTGCCATGCCCTTCCTATGAAGGAATACCAGAAATTGCATGAGCTGTTCCGCATCTGCAGGCCATGCCATCTGCATCCCTTCCCTCACACAAAAACATTCATACTGCATGCAAGAAACAGCATAACTCTTCCATGTACTAGGGGTTACGGCTAAGCTCATTGCCCTGTAGACATCCACCCTCCAATCCTCCATACCTCGATTGTGGCCATGCAGCTGAACCGGTTGTTCTGTTGACAGGACAGGGCATCAGCCAGCTCATTCTGAACACCAGGCACATGTCTTGCATGAAAAACAATATTCAACTTTAGACATCGCAGGGTAAATGCCCTCAACAAAGCCATGAATCGTTCTGATCTAGACATCAAAGTATTGATTATCTGCACCACTGTCTGGTTATAACACCAAAAGATGACAACTGAGTTTGCCCAAAACTCACCCCAAAGCCACAGTGTGCTGACAATTGGAAAAAATTCCTATCACCAGACAATCTACACCTATGACAAGGATAATGTAACTCCACTATAGCATCACAAAGTCATCTCAAAAATACTCTACCTGGAGCTACAACTCTGCACGTGAAGTTCAGGTGACCGACTAACACCCGTAACTCCTTTAGAGTCACTTTCTTCCTGCCTAACGTCTCCCTAATTCTCCAGCTCAACTCATCCAACTTATCTTTAGGTAAACGACATGCCTGACCCACTGTATCCAATTCTGTACCCAAGAAAATAAGCCTTCTGGAAGGACCCTCTGTCTTTTCCTCCACTAGAGGAACTCCCAACTCAGCTGTCACTTGCTGGAAGGCAGCCATCAAACACTTGCACCGTCCAGACCCTGCAATCCCAAAAAATAAAAAATCATCTAAATAATGCACTATATTCTTTGAATGTGACCGAGACTGAACTGCTCATTCCAAAAAAGTGCTAAAGCAGTCAAATGTTGCACAGGAAACTGCACTGCCCTGGTGACTTCTTAGGCATGACCCCAAGAGGTGACACCTTCCAATTCTCTAATGGGGGACTCTGAAAAGGCCCTAACACGCTATCTTCCTTGTCCTCCTTACAAATCTTTTCACGAATAATATCCTCACGCCCAACTACAGACCTGAGATTCCTTGCCATGCTTCCTAACCTAACCCCAACAGTAGAAATATGAAAACCAAACTCAAACCGAGAACCTAAAAAATGAGCACCTGCCCTATCTGGATACATCCTAAGTCACTTCAGCCACATATCAACCTTGATTGGGCTGGGCCCCTTTTTGAACATCTGGAGGGCCAGGTGGCCTTCTGTTGGTGCCACTATCTCTCCTGCCACCTCCACTGGGCCTCCCTCTAGGGCAGTGTATCACTACGTGTTGCCCATTGCAATTTGAGCACTTATGCTTGAATTCACATTGGTGCCTGGCACAAAAAACGTGGGTGTTAAAATTTTAAAAATTCTTTTAAAATACTTGCACAAGTAGCATAAGCTGCCATGGTCAATCCAGAATTAACACAGAGGCATTCTGGGGAGCTTAGGTCACAGTATAGACCTCAGAGAACATTGGACTATATCTGCAGACATAACACAGAAGCTAAAATCTAAACAAACAAAATAGATCAGATGCTTAGTGGAAGAAAATCCATTTAAGGAAAGTGGTTTATTCACCTGACTTCTTATTAAAAGAAAAAACCCAACAATCCAACAACCTGCCATTCATTGAAATGTACAATATATTCTGAACCCATCACAATGGCAATGTATTGTGAGGGTTGTATTTACATATCTTGCATTTCCTCATCCCACTTAGAATGGGGCTTATCTCCTGATGCCCTGGTAAATCACTTCTCTTTTTTTTAATTATTATTATTTTTATTTTGTTTTCTTATATACAAGGGGGGCATAAGGGGTGGTTGAGTGGAAGCAATTGGGTTAAATACAAGTTAATACATAGGTTGAAGCTTACCATCCTCTCTTTGTCTAACCCACCATTACAGTAATTCATCAGGTTGTCCTTAGTGATCAAAACAAAAAATTAATAGCAGATCATATTTCGGATCTTTTAAATATATCCTAAAAATCAAAACCACAAACCAACAGATTATCATTTCCTTTTTTTAGCACAAAATCTAATAGAGGTTTCCAGACACTCTTAAACTTGTTCAATGATCCATCTTCAATTAAAGCTGTCAGTTTTGCCATTTCTGCCAGTTCCAATACCTTAATTAACCAGTCTTCTACTGAGGGTAATTTATCCGTCTTCCAATATTGTGCATAGAGAAGCCTGGCAGCTGTCGTAAGATATCTAATAAGGATCACTATGTTCTTTTCTACCCGATTGTCTATCAAGCCTAGTAAAAACAGCTCTGGTATAAAGTGGAGATTGGAATTCAGTATCTCATACATTACAGAATAAATTTGTTTCCAAAATTTAACTGCCAGTCCACATGTCCACCACATGTGGTAAAAGTACCTTCCTTCTCTTGGCATTTCCAACACCTATTGGAGATCCCCTTATACATCTTAGACAATTTGTCTGGCGTTAAATACCACCTATACATCATTTTGTAAAAATTTTCTTTCAAATTGTAACTCCTTGTGAATTTCAGTCCATACTTCCACATTCCCTCCCACTGTTCTATTTGAATATTATGCCCAAAATTTTTGGCCCATTTGATCATACACTCTTTAACCTGTTCATCTTCAGTATCGAATTTCAATAACATTTTATATATTCTTGAGATCAAATGGTCCTTATTGGCACAGAGTTCCATCTCAAAAATAGATTTTCCCTGTTCAAATTCAAATACTTGTTTATCTATTTTGAATCTTTCTGATAATTGCAAGTATGAAAACCATTGACAGACAAAACCTTCCTGGTTCAATTCCTCTCTGGATTTCATCTTATATTCCCCTTGGCTCCGTTTTAAAATATCTTTGTATGTTAACCAACTATCTCTCTGCGATGTTTCTGACTTAAACAAAGCCTCCTGAGGTGATACCCAGAGCGGCATTTTGGATGCCAATCTTGGTTTGTAAGTATTCCAGATTCTTAAAATGGATTGCCGAATATAATGGTTGTTGAATTCTGCATTTGCTTTGGCTTTGTTATACCAAAGATACCCGTGCCAACCAAATCTCAAATCATGTCCTTCTAGGTTTAACAATCTTTTATTCCCCAACATTATCCAGTCTTTGAGCCAAGTTAAACAACTAGCAGCATAATACGTTTTTAAATTTGGAAGTCCCAATCCTCCTCTCTCTTTAGCATCTATCAAACATTTATGTTTTATCCGAGGTCTCTTCCTTTGCCATATAAAGTTTACTATGTCTTTTTGCCAGTGTTTAAAAGGAGTTTCTGACTTCAATATTGGGATTGTCTGGAATAAAAAAAAGCATTCTTGGAAGGATATTCATCTTTATTGCGGAGATTCTTCCTAGTAAGGAAAGTTGAAGGTTTTCCCACTTTTCTAAGTCTTTTTTTAATTTCATTCCAGGCCTTTAAATAATTATTTTCAAAAAGCATAGAGTTTTTATTGGTTAGAGTGATCCCTAAATATTTCACTTTTTTTCTCTATTTTAAATCCTGTTTTCTCAATGAGCTGTGATTGAATTTCTGCAGGTATATTCTTTACTATCATTTTAGTTTTTCCCCTGTTTATTTTGAAACCTGCTAAGGACCCAAATTCTTTTATTTTAGACATTAACACTTCTATACCTTTTAAAGGGTCTTCCAAAGTCAAGACTAGATCATCTGCGAATGCTCTTAATTTATATCTTTCTTTCTTAATTCTTACTCCTCCTATTTGTTCGTCTTTTCTTATATCTCTATTTAGTACTTCCAGTATTAAGATGAATAACAGAAGTGACAACGGGCAGCCTTGCCTTACCCCCTTTTGGATATTGCAGGGTTTGGTCAAATTATCATTGACTATAATGTAAGCCTTTTGGGAATTATATATTGAACTCACCCATTTTATAAAATTATCTCCAAACCTCATTTCTTGTAATGTCTTTGTCATAAAGGACCAGTTCAAATTATCAAAAGCCTTCTCTGCGTCTAAGAAGATCATGGCCATCTGTTTTTCATTATGTTTCTCAAAATACTCAATGATGTTCAGCACATTTCTAACATTATCTTTTAATTGCCTTTTAGGTAGGAAGCCGCATTGATCTTCGTGGATAAGATCTTTGAGAACCAATTTCAATCTTTGAGCCAAGATATTTGCAAATATTTTATAATCATTATTTAATAGCGAGATTGGCCTATAATTTTCAATTAGATTAGGGTTCTTATCCTCTTTTGGAATTAATGTTATATTTGCCTCCTTCCAGGATTCTGGTAATTTTCCTTCTTTTAAGATCGAATTCATTGTTGTTTGCAGTGGTATTAGCAATTCTGTTTCAAACAATTTATAGAAGATAATAGGCAAACCATCAGGGCCAGGGGCTTTACCTGTTTTAGCCATCTTAATTGCTTCTACCACTTCTCTTACTGTGATTGGTCCATTCAATGTGGACCTTTGCTCTTCAGTAAGCATGGGTAGCTCTTGTCTCCTGATATAATCATCTATCGCCCCTAGGGGGGCATCCAATTTCTTATAGAGATGAGAATAGTAGCTATGTATTACATTTTGGATTCCTCTTTTATCGGTAATCATTCGATCTTGTGCCTGTAATTGGGAAATCCATCTCTTTTCCCTCTCTTTTCTCAGTTTGTGGGCCAGCCATCTACCTGGTTTATTTGCGTGTTCAAAGTACCTCTGTTTCGCATATTTAAGCTTCTTAACCATTTCTGAAACTGTCAGCATTGAAAGCTGTTGTTGTAGTATTTTTAATTCATGTAATATTTTTATCAGCACCTGAATTCTTTAGTTCCTCCTCTTTACTTCTGATTTTGCACTCTAACTGATAAGTCTTTTCTAGTCTCTTTTTTTTCAATATTGACCCCGCCCTGATGAATTCTCCCCTTATAAATGCCTTTCCTGCATCCCAAACAACTCTTGTATCTGTATCTTTACCCAAGTTTAAATTAAAAAACTCTCTTATTTTATTTTTACATTCCTTGAGAGTACTTTCATCTTGTAAAAGCCCCTCGTTTAATCTCCATCTGAACATATGTGTTTTTCCTTTTACATTAACTGATATTGGGTTATGGTCAGAGAAGGATCTTGGCAGTATCTCTGCCTTCACCACTTTAGTAACCAGATCTCCTGTTACCCAAAACATATCTAATCTGGAGAAGGATTTATGTCTTTCTGAGAAAAATGTGTATTCTCTGGAATTCCCATTTTTTGTCTCCAAATATCAACCAGTCCTAGTTCCTCAATTAAATCAAAACATGCATTTGGTAATTTCCCTTGTGTGTCTTTAACCCCTTTATCTGACTGCCTGTCTAATGTGGGGTTCACTACACCATTCAATCACCCACTAAAAGCAAACTAGAATAAGAAAAATCCAATAATGTATCCAACAAGTACTTAAAGAAGCACGCTTTCCCTTCATTTGGTACATATAACCCCAGTACGAGTGTTTTAACTCCATTGAATTCTACCTCTACCCCCACAAATCTCCCTTGTTCATCTGAGATTATTAATTTTGGATTTAATTTGTCTTTAATGTACAACACAACACCATTTCTTTTTTATCACTTGCCGAAATAAACTCTTGACCCAGTGCCTTTTGGGTTAGGAATTTCCTATCCTTGTTCGTAATGTGCGTCTCCTGTAAGGTGATGATATCCCAATTTTGTTTTCTCAGATAGTGGAAAATGCGACGTCTCTTCGATGCTGAGTTACATCCATTAATATTCCACGACAAACATTTGAAATGCATTATATTTCAGTGGTTGATAAGTCCAGACTGGAACCTCCCTTCAGTGGCTCTTGCTTTTGTAGGTCCACTTTTTCCAAAAATTTCTGAGCATCCTCAACTGTGTTTATTCTGTAGTTCCTCCTTTGGTAATTCAAGTTAAGTCCATACAAGTTCTCCCACTTGAAAGATATGTTATTTTCTTTCAGTTTTTGAACAAGGAAGGTAAAATCCTTTCTCCTCTGAAGTATTCTATGTGGGATTTCTTTTAACACAATCACATCCTTATTATCAATCTTAAACTTATTCTTGGAATGCAGCTGTAAAATTCTGTCCCTTGTGTTTTTCTTCACAAAGAAAATTAGTATATCCCTTGGTGCTTTATTCTGAGTAGCAAATCTGGAGTTGACTCTGAAGACTTTGTCAATTTCACTATCTAAGAGTTGTCTATCTTCTTGCAAAAATTTTGAAAGTTCAATCACCATTCTCTCTCGGATATGTTCATTTGAAGTCTCTTGAATTGACCTAAACCTCAGAATGTGTTCTTTAGCTTTTAATTCCAAAAAATCAAGTTGGTCGGCCTGACTCATCAGTTGCTTATCCAAATCACCCACTTTGATTCCCAAAGCTTCTGTCTTAGCTTTCACACTAGAAGACTGGTCCCTAAGTTGATTAACAGACAATCGGAGGTTTTTTATGTCCCCAGTTATCTCATTCGCAAAATTACTCAGTTGGTCTTGTAAACTCTGAAATCTGGCCTCCATCCTCTTCTCAAAATTATTCAAAAGCACTTCCATATCCACTTGTACCACCTGAGCAGGTGATTTGGGTGGGTCCGGTGCTTTCCCCCGGGCTCGTGAAGCCATTGTTGAGAAGAAGTTGAATTTAGAAGAAAAGGAAAGGACCACTAAATGTCACTAGAATGTCTCTAGGAGCTCGATTTAACTTTAAGTTGGAGACCTCTAAAGTTGCCCTAAGAGCTAATGCAATCTTCAAGAAGCCACCTTAAGAGTTGAAGTGCTACACCACCTTAAAAATTGACATGCTACACCAGTGTGTTTCTTATCTTCTCTCCAAGCCTCTCTCTCTCTTTCTTAATCCTAGTTTACAGAATAATAGCACTACATTATTATTTTTGCCGATACCTTTGGCTGGAAGCAAAATGTAACCCTGTGGGGGGAAAGTGACAAATTTGGAGGAAGGGGTTTATCCCATCTCAAAAAACAAAGTGCAAAAGTACTGTGTATTGAACTGCTGAACAGCAAACCTGGTGACACCCTTCACAACTTTGTATGTGAAAATGCCATCAAATGCCTACCTTGGAGGCCTAGTTTTATTTGAATTGTATCATAAAACATGACTCAGAGTATATGTGTGCAGCAAGTACAAAATGAAATGGTTGATTTTGAAATATTTTGACAGACCTGAAACCTTTTAAACCTTTTTTATTTTTTAAAATTAGGCAACAGAATTCTATGAAGTTCTTCTGCCTTCCTAAGACAGCCTTGTACAAACTTCTCCTTAAGGTCCCACTAAATTCAGTGTTGTAAATAATCCTCACCATTTGTGAGTGTATTTTGCAAAATCAGTATATTTCCTTCTGTTCACTACATTAGAATACCCTGGAAAAAACTGTAGCTGCTAGGGAATAGGAAACTTTCAGAACAAGAATGGCAAGCCCTAATTCAGCCTAACATGATTGAATTCTTGGATTCAACCCAGAGTTTTAAGACAGAAACACTTGAAGCCCTATGCCCACAAAGGACTCAGTCTTGTTTTGTCCTGCACTAGATTTTTTTAAAAATCCAAAATTCTTACCACCCTATATTTAAATCAATTTATAAATGCTGGTTTTTTAAAAATGAAATGAACTGGAATTCAAATCTATCACTATCTCAGTCACTGGATCCAAAGTTCAATCCAGACCCCCAAGATCTGCCAACTGAAGGTGTTTGGGACAAGCAGAAGCCTACCATGCCACTTGAAATCAGCTGTTGCAGTGGCTGAAATCAGTTGCAAGCTGAGCCAAAAAATTGGGTGGGAAATGGGAGGAGGAGCTGACGCCTGCCACTCAATCCAGATTCATGGCTACTCTTCCTGCGCAAACATGGGTCAGGGTCAGGGCAGTAAAAATTAGGGAACATCCCTAGGTTGAGAGGTTTTGGATTCAGCACTAATTCTTGTGGTCTTAATGTGATCACAGCTTGCCTTTGAGTCACTTTGGCTAGTTAGGGTTAAACCCTAAGGCAACCTGACTGATCCTTTGTTCTATGGTCATCACTCACCAGCATTTCTTTCCATTTTAAGTATGTTAGGAAGGGCTAAGAACAATCACAATTCTTATGTTGGGAGAATTGGTCTTTTACCGTCAATAATGTGTCTGATGAGAGAAAGCACACGGGCAATGAAGATGTAATTAGTAATTTTTTTACAACCCCCAAATTACTATCCCTGGAATTATTTTGTCAAAAAACAGGTTATTATTTCATTTTCCATATTAATGTTGTGCTGAACTGCTGGGCTGATGTCCAAAAACAATAATAATACTTTGTTTCACTGTTTCAAAGAAAGCTTTTTTACTGTATTCCCAACGTGCCTAGAAGCAGAATATAATAAAACCAACAACCTAGCTTGTTTTCCTCTCACATTTTTTTCTAACCCAGTTTGATAGATTTCTATAACCTTGAATGTTCAGCCACATCAGAATCAGCTTCAAACAGTCTTCTACTTGCTCGTTGCTACTTACGATACCCTGGTGCCTCATTGACCTTATATCATAGTGAAATTTCATTCCCTGGAGTCCCACACAGCAACAGTCAGACTGTGAAATTCAACAAAATAAGGTACTAACATTTAAAAAACAACCCATGATGCTGGAATCAAACTCCTCAGCAGCAAAACACCATAAGAATAACAAGCAGCATGCCCTTGCCTCCAGCAATCCATAAGATTTGTCAGGGGAAGTACAGCCAAGATGTGGCCACTAGGTTTAATCAGTAGTATCTTGAAGGAGCAAGCAGACTTAGTGTGTCCTTGAACACATAGCAAGTGCTCACCTAAATTGCATCAGACTTCCAACATGGACAAACAACAGCCACCCAACAAGTCTACCATGGCTTGTCATTTCTCCTAAGATTCTCCACATTGGCAGCAAGAGAGCTGCCTGTCACGCCACATAATCCAGTCTAGTTTCTCAATAAAGCATTTCAGATAAAATAATATCAGTAAACCCTAACATTCAGGTAGATCTAACCTAGATTGAGGCACTCAATTCTCACTGAAAATCACTCATACAAATTAACCATCCATTAATAGTTTCTAATTTTATTGGGAATTAAATTGGGAATTATTGTGACCTGGGCATCTATGCTCAAGGATGAGTCCAGGATCACCCTCAAGCTACGCACCTCTTTTTTCAATTGGGGGTAATCCCATTCAGTACAGGTTGCATCCCTATCCCTTGATCTTCTTTTTGACTGACCAAAGGCACCTCTGTCTTGTCTGGGTTTAGTTTCAGTTTGTTCTTTCTCATCCAGTTCATTACCAAAGCTAAGCACTGATCTAAAGTTGAAATACCTTCCTTAGAATCCGGAGGTGATGAGAGGTAGAGTTGATTGTCATCGGCATACTGGTGACACTTCACCCCAAAACTCTGAATAATTTCCCCCAATGGTTTCATATAAATGTTAAATAGAAGCACGAAACAGAAAACCCGTGGTTTGGGTTAGTCTGTTTCAGGTCCGCCCTTGGTTCAGTTTGGGTTTGGGTTTGTATGAATTTTTTTAAAAAATCGTATGAACCCAAACCAATCCGAACCGGTTTGGGTCGATTTATTGGGTGGCAGTGGCAGCAGCTGCGCAATCCTGGTCCCAGCAGCAAGGGCTTTTTGAGGTAATGGCCCCAAGCCAGCGCCTCTCAGCTGAAAGGTGTTGGCTTGGACCCAGCACCTCGGGGGGGGGTTTCCCCTTTAAGTGCTGACCACGCGGTCCCTGGGGCCAGGTTGGCACTGGTGTTTTTATAATTTTGTTTGTTTTTTGTTTGTTTGTTTTGCAGCGCTGACCACACGGCTCCTGGGACTGGGACTGTGCTATTTTTTTTAACCACCGACCATGCGGCCCCTGGGGCCGGGTCAGTGCTGATTCTTTTTTATTTTATTTTTCTTTATTTTACAGCACCAACATGGCCATCCCTGGGGTCGAGTCGGTGCTGCTGTTTAAATTAATTTTTGTTTTGTTTTGTTTTTAAAGCGCTGACCACATGGCCCCAGGGGCTGGGTCGGTGCAGATTTTTTATTGTTATTTTTTCTTTATTTTACAGTGCTGGCCCAGCCACCCTTGGGGGCGGTTCGCTGCTCCTTTTATTTTATTTTATTTTTTTATTTTTTTTCCTTTAAGCTAAGTGCCGACTGCACGGCTCCTGGGACTGGGTCGGTGCTATTTTTTTAAAGCGCTGATCACGCGGCCCCTGGGGCCGGGTTGGCACTGATTCTTTTTCTTTCTTTCTTTTACAGCGCCAACCTGTCCACCCATGAGACCAGGTCAGCGCATTTTAAAAAAAATGTTTTGTTTTTAAAGCGCCGACCACGCAGCCCCTGGGGCCAGGTTGGCACTGGTTATTTATTTTTTTTTCTTCTTTATTTTACAGCACCAACCCAGTCACCCATGGGGCCAGGTGGTGCTGATTTCTTTAATTATTATTTTTTCTTTATTATACAGTGTTGACCCAGCCACCCCTGGGACCAGGTCAGTGCTCCTTTTTAAACCATTTTTATATTATTTTTATTGGGGGGGTTAAAAGTCCCCAGTAGGGGCTTATGAGGTGCTGGCCCCCAGCCAGCTCCTCTCAGCTGAGAGGTGCTGGCTTGGGGCCAGCGACTGAGGGGGGTTGTTTTTTTTTAATCCAACTGATAATGTAATCTTCAGTGTTCTCCCATCTCCACATGTGTACTGTATATAAATGTCTGTATACTGGAGCTAGTTCATGTAAAGTGAGCCATAGTCCGCAAAAGCTTATGCCAGATAAAATGTGTTAACCCTGCTAATGGCTCAACATTCTGTGTGATTTTGCAGCATCAAACTACAAAGTAATGTTCTTCTTCTCTAGAAGACTAGAGATGGGCATGAAGCAAAAAATGAAAGGCTGTTTTGTCATTTTGTTATGCAATTAATTACTTTGTTACTTAACGAAATGGTAGGATGTGTTTTGACATGAAATGAAATGCCATTTTTACTCTAGAAATGAAATGATTTGTCCTAGATGAATCAATGGCAGGGAAGCTCAAGCTCTTCCCTGTAAGCCCATGAAATTTGGAAAGGTCTGGGGGTAAGGTGACTGAGTTATTAAGTTCCAAAGGACGTGCCCCTGGGGAAAAAAATATTTCTACTAGAGTGAGAAGCCACTAAGTGTTCACTCAAACGAACGATTATTGCCACTGTGGCTGGGTTTCCTAATCCAGTTAGAAAGATTTTTCCCCTAGGGGCATTCCCTTTGGAGCTTAATAACTCAGCCTCCTGACCCCCAAACCTTTACAAATGTGGGAGGCTTACCTAGAATCTCTTGAGGAAGCTATCCTACCATTCTGATGCCTCTAAGACCCAGGGGAGCATAGCATTTCGTTTCATTTCATTGCATTTCATAACAAAACTACTTTACTACAAATGAAATGAAATGAAACTACTAAAGTAACAAAATGGGGGAGATGTATTTCTGTTTCATGCCCATCTCTTTAAAAAAAACCCTCATCCTGTTAGGGAACCCACACTAACCAAAACCACTTCAAGGTCACCTGCAACCAAATATTTTTTCCTGACATCACTTCATAAAGCCGATTTACACAACTTTGAATCCCTTTACTTGAACATCTTTTGAAATATATCACTGGGGAATCTTATTTCAAGAGTGGTGAAAATGGAAATTATCACCTTTCATTTCAGGCCTCCTCAGAAACAACATATGATTGAATAATTTAGATACCTGCAATTAAATACTTTGAGTGGTCATTCAGATCAAATACAGATATTTTTCTTTTGTTCAATCAAACAATGATTTGCTTATAATAACAGACTATGGTTTAATAACTGTTGTTAAGTACAAATGTCTGTGCCTGCCTCTGAAGATTATTGGGAAACATAAAATCTGAAGTCAGGTTGCAGGGTGTCGTATCTTCGTACCTTTTAAGGAAGGATATAAGGGGCAATGGCACATCGATGGGCACTGAGAAATAAAACAAATAGCTGAAACATACATACATTTCATATGATTCTGTATGTCCTTTCTGTGCATCACTTTAAAACAAGTGCTTTAAAAGCCTTTAGTGATATATTCATTTGAACCATTTGCTCCTAATTAATGGTGCTAATAAATTACATATCAATCATATTTTATATTCTCATTCTGCAAATTTCAGAAGAGCTGTGGGAAGGGTTGTTCATCATATACTAATATTAACTGTATGCTACAGTGTTTAAGGTAGCTCAACAGATTTTGGAAATTTAAACGGGGGTGGGGGCTTGTATTAGTTAGA
Organism: Phrynocephalus forsythii; assembly: GCA_029282475.1. Classification (NCBI taxonomy): domain Eukaryota; kingdom Metazoa; phylum Chordata; class Lepidosauria; order Squamata; family Agamidae; genus Phrynocephalus; species Phrynocephalus forsythii. The sequence goes on along the minus strand of JAPFRF010000004.1, from coordinate 60,674,124 downwards.
GCAGTGTTTTTCAACCACTGTTCCGCGGCACACTAGTGTGCCGCAAGATGTTGCCTGGTGTGCCGTGGGAAAAATTGAAAAATTACTTTATATATAGTCAATATAGGCACAGAGTTAAATTTTTTAACATTTTCTAATGGTGGTGTGCCTCGTGATTTTTTTCATGAAACAAGTGTGCCTTTGCCCAAAAAAGGTTGAAAAACACTGAGTTAGAGGCTCGTATCTGTTGTGTTTTTCCTTGGGATGAGCCTGAACAAAAAGGAAAATTAAGGCATAGACTTGAATTTAAAGATGTGAACTCATTGTCTCTAAACTTGATGTGTTCTGATCTTCCATAAAAGAAACAATTGCAGTGAAACTAGCTATATCAGAAAAAAAGTTTAAAACCTGCTGCTCCAGAATGTATGTGATGCAGCCAGGTCCCTTGAAAGCTTACAGATTAGATTTTATCACTGCATGGACTTGGCTGTTTCCTGAAACATATCAGTTCTCTTTTCCCTACACTTTGACAAGACGTGCTGTGGGTACTATCATCTTCTTTAATTTCAAGAGATAAATGTTTGTCATTCATTTCTGTTGCATTTTAGAGATGGGCATGAATTGCTTAATGCCAAATTGTCAAATGTCATTGGCACAGTACCACAGGTGCCAAGTGTTCCCTTCCCCCATTCCCCCAAGCCAGCTCTGCCACTCATTAGCAGGTGATCACTGCTCAGTTCCTCCTCCAGTGTTCTGTTCTGGGGCCAGTGCTATTCAATATCTTTATTAGTGACTTGGAGGAAGGGATAGAAAGTAGGCTGATCAAATTTGCAGATGATACCAAATTGGGAGGGGTTGCTAATTCCCTAGAGGACAGGATGAAAATCCAAAAGAAACTTGACAGATTAGAGTCCGAGCTAACGGAAAGGGGTTCAACAAAGGGAAATGTAAGGTGGTGCATCTAGGTAAAAAGAATCATTTGCACAAATATAGGATGGGAGATACCTGTCTGGAAAATAGTACCTGTGAAAGAGATCTGGGAGTCTTGGTGGTCCAAAAATTGAACACGAGTCAGCAGTGTGATGTGGCAGCCAAGAAAGCCAATGCGATTCTTGGTTGCATCAACGGAAGCATAGTGTCTAGATCACAGAAAGTGATAGTACCACTCTATTCTGCTCTGGTCAGACCCCACCTGGAGTACTGCATCCAGTTCTGTGCTCCTCAATTTAAAAAGGATGTTGATAACCCTGAATGGGTCCAGATGAGGGTGACCAAGATGATTGAGGTCCTGGAAGAAATGTCTTACAAGGAGCAGCTTAGAGAGCTGGGAATGTTTAGCCTTACAAAAAGAAGGCTGAGAGGGGATATATATGTTTAAATATTTGAAAGGATGTCACATTGAAGAGGAAACTGGTATGTTTTCCATGGCTTCAGAGACTAGGAGGTGGGGCAATGGTCTAAAACTACAGGAAAAGAGGTTCTATTTAAACATTAGGAAGAACGTCATGAGAGTTAGAGCTGTTTGGCAGTGGAATATGCTGCTTCGGAGGGTGGTGGAGTCACCTTCTTTGGAGGTTTTTAAGTAGAGGCTGGATGGCCATCTGTCAGAAATACTGTGATGGGGGTTCCTGCATGGAAGGGGTTTGGACTAGATAGCCCTTGAGGTCTCTTTCAATTCAATGATTCTATGATTCTATGCATAAACATAAGAACATAAGAACATAAGAAGAGCCATGCTGGATCAGGCCAAAGGCCCATCTAGTCCAGCTTCCTGTATCTCACAGCGGCTCCACCAGATGCGTTTGGGAGCGCATGAGACTAGATATCTGTCTCCTGATACCACTCCCCTGCATCTGGCCCTTGAAGTACCCTGGTTTAAAGTCTAGAGATTACACATCTCCATCGTGGTTTGTAACCCGTGATGGACTTTTCCTCTAGGAATCTGTCCAATCCCCTTTTGAAGGCATCCAGGCCAGATGCCATCACCACATCCTGTGGCAGGGAGTTCCATAGACTTACAACGCGCTGGGTGAAAAAATATTTTCTTTTGTCAGTTCTTACTCTCCCAGCACTCAATTTGAGTGTATGTCCCCTAGTTCTGGTATTTTGAGAGAGGGAGAAGAGCTTCCCTCTATCCACTTTACTCATACCCTGCATTATTTTGTATGTCTCAATCATATCCCCCCTCAAGCGCCTTTTTTCCAGACTAAAGAGGCCCAATTGTTTTAGCCTTTCTTCATAAGGGAGGTGCCCCAGTCCAGTAATCATTTTAGTCGCTCTCTTCTGCACCTTTTCCAGTTCCACTATGTCTTTCTTGAGATGCGGTGACCAGAATTATACACAATACTCTAGGTGGGGCCTTACTATTGTTTTGTATAACGGCATTATAATGTTGGCTGTTTTATTTTCAATCCCCTTTTTGATAATCCCTAGCATGGAATTGGCCTTCTTCACTGCTGCCACACATTGGGGAGACACCTTCATGGAGCTGTCCACCAACACACCAAGATCTCTTTCCTGATCCGTCACGGATAACTCAGAGCCCATGAGTTGATAGATGAAGTTTGGATTTTTTGCCCCAATATGCATTACTTTACATTTGGTTACATTAAAACGCATTTGCCATTTCTCAGCCCACTCCCCCAGTTTGGAGAGATCCTTCTGGAGCTCTTCACAATCTTCTCTGGTTTTTACCACACGGAAAAGTTTTGTGTCATCTGCAAACTTGGCCACCTCACTGTTTATCCCTGTCTCCAGGTCATTTATGAACAGATTGAAAAGCACCGGTCCCAGGACCGAGCCCTGGGGCACACCGCTTTTCACTTCTCTCCATTGTGAAAATTTCCCATTGACACCTACTCTTTGTTTCCGGGATCTCAACCAGTTCTCAATCCATAAGAGGACCTGCCCTCTTATCCCCTGACTATGCAATTTTCTCAGCAGCCTTTGGTGAGGGACTGTGTCAAAAGCCTTTTGAAAATCCAGATAGACTATATCAATGACTGTCCATTCATGGCAGGGGTGCTTGCTTCCCTCCTCTACCTCCTCAGGCAGCTGCCCACACAATCATGGAAGCAGGGCAGGGATCCCTGGGGCACAGCCTTTAAGTAGGCAGATGCTGGAGGAGGGATGAAGGCGCTTCTGCTGGCACTGGACAGTCATGACACAAGGACGAACCAAGCAGCTCATGCTGGCTAGTGAGAGATGGAAGCTGATCAAGGAGTGAAGGAAGGTAACATGTGGCACCTGTGGTGCCATTCTAATGACTTTTGATAACTCAACGTGAAGCAATTCATGCCCATCTCTATTGCATTTACCTTCAGTTGAACATTAAGACCAAGATCATGACTACAAGACTACACAATTTTGATGCTGACAATCAAGAAACTGAAATAGTGATATATATTTCATTTTCCTTGTAAGGTATATAAGGTGCCGTGATCACTCATAAAAATGAGACATCTGTATTGCTAATTCACCGTTTACACCTGCACTCTGTTCATGAGAGAGTAGGGTATAAGAAATCTAGTGAATTTATTTATTTATTTATTTATTATATTTATATCCCGCTTATCTACAGGGTACTCTAAGCGGCTTACAACAAAAAAAGGCTACAAAGCCAATAAAATACAATAAATAATCACAGACAAACCTATAAACTCCCTAAACACTGTTAAAACCACATGACACCTCGACTAAAATGCAAGTTACGATGGCGGGAAAGAAAAAAAAAAAAATCAACTGTCGCCAAAGGCCTCACGAAAAAGGTAGGTTTTCAGCGCCTTTCGGAAGGCCAGCAGGGACTCTGCAGAGCGCACTTCACTGGGGATGGAATTCCAGAGGCTGGGGGCCGCCACAGAGAAAGCCCGGGTCCGAGTGCTCGTCCTCCGGGCTTCCCGAGGGGTGGCGACCCGAAGCAAGTGCGCTCGCGCCTGCCGAACGGGACGGGCCGAAGTTGACCGCTGAGCGATACGCTCTGCCAGGTAGTCCGGTCCCAAGCCATGGAGGGTTTTATAAACTAAAACCAGGACCTTGAATCTGATCCGGGCTGCAACGGGCAACCAGTGCAAGCGGGCCAGGACTGGGGTGATGTGGTCGTAACGACGCACACCAACCACCAGCCTGGCCGCCGCGTTCTGGACCCGCTGCAAGCGCCGGAGAAGATTCAAGGGCAACCCCATGTAGAGCGCGTTACAGTAGTCCAGCCTCGAGATCACCAGAGCTTGGACCACTGCTCTCAAGGAGCTCGCGTCGAGGTATGGGCGGATCTGGGCGATCCGACGGAGATGGAAATAGGCGGACCTGGTCACCGACGCCACCTGGTGCTCCATGGCAAGCGCCGGGTCCAGGAACACACCCAGATTCCGCACCCTCTCCGCGAGCTGGAGGGAGACTCCCCCCAGACAGGGAAGAGGGCCACCGTACCCCGACGGCGAGCTCCCGAAGAACATAACCTCCATCTTCTCGGGGTTGAGCTTAAGCCTGTTCGCCCCGGTCCAAGCCAGTACGGCCTCCAGGCACCCGTCGAGAACTTCCACAGCTTCCACAGCAGAGGTGTTAAAGGAGAGATAGAGCTGCGTGTCATCAGCGTACTGATGACAGCAGACTCCAAAACTCCTGATGACCCCCGCCAACGGCCTTACGTAGATGTTAAACAGCATGGGGGACAGAGACGACCCCTGTGGAACCCCACACGGGAGGATCCAAGGGGCCGATAACTCCCCCCCATGCTGCACGTACTGTGGCCGGCCCTCCAGGAAGGAATGGAGCCAACTGCAAGCAGTGCCTCCGATTCCGACCTCAGAGAGCCGGTCCAACAGGATACCGTGGTCGACGGTATCAAAGGCCGCTGACAGATCCAGGAGGACCAACAGGGAAGAGCAACCCCTGTCGGCCGCCCTGAGAAGGTCATCTTGCAGGGCGACCAAAGCTGTTTCGGTACCCCGGCGGGGCCTGAACCCGGACTGGCATGGATCGAGGCACTGCCGATCCTCCAAGTATGACTGCAGCCGGACCGCCGCCACCCTCTCGATCACCTTGCCCATAAACGGGACATTGGCGATAGGACGATAGTTTGTCAGATCATCCACCGCCAGGCCAGGTTTTTTCAAGATGGGCTTTACCACCGTCTCCTTCAGACGAGAGGAAAAACCCCTCGCTGAACGAGGCGGTGGCGATGGCAGAAGCCCATTCGGCCATAGTCCCTCTGGCAGCTCTAATTAGCCAGGCAGGGCAAGGGTCGAAAGGAGTGGAGGCAGGCCGGCAATGCACCATAGCCTTGGAGATCTCGACAGCAGAAACAGGCCCAAGCGCATCCAACCGAGGCGACGAAGGCGGACCAGCAACTGGAGATGGCGGGGCAGGACCACTGCAACCGGAGTCAAAACCAGCACGGATGGCCTCAATCTTAGTTTGAAAAAAGGCTGCGAATTGCTCACTACTGAACTCAGTAGGAGGAGGCCTGGCCAGACTAGGATTGCTGAGGTCCCGAACCACCCGGAAGAGCTCCGCCTGGCGGTTCGAGGCCTCAGCAATTCTCAGGGAGGTGAAAGATGTTCTAGCCTCCCTTATCGCGATGATATAGCGACTAGACTGGGCATCAACGGCAGCCTTACTCAACGCCGTGAGGGATTTCCTCCAGCTGCGTTCCAGCCTCCTCCTAACCTGCTTCATTGCCCTAAGCTCCCCCGTGAACCATGGGGAGGGCCGGGCTCGGCAGCGGAGGAGGCGCTTGGGGGCGATCCGGTCAATGGTGTGGACAGCTGTTTCATGCCAAAGATTCGCCACACCCTCAGCCGGAACGTCAGCCAAACCACCAGGTAGTCCCCCAAAGAGCTCACCGAACCGCTGAGGGTCCTGGAGCCTCTGGGGGCGGGCCAAGATAATGGGCCGGTGGTCCCCGCGGGGAGGAGCCGAAATCGCCAGGGAAAATGAAAGCAGGTGATGGTCTGTCCATGACACAGGGAGGGAGACAAGGTCCCCCACCTCCAGACGCGAATCCCGGACATGGAGGTAAACACCAGATCCAGGGTGTGACCAGATCTGTGGGTGGGGCATAAAACATGCTGGGACAGACCCATGGAAGCCATGGATTCCATGAACTCCAGAGCTACACCAACAAGCCCACCATCCGCATGCACGTTGAGGTCTCCCGCAACCAATAGGCGCGGGGATCTCAACAATGCAGCGGAGATGAACTCTGTGAGCTCTGGAAGGGATTGTGCAGGGTTGCGGGAGCTCGGTAGCCCAGCACAATGCCAAATCTGTCCCGCTGTCCCACCAACAGATGAAGTACCTCCAACCCCTGGCTAACCAATGTCGAGGCCCTGCTGACGTGTAAAGAATCCCTGTAGACGATTGCGGCCCCTCCCCCCTTTTGACCCCCCAACCTTCCCACTCCCTCTACCAGATACCCGGGCGGGCAAAGGAGAGAGAGAGAAGCCCCCTCCGTGCCCACCCAGGTCTCGGTGATGAATGCCAGGTCGGGCTTCCCATCCGCAATAGTATCATAGATGAGAGGGATCTTGTTATGAACCGACCTGGCATTCATCAGGATACAGGTAAGGTTGGGGGCGCTGGTGGAGTGACTCCCGGGCACGTGACAGAGAGCCGAGGGGTCAGAACGAGGGACAGACACGAGTTGTCTGACCCGAGTTCTTCTTGCCTGACAAACCCTACGGCTACAAGCGTACCGCCCACGGCCCATCACCGTTGGTATGTGAGCCCCTGCATTCATGGCGAGGAAAAAAAAAGAAAAGGAAAAAAAAGGGAAAAATATATGTATATAGGTAGTTACAACAACAACACTGTAAAAATATAAAAATTACAATAACAATGAAAATAACAAGACAGTAATGCACAAAAATTACACATTACAAACTACAAACAACAAATTAAAGGGCAACCACCAGGGCAAATGGAGAGGGACAGGGAGGGACGCAAAGATGGTTCACAGGCAGTGAATGAGCAGCAATGACTGGTATGGCAGCTGATGTCATAGGTGGGTAAAAACAAGCATGAAGTGGGGTCAGGCCATCAACTGTCGGCGGGCCGGCAGCGGCCTCTAGGCCTGGGAGGGCCCAAACACAGCAGCCGCGAGCTAACCCCGAGCCTCGATAGATGGAAGGCCCACTGCCGCCAAACCAGTCCAGTGTCCTTGGAAGCAGCACAGAGGATAAAGGAATTAGATGAAAGGGGGAGCGGGATGAACACCGCACCCCCTAATCCACCACAGTCAGAGAGAACTGACAACAAGGGGAGGGAAAAAGGGGAGGGCAAGGGTGGAAGAGGGAGCAGGAACAGGGCAAGAGGGGAGAGGCGCATGTCGAGGCAGCCTTTGGGACTGTCCCCAAACAAGCCGTTGCAATAGTGAATAGCAAGGAAGCTTACAGGTCTTGAGTTCCAGCGGTGGCTAGGCTGGCTGGCTCAGCTGGCCACAGCAGATGGAGTGAAGTGCTGGAGTTGGAGCCAGCCCCGGGGTCTCTCAGGCAAGTGTCCTTCTGCGCAGCCCCTCCCTGCAGCCTTTGTAGACTCTCCCCCTGGGAATCTCTCACAGGCCCAGAGAGAGGCACAGGTGATTTTCCAGCCGAGAGAGGGCTGCCAAGCAAGCAGGCAAACACTTACAGGTCTTGAGTTTCCAGCAGTGGCTAGGCTGGCTGGCTCAGCTGGCCACAGCAGATGGAGTGAAGTGCTGGAGTTGGAGCCAGCCCCGGGGTCTCTCAGGCAAGTGTCCTTCTGCGCAGCCCCTCCCTGCAGCCTTTGTAGGCTCTCCCCCTGGGAATCTCTCACAAGCCCAGAGAGAGGCACAGGTGATTTTCCAGCCGAGAGAGGGCTGCCAAGCAAGCAGGCAAACACTTACAGATCTTAAGTTTCCAGCAGTGGCTAGGCTGGCTGGCTCAGCTGGCCACAGCAGATGGAGTGAAGTGCTGGAGTGCTGGAGTTGGAGCCAGCCCCGGGGTCTCTCAGGCAAGTGTCCTTCTGCGCAGCCCCTCCCTGCAGCCTTTGTAGACTCTCCCCCTGGGAATCTCTCACAGGCCCAGAGAGAGGCACAGGTGATTTTCCAGCCGAGAGAGGGCTGCCAAGCAAGCAGGCAAACACTTACAGGTCTTGAGTTTCCAGCAGTGGCTAGGCTGGCTGGCTCAGCTGGCCACAGCAGATGGAGTGAAGTGCTGGAGTGCTGGAGTTGGAGCCAGCCCCGGGGTCTCTCAGGCAATTGTGAAACTTGCACTTATCATTCCAATACAAAGAGTTCTTCATTAATGCTGAGTTCAGGAGGACATCAGAAGAGGGTTATATTTGTGTATTACATGTTTTGACATCTTTCTAACCACGTATTCTGCTTGTCCATAACAGAACAGTTTTCACACCAAAGCAGATCCCCAAATTTTGGAATTATAAATATAATCTAACCCATCAAGATTTGAAAGCCTGCTATTTCCTGCTTCTATACCAAGTATTTCATTGCCAGCTTGTCAGAAGGATGAAAAAAACTGAGCAGCTTGTTATTAGCATGGAGATAATCTGCAGATACCAATTATATGTACTTCCTTTTCGCAGAATGGACCACCTTCTCAGCCTCCCCAACTCATATTATGTGGTTTCATATCTTTTTGTTACTATGAATTTCAAATAAAGCAGTGAATGTGGCTTACTTGTGATTAAACTCTTTCAAGGCAAACTGTACAGGCCCTACATTTAGCCATGTTACTAAAAATCTTCCTCTTCTCTCAAAGTTTGGATACTTTTCCAGAGAACAGGATGAAAGAAACTTTAAGCATCACAATTTACTTTCAAACATCTTTCTTTCCATAATGATTACCATTCCAGACAGTAAGACTTTTCCCCATTGTATGACAGAATTTTACAGCACATGTACATACAGACACGCACATATATAATTCCTTTATAATTGCATTTTGTTTGCAATGTTCATGACAGAGCTATATCTAGGATAACCTGATCCATTTAAAATTAATCTGCAATACTTTAAGCAGCTAGATAGCGTACAAATATTATGGCATGTTTTGTGCCTGAGGGGCTAGGCTACAAAGAACATACTGAGGAATATAAGTACTATAATAGATATTTTCAATGCAAGTCTCAATAATAAGATAAAACCATCTGGGATTTATTATTCTGTATATCTTCAGAGAGATCTGATAAAATGTATTACTTATAAATAGAGAGCGACTGTTTCAATTTTATGTATATTCTGATCTCACATATTTCAAGTGTCACTAGAGGCATAGTGAGTGTAAACGTGTGGACATGACGTTTCTTTTCATATATTAACATTTGCCATTAAAACCATGTATATTTGTGAGCATGAAGATGATAATTATAGAAACAATCTTATTTCCCTGGTTTTTCATCTTGAAAACAGCTGAATAGCTACTGCTTCAAGCATACTAGACTACAAATTGTTCAAACCTTTCTGTGGTATTATCAGGATATGTTGTGAAGCTGAATGGCTGGGCTTATTTTATACAGGCCCAGGGATATTTTGGGCTGGACCTCCCACCACCGTTGCTGCAACTTAATTTTGAAATTTCCAGCATAATTTACCGTGAAGCATAGGAGGCTGTTATTTGAGTAATATGAACCTAGAGCACTCTTGGACAAGAAATAATTGAAAAGGTTTTTGGATCCAGCTAAAGAATGTGATGTTATGGGGCAGCATATATGTGGACACAAATATGTATATAAGAAAATATGGATCTTATCTAAACTCTCTGTGCTCAAATAAAAATACAGTAGCCTTGCCAATGGTTTGGCTTCTTTTTTAATATTTTTAATATATTTTCTACACTAAGTTATATAAAACAAATATATTGCTTGTCTTCTATCGTGTTACCACTTCAGTCACAGTTTTCCCAACATTTGAGCCCAATATAATTCATCTCACCCTTCCCAACTTAAATGAGCATACTTTCATATTTAGTTTCCTTGCTGTCTCATCCCTCTTCTATCTATCTTTAATTACATCTATTTTTAATTTGAAGAATATATCCTATCTAATCTCAACAATCTATTCAAACTCACTGTTTAGTTCTTCAGTACTAAGCAATTTAGGACAATTTAGGATTCTATTCATCATCCACAGTATATTTATCCATTCTTCCAAACAATGCCTAATTTCAGCAATCATCACTAATTCAAATTAATAATTTATGGGCTATTATATGAGAGCTGCCTCCTGGTCTATATGTTTCTTGTCTATACCTAACTGCCTCCATTCTTTTTTTTTTTGTATATCAAGTTTGTCTTCGCATTTCCATTTTCTGTTTCCTATATCATACCAATTAACTGGTGGCCTTAGGCAATCAGAATACAGAAAACATTTTTATGTAATAAATTCACTAAGCCAGAAATTCTTTTTTTTTTTCAGTTTTCCCTCTTCCTTCCAAGCCCCTTATCTTCGCAGATTCACCACTCTGCTACTGAAAAAGTCCCAAATTTTCCTCTTTTTGACACCCATATTAAGTAAGACAGATGAGCTTATCATATTCTGTGGACTTGGCACCTCTAAGGGTTTAGCTTGCACCATTCTTGTTATATTTTTCTTCATGCTGAGATCTTCACTTTGTTCTGGTTTGATCTCTTGATTCAAGCTCATTTCATTAGATGTGTTTATCATATTTTGTGAATTTGGCATATCCAAAGATTTATCCTGCATCAATCTTGTTGTGTTTGTCGGTAGATTAAGATCAGATGTTTGATTCAGCTCAATCTCCTGATCAGAACTAATTTCAGTTTTTTCTAGAGACCTAGTGTTATCAACCATTCCATCTTGAATTATCTGTTTTGCCTCTGTGACTTTATCAGAACTGAAAATCTCTGTATCTTCAGAGGTTGAGTCTGTGTAGTTATAATTTTTTGCAAATCGGATAGAATTATGTTGGCATATTTTCCCAATTCATTGTGTTTTATAGCTCACAAGAAAGGGTTAATATTGCTTGCAATAGTTTCTGCCACTTAGTTTTCAAACAAGAGAGGTACAGAGGAGAGTAACTAGACTAAATTGAAGCCAAAGCAGCAAGGAACAGCCTTCAAGCATTATTTTCAAAGCATGTGGTTACTCCAAGGTCAGATGATATTTTTTGAGAAAACAACTTTCCCAACGCTGCTCTTACAGGTGGGTCTTTAAATTCAACATATAGAAAGCAAAGAGGCATAAATTAGTTTCCTTTAAATTTTGTCTTTAAAACCACCACATATAAAGAGCAGCAAAGGCATAAAATATTTTTTTCACTAGAAGGCAGAAAGGCACGTTCATAAAATAACGTGAAAACAGTCACTTCTGTGCTTGTCTTTCAAAAATATTTACCCCTTTTTTTGCTAAAAGCCACTTCCTCAGAAGTGGGGTTTAGAGCTTGTTTGGGGGAAAGATTTTCCAAATACCAAGGAGAAGCTTTGCAAAGAAAGAAATAGAAGCATTCTACTCATGACAGACCAAATATTTACAGCTTTTAATGTCTGGCACCGACAGCTCCACCTTTGCCCGGTGGGAGATGAAGCATATTCCTGCTTCCACAAAGTTTGCCGCCACAACCTTCATGGTCCACAGTTGCTGCCTCTTCTTAGTTTCCTCTCCAAGAAAACTTTACCCTTATTTGGGTCCCTTTATCTGGAGAAATTCAACTTGATAAGCTGGAGCACTTATCAAGTTGTCTCACCGCAGTGTAGCCAGAACTAGAAGCCCCACCAATGGTTTGGCTCCTGAGTAGAGATGGGCACGACTTGAAAAAAAAAATTTTTGAGTTGTCATTAGTCGGGCTGGTTCCGTTTTCAGTCGTTTCCGTTTTTCGCGAAAATTCACAAAAATTAGTCGGTTCATTTTTTCGTTTTTTCGTTGTCGTTAGTACTGGTTTTGGGGGGGGAGCGGGCTCCTGGAGGCACCTCTGTGGGGTGAGTGCCTCCTCTGGCCCGCTATAAAGGGAAAGCGGATGGGTGCCTCCTATCCTCACCCACTAGGAAGGGGAAGCAGGCTCCAAGAGACCCCTCAACATGGGGGTCTCCCCTCCTCACCTGCTGCTGCAAAATGCATGCATAGCCATATGGATATGCATACCAGTTGCAGACAGTGAGACTAGTGATGGCAGTGAACCCAGAGCCATAGGTTGATGCCTAAGGCTTTCGCACCACCATGTCTCACAAAGAAGGGAATTGTACTTGCATGTAGTGCAATGCAAGTAGATCTGTCTTAGGGTTAAGGTGGGTTAGTGCAAGGGCTAGGGTTAGGCTAGTGACGGGTAAGGTTACGGTGGGCTAGTGGGTTGCACCTCTGGGTGCCTCTCTGACCCACTAAGAAGACAGTCTGTGACGTATGGGTAAGTAAGGGGTCAAGGATTAGGGTTAGGGTTAGGAGGCTAGGGCAGGTTTTAGGGGGCTTTTTGGCACATCCCAGAAGTCTCCATGGCCAAGTGGCCATGCGATTGGTGGGATGGCTCCAAAAATTTGCATGGTCGTCCACTCGCACATGGCTGGCCACTCGTCCAGCCCATCATTGCGCAGGTGTAAATAAAATAAAATAAAATAAAATCAATGGAGGATAGAGGAGGAGAGGAGAGACATTTTGTTGCAAGAAAAAACCCACTGCTACTGTGAAAAATCTGGCAGTTTATAAATTTTCGCATGTTTCTGTTGTGCTTGTGTGTTTTTGGACCACGATTTCAAAAACAATATTGTGTTTGCCGCCCCATTTTGGATCCCCTGCCCGCACCGCATGGCATGGCGAGTCCGCCTGCCCAGGATGGGGGGGAGGCAGGACCCCCCCTCCAGAAACCACCCCTCCGGTAGGTGCCCTACGCCCTTAGTCAAGCAGGCATTTTTCCGCCTGCTTTTTTGGCCCGGGAATGGGTGGGGGGAAAGTTTCAAAGTTTTTTCCTGTGCCGTCCGTGCCGCTTGCTTGCGCTTTAATTGCGGCGGCCAGCAGCGAGACTGGGCTTTTTGCTGGCTGTGAGCCTGCGGCGAATCCCACCAGAGCAGCCCAGGATGGGGGATGGGGGGGAGGCCGGGGACCTCCAGAAACAACCCCTCTGGTAGGTGCCCTGAGGCATGGCAGGCATTTTTCCGCCTGCTTTTTGGCTGGGAACCAGGTTTTTTTATTACTTTTAAAAACTTTTTTTCTGTGCCGCGTGGCATCGCGCAATCGCGCAATGCAAGGAACGAGCACGACAAATCAGACCAAAATTGTTTGTTCGTCGGTTCGAGCTCGAAGTCTGGCGGAGTAATTCCCATTACCGTTTCCATAGAGTAACGGATACGAGTAACGGAAACGGAAACGGGAATACCGCTAAGTCGTGCCCATCTCTACTCCTAAGAACCCTTTCTTTGAATGGAAAATCTGTTTCCATTTGTGGTACAACTGGTGATCCAGTAGAGGATGTCATTTGCAGAAAACCAGGATGAAGCCATTTTCACTTGACTTCCCTGTTATGGGACTTTGCTACATACCATCTACCCTGTTCACATTGATCCTGCTGTGTTCAAAGGACATTTTGAGAAGCGCAACTGAACTGCAGGAGGAAACAGATGAATGATGTATTTTCCCCTTCCATACGTAGGATGTTCTGTAAACTTAGTTCATAACATGTAAGGGACTAACTCACATTTTCAGCATGGTCCTTATAGATAAACATCTATGTGGAGCTGCCCTTGGAAATATTTGGAATCTCCTGTGGGTTGAAAATGTTGCACCCAGTTTGTGATCTGGAGGTAGTTGGGTAGTTGTGGATCTGTTGGCTGCTGGTTACATGGCATGGCCACTTAACTTGTGTGGCCTATCAACAGACAAATCTGATAGACTTTGGTCTATCAATCTGCCACAGACAGCTGTCCAGTCACAGTAGTGATGAAGATGGGCCTAACTACAATGGAGTTCACATTAGAGATGGGCATGAAACAAACCAGAAACCCAAAGCTCCACCAACTGGGTTGGTTTGTGGAAACCTGTGTTGCTGAAGCAAAATGAAACTGAGCTTTTTCCTCTTTGGTGTTCTATTTGCTTCAGCAAAAGGGGTTGCTTGCCCACTCACTTCCCACTTCCCACTGTCCCCATCACCTCTGCCTACAAGCTCCTGTAACTGCAGCAGCAAGTGCCATCTTCAGAGGCAGCAGACCCAGCTTCGCTACCAGAAGCTGGCTACTACTTGTGAATATGCACCCATGGCGGCAGCAGCAGCAGGAGGAATGGAGGCAGAAGCAGATTCAGGCTCCCCCCACCCCCAGGAATGAACAAGAAAAAACAATCCATGATTTTTTTCAGGTGGTTCATGATGGTTTGTAGCTAGTTGTGAACCACAAACTATCACAAACCAACTGTTTCCCTATGTGTGCCATCTCTAGATCACATATCACACCACATGTGCATTTTTTAAACAACTTATTGTTGAGGATCTGTTGAGGAAAGGATTCTTAACAGCAGCATTCCTCAGTATGTTGGAACTTGATTAAACAAATCAAGTCCTGGCCACAATGTGTTAAATCACAGTTTTTATTCCATTGCCATCAGTTGAGTATGTATCTTTCAGCAATGCTTTTCTGTTGACAAAATGTTAAGTGGTTAAGTGGTAGGTCTTTTAAAGATAAACACTGTGCTTTTGATGCCACGATCACCTTGTTGCCATGGGGTGATTTAAGTGCAAATGAATGAGCTCAAAATTAAAGTCAACAGAAGTGGTCATGCTGTTCTCATCTCTACCACAGATGGAAAAAGAGCTGTTTGAAACACTGTCCACCTGCTGGTTTAGAACAGAGCAGCAGAGCTCATTAATATTTTATTGATACATTTCATATAAAAACTTTTGTAGAATTGGGGAGGTATTTTTGCTAAACAGATTGCTCTCGTCAGCACTCTGCAGGACTTCTGCTTAAGTAACTATGCAAGTGGGTGTTTCCTGTCCTGAAAATGTAAAGCTATTACATAGATGGACAATATATTATAAAATTCCAAATTGTGTGGGATTCTTGGGGAATAAAATCTAAAGCAATTACGGAAGAAAAGACATTTCCAGAACAATATGCCTACACACCACAGGAATTTGGCCTGCAAAGGTTTAATGGTTTTGTTTCATACTTGAGATGTAAAAAGAAATGAGCTTTGCATGCACACATGAATGAATATGTAATTGCCAGAATGGTAGCTGTTTCTGTTTCAGCAAACGAAAATGAGAAGTTTCATGGCAATGTAAAGACGACAAACTTATTGTACCATCATAAATGTGTTGGTTTGGGATTTTTAAAAGGTAAATGTTAAGAACATGCTGGCCAGTAATCTCTTCCATAATGTTGCCAGAGCATCAGGACTGCTATAACTGGCAGTATCAGATTGCCGGTATAGGAACAATTCCTACTTTGTTTTCAGGATATCCATGAGTTGTTTTCTTTCTTTTTCTTTTTTCCTTTTCTGCATATATTTTTATTTATTTTCTACACAAAGCAAAAGATAGATAGATAGATAGATAGATAGATAGATAGATAGATAGATAGATAGATAGATAGATAGATAGATAGATAGATAGATAGATAGATATAGCCTATCAACTGTTATGTTGCATGTGTCAGACACAAATATTTTCAGCCCATTATAACTCATATTTCTATACTTTCATACTTGATTTCCTTCCCCCATCAATGTTTTATCCATATTTATTTATATCTATTTTAATCTAATACAGCAGATAGAAATAGCAAGATACAATAATGAGATTATCTAGTCTTAGCAATATACTCAATCCTAGTATTTTGACTTTTAAGTTTACTGGACAAATTAAAATGCATGTTAACTAACTAGTATACAGTTGTCATCAACAAAGCATGTTTACCTATTCTTCTAAAAATACATAATTTCAAAATTTCAAAATTTCTTCTTATAGCTAAGTTAGGTCATTATAAAGTGGTTATATCTTGGTCCATAAATTCCCTTTAATTTCACAAGTTCTATGCCTAGTATATCTCTAAATACAGGTGTTCTCTTTATAGCCTAAATAGATTAGAATATGTCAGTATTTAAGATTGGTCTTCACATTTCCATTATCCATTTTCCATCTCCTAACAATTAATTTACAGCTTTTGACAATCAATAGTGTGAAGAAACAATAATTTTTCCTTTCCCCCATCAATATTCTAGCTATATTTTCTTATATCTCTTATAGTCTAATCCAGAAGATAGAAACAACAAGATACAATATTAAGATAGCCTATCAAATCTTCGCTATATATTCAATCCTAATATTATTATTTCTAAATTTACTAGACAGATTAAAGTATATTTTAAGTAACTTAATATATAATAAATGTCACCAACAATGCATGTTTACTTATTCATCTAAAAGTGACTTAATTTCACAGGCTCTTCTAATAGCTAGATTTTGTTTTTCATTTCATTTCCTAACAAAATAAAAAATGAAGTACTTTTAAAAAAATGAAATTAAACAATATGGGTATTTTTGTTTTGTTTTGTTTTGTTTTTTGTGTGTTTTTTATTTTTTGACAAGCAGTGCACACCGGCTGCCCCCTCCCTAGCACTGATCAGCTGGAGGAGGCAACTGGCAGAGCCCCACACACCAGTTTATCGGTGCTTGCTCTGCACGCCAGCTGATTGGTGCTTGAGGGGCAGCCGGCAGGGCCCTGTGGGCCAGCTGATCAGCGCTTGGGGAGACAACTGGTCACCACCTGGGGATGCCCCCAGTGCCAAATGGGCCATTTTTAAAGAGGTCCAGTCAATGACAGCTCAGCAGGATCCCTCTGAACATGGTCAGGACGCCAGTTCAGGGCTCTCACATTTGAGAAGGGCTTGAGGAGGTGACTCTTCTGTGAATTCCCATGTGTCACTCATCCTCCAGTCATAATCCTCTTCTGCTCCTTCATGCTTTCTCCATCTCTGCTGTTTATAGATTTCTCTTTTGGTGCTGCAATACTCTTTGTACAGTGTATCAGTATGAAAGTAGTTGATAAGTGTGGCACAGGTTGACAAATAAAAGTAATTGCTGCTCCTAAAGATTCAGTTCAACATATTTATAATCTCTCGGAGCCATTTTGTATTTTGCTTGATCAGTTCTACTGTCCACCTGCCTCATGCATTTCTAAATTTCAAATGACTGACTGTACATTGTCTCTGAGGCACTGCATTTTTCATAATGGAACGTATTACAGTGCTTGCATTTTAGAAGCTTCCTGCACCCAAGTGTCCTGACCTAGTTTCTTTGATGTATATACAGGAGCAAGAGTACAACTAAACACTCAAGGGGGCCTAGCCCTTCCTATCAGCTTTAGTATAACAGAGTGCTCCATACATACAGAATCCTCTCAACCAATAACTTCATAAGCAGCACATTTTGCTATATAGTTAGCATTCTGTCATATTTTTCAGGCTCTCTCTGTGTCCAGAGAACTCATTACCCATTGCTGATTAGAAATGTGAGCCAAGTTCTCACACATGAAGCTTCAGCACTACTTCCATTGTCTTGCAGTCTCATTACTGAGCTTCTTCTAATTCAGTACAGATATTGGTTCCTTCAAAAAATATAGCCCTGGTGTTGATAGTACCTTTGCAATTTGTTACAATGTTTAAGGCAGAAGAGTAACACCATATTAGTAAGACCATAAATACACAAGGAAATTATGTGAAAGCATAGTATCATGTTAAATTACACTATTTATTGATTTGTTTAATTAATAAATCGGATGTGCCATCAATCTGTTCAGAGCAAGTCCGAGTCCTCTGAAAGTATAAATCCTGTTATCTGGACAATGTATGTCATATACATGCATGTGGACCTTCATACATGTATAGTAGAACTAGAGATAGGCACAAAATGAACTTTTTGTTTCGTTATTCGTTATTCGTT
Organism: Phrynocephalus forsythii; assembly: GCA_029282475.1. Lineage (NCBI taxonomy): Eukaryota > Metazoa > Chordata > Lepidosauria > Squamata > Agamidae > Phrynocephalus > Phrynocephalus forsythii. Next base: position 60,656,296 of record JAPFRF010000004.1, on the reverse strand, counting down.
TCATTAGGTAATGAAACAAATAACAAACTTGGCACTGAAAAAGGAACAAACCGAACAGAACCAAGAAAATTAGGTTCGTTATGTTTTGTTTTGTTAATGGCGGCGCACAATGAAATGAGCTGTTTTAAGTTAAAAAAACGTCCTGAATATTCATTTAAAAATCCAGTGATAATTAATTATTCTGCCTGATAATACCTGCCAGTGGGGTTTGGGGTCCTTAAAACATTCATTTATGTCTTTTCTCGCATCACGGTGTATTTTTTTTCCTTTAAGGGGAGTTAGGGCATCCATACAAAATGGCTGCCACATGTCTAATATTGATTTCTTGGGCATTTAAACACCTTGGACATCTGTAAAAGCCCAGTGAAAATTATTTATTCTGCCTGTTAATACCTGCCAGTGGGGTTTGGGGTCCCTAAAACATTCATTTCTGTCTTTTCTCAGATTGCAATGTATTTTTCCCTTTAAGGATGACAATAAATGGATGCCAGCCACATGCTTAATATTTCTTGGGTATTAAAAATGTGCAAGGGGATGAGGGGTGCTTAAAACATGCATTTATGCCTTTTCTCAGATCACTTTATTTTTTTTTAATTTTCTGGAATTTTTTGAGTCAATTCATAGCTTGCTTGAATTTATTTTTATTTTTATTTATCCTTATTTTACTATATCATGCATTGAGCACAGTCACATGGGTTAGCCATGTGATGGGATCATGTAAATTGTTGGACAACTTCAACCAATAGCATGCCCAGGTTGCAGTGGGAAGGTCTGGCAGCTCCAGAGGGCTCTTGCTCCCCCCAGACTTCCTTGCAGTCTGTGGTGGAGTGGAGTGGAGTCAGGTTGGGGTGGGATTGCTGTCTGCATCATTACTTTCACTTTAGGCTAGGCAGTTTGTTCAGTTCTATCAATTTATATATATTTTTAGTGTTTTCCGTCTGGTCTGGGGTGTTAGGGGATGCCCACATGTGGAAATGTTTTAATCGCACAAAGCGGGTAAAAACGAAAAACAAATAATGAAACAACGAAATGAATTTTTCACAAAAAATAACAAAAAATGAAATGAAACAAAACGAACTCCTCAATGAAACAAAACAAAATGAAATGCCATTTTTTGATTCATGCCCATCTCTAGTAGAAACATAGAATACTCACTAAGTTATTTGTTGTTATCAATTTTAATTGTGTTGACTGGGTGAGACACTTCAGTGAGGAATGTTCAAATCCCCAAAGATTCCTCAGCTTAATGTGAAGCTAAAACAAGGAGTACAAACAGTGTCCTGGTAAAATGCAGAAGTTATCGCTGCCTGAAACGGATATCTTTTCATGCAGAGAAGCAAAACAGCACAAGAGCAATTCTGGTATCTCTGTTGCTGAAAATTCCATGCAACAAATCAACAGCTGCTGTAATTTTGATCCATTCGCCTTACCTGCATTAAAACATCATTCTGAGTTGAATAATTAATTGTGCATTTTTCTTAATTTGCCTGAAATTATTTTCACATTCTTTTTTTTCTTCTTTTTTTTTGGTCTTGTGACAAAATACCTCACCCTCTTGCAAGTCAAACATTTTGCAATTCCCTGTCTTTTTATGTAAGGGCAAGATCAGAAAGGAGTTTGTTTGTAAGCATGTGTGTGCATGCAGGTACACATACACATGCATGCAGATGTGTTTTCATGTGCATGGCTGAAGAAAGCTGTGCTTTCTCATCAACATCACCCTATTTAGAATTTGGAATGCATGAAGTGTTACCAAGTATGCTCTCAGAATTCATATGTGAGCTCACACATCTTCCAAGGCAACACCTATAATGGATCTTTGAACTACGGCAACAGTGTGTCTTGACAAAGAATGGGCTTAGTACGTCACACTCAAACAGAGCTCTCCAGGGAGGAATTATTGAAGTAAAATGTATTCACAGTTCCTAAGATTAGAAAATAAAGGCTCAAAATGAGCAAACTCACATAGTTGACAGGGTTGAAAGGAAGGATCCTTCCTTAATCTACACACACACACACACACACACACACACACACACACACACACACACACACACACACACACACACACACACACACACACACACACACACACACAAGATAAATGTCAAAAATTACTTCTCCTTAGTCTCATTAGACTATCTTGGAGCTGTAAAGTGTTGGAATTCCAGCAGGGAGGATCAGCTGGAGGCCTCAGTCAGAGACAGAGTAAGAAAATCCTGATCCTAAACCTGAACAATTAATATGGCTGCTGTATGTCTTTTATATGGCTCTTATGCTGAATAGGGATCTAACCCCTTGTTAGTCATATGTCTTATTCTGTCCTGATATTAATCTTTGCTCATCTGGCTACATCAAAGACATGGGGCTGCAGTAATAGATTCTACCTCATCTCTTGCACATTTCTTTCTGCCAGGACTTCATGGGCCCATCTATAACACTCCCAGGAGAGCCCAAGGAAACCACAGAGAAGATCTAGGCTTACTTAAAAGGAGACAGATATATTGGCTAACTTATAACTAGAGATGGGCACAATCTCAAATAAGAAATGTAAAAAAAAAACCCCAACCACCATGAACCACAAGCCATCATGAACTACCAGTTTTCCAGTTCATGCCCATCTCAACTTATAACATGCATGTGTATCCAATATATTGGAATAGATGACATGCGAGTATTTATTTATTTTATTTATTTTAAATATTTTTACGCCCCTTTTCTCATTGGAAAAGTACCAAGGTGGCTTACAACAATGAGGGACAATATGCAGCCCAGAACATAAGACATATTCAAATTAAGAACATGGAATTAGAAGAGGCATCTTAGGACATTAAAAGGTAACATTAAGGCTACAAAGAGCATGCCAAAAGAAAAAATCCCATTATGAGGGGTGGAAAGTAAACATGGAAACATTGGTGTTGTTATGAAATCAGTCATTGCAGTCATTTGTGGTAATTCATATAAAGAGTATGAGAAGTCTGAGGACCCAATTAGTAAAGTAAACACTCTCTATCCATTTTTGTTTATCCATTTTTTTACCCAGCTTCAACACAAATATTTTGAAGCTGTGTCATACATTATGACTACATTATATCCTGAAGAGTGACAGAGGTGTATGAACTACTCCTGTACCACTATCCTGTCCTGATAAGTTCAGATACACACAACTGCAGTAATTTTTTTAGTGGTTTATGATAAGCAACATTTGCCTCCTGTTCGCTTTATATTCCTGAAACATACTACAGCATGCACATGCTTTGTAGATCTCTGAATCATGGGAACACTGAAGTAGATCTAGCTATACAAAATGGAGGACAAGAAATAAAAATAGAAGATAGCTCCTCTAAATGTTGGGTACAAAACCATCAAAATACCTGGTTCTTCCCAACATTCCTGCTTTTGAGAAGGCCATAGATATCTCCATACCTGCAGGATAGAAAGTCTGTGAATGTGTTTTACAACATGTTTTTTACACACAGCTTGGGTGCTTTTACATGCAGCTTGGCTTGATTATTTCTGGATATTGGAATGACATCCAATACCCATTTTATGTATTTATTCTTTCATTCATTGTACTACTACCATTCATAATCCTATTTTAAGTGTTTCTTGAAAGAAAAACAGCAGACCCCAAATGCCAGACACAATAAATTTCATTCTGAAGAACAGCAACACCACCTCTTCTATGCATACCAGATGGATAGTAGAACTGAAAGAGTAAATAAAATGTCAGCTGTGTAAAATGTTTGACTGGTTGTAACATTAAACTTAAATACCAAATGACTAATCAATACAATCAGCCTGACAACTCCTGAAGTTATAAATACTAACAAATGTTTGGTACACTACATGGATTCAAAAGCACTATTCTTACATTAGCTGATGAAAATACTTCCAAATTAAGATTTGTATCTACAAGTTACATTTGTGAAGAAAGGTTTGTAAAGATGCTTGTAGGGACAGAACACCCAAGTTCTGTCAGTCTTCCATCTATATCCCGGACACATATTTGCCCTCTCAATGCTGCTTCTGAGGACTGGAGAAAATCTTCAAAAGGGTGCAAAAACAGAGTGAATATTGAAAATCAAATGCTATATCTTGCTTAAGGAGAAGTGCTTTCCACTTACGCAAAGGAACTATTACGGACAGGGATGTGGAGGTATCTCAGGATTTGAAAGATTCTTGGTAGCACTGGCTGTCTCTACATACCAATACAGAAATATAAGACAAACACACACACACATATCATTTCTTTTCAAAGGCCCATGCAAAAGAACAAGAGACCTTACTTTCCCCCATTTAATTCATCTGGCAGAAATGGGAGGGGGGCAACCAAGAACCCAGAATTTATATTCCTGACTAAAATATCAGAGGAATATCTTGAGGTCATGTCTACAGCAAATATCCATGCCCATCTCTTTTCTATTTCTATTCATCTGTTTTATGTTATTATTGTTGTAATTGGTATTAACTCTCTGGATCCCCACAACAGTTTAAGAAGGTTAGGTGGTTGTGGGGGAGTAGATTTCTTCTAGAAGCAGAACTGCCCCCACCCAATCAATACCTAGGAAACACTAGAGGGAAAGTACATCTTCATCGTCTAAAGCCCTTATTTCTAATATCATCCAGAGTAGGGATGGGCATGAAATGGAAAAACCATGTTCCAATTTGTTCTGTTTCATTCTGTTTCATACCCCCACATTTTGTTTTGTATTGTAATGCATTTTTTCAAAAAAACTAATTACTTACAATACAAAAACTAAACAAAATGAATCCCCCATGGCACCAGTGCTCTAGCTGGTGTGGTGGGAGATTCAACAGTCTCCTTCCAACTGCCTCCCAGCTGCTTTTGATAGCTCGATCCCAGTTGGGAGGCGGGTGTTAGGAGGAAAGGAGCAACCAGCCAGAAGTAAATTACCTGCCTGACTGGTCCTTTCTCCCCTGCCACCCCCTCCTCCCGGGGGTGTGTTTTAGACGGGGAGTGTTGTGGGTAGTGGGGCCAGAGCTTCAATTTACCACTACTTCCTTACTTCTTCCTTGTGATCCCCACCTACCAGCTGGGACTTTTTTGATCGGCTGGGGTTTGGAGTGGGGAACCCCTCCCCCCACAACCTGACCTGTCAAGAACTTTCAGCTGGGAGGTGTGGGAGGAGTGAAAGTCCCTCCTCTGCCTTCCCAGCTGGGGATTTTTGATAGGTCAGGTTTGGAGAGGGGGGCACCCCTCCCTCACATACACCCCAGCTGTCAAATAGCCCCACCTGGGAAGCGGCAGGAGAGGCAAAAGGCAAAATAGAGTACCAAGGGGGAAAACCTGCTCTGTTCAGCCTTTCGCCCCTCTCCCCCCCCACCTCCAAGTTGGGACTTTTTGACAGGTTGGGGTGGGGAGGAGAGGTGCACCCCCTTTCCAAACCCCAACCTCTCAAAAATCCTCAGCTGGGAGGTGGGGCGCTCAGAAAGGAGTGTTTTTCCCCTCGCTGCTCCTGTGCTGGGGGTATGGAGGCAATTAGGGAATTAATACCATAAACTCCACAGTCCCAGCACACCTTGCCAATTAACTACCCCCAGCCCCTTTAGAGCTTCATAACTAAGTCCGCCTAGGAAAAAAACCCTTCTAATTGGAATCATATGGGAAGCAGCGGCAGCGCTATTTCTGACCTGATCAGCTTCCAATTCCAATTAGAAGGTTTTTTTCCTAAGAGCTCACCCTTTGGAGCTTCATAACTCAGCTCCCTGACCCCCAGATCTTTCCAAATTTCAGGGGCTTTCAGGGAAGAGCTTGAGGAAGCTCCACTGCCATTTTCTTTAGAACAAATTGTTTCATTCTAGATGGGAAATGGTGTTTTGTTAAATTTGTAATGAAACACTGCTTCCCTGTTTCATTTCTTTTCATTTCATCTTGTTAGCTAACAAAACTACAAAACAGTGTGTGTCCCTTGGGTCCCTTTGGGGAGAAAGGCAGCATAAAGATAAAGTTCTTATCATCATCATCATCATCATCATCATCATCATCATCATCATCATCATCACAGTAGACAAGATAACTATGCTGGATTTTGTATTACCAATCACTAGTCGAACGCTTCCCAAGCGTTTAGGACTATGTGATGTATCGGTGAATTATGCAAACAGATCCCAGTAAGGTGGCTTTCTGCAGCTGACTGATGGTGACTTTGTCAACTCCAATTTCTTCTAAATACTTGCATAGCTCTTTAGGCACCACACCCAGTGTGCCGATTACCACTGGGACCACCTGCACAGAGTCTCTGAAGTTCAATTTTCAGATCCTGATATCGGGTAATTTTTTCAAGTTGTTTCTCAGTGACTCTACTATCACCAGGTATAGCAACATCAATGAGCCACACTTTTTTCTTCTCCACAATCACAATATCTGGGGTATTATGCCCCAAAACCCTGTCTGCCTGTATTTGAAAGTCCCAAAGTAATTTTGCATGCTCATTTTCAATCACTTTTTCAGGCAGATGATAGTTCTGACACAAATTTGTTGTTGTTGTTGTTGTTGTTGTGTCATTATATCACACATCCTTAGCACCACATTAAATCACAAAGCTCAAGAACCACTTATTCAAGTCCAGAAACTTTCTTCTAAAATATAATCACTTTCTTCTTCTTCTTCTTCTTCTTCTTCTTCTTCTTCTTCTTCTTCTTCTTCTTCTTCTTCTTCTTCTTCTTCTTCTTCTTCTTCTTCTTCTTCTTCTTCTTCTTCTTCTTCTTGTTTTTGTATGGTGCCCATCCCTAATCCAGACCATTTTGCCTTTCTGTATGCAAAGAGAGTCCATTGACCAGCACTTGGTCCAGGCTCAAGGTCCCACCCATTTGGAAAGAATCAACTAGCATTTACACTTGTCAAAAAGCAGGCCTGACAATTACTTTGTGCTTGGTTGAGAAGTGGTTAACTGAGAGAAAATGGAGTCAGCTTCTGAAATTTTCCCTTGCTTGATGTCTCTTTGTGAATGGCATTGAACATAAGAAGATATCCTGTAGTCTGCAGTCCATGGCCTGTTAGGAACTGGGCTTCAAAGTTTCCTGTGAGGCCCTGTGCATGGGGGGGGGCTTTTCCTCCTCCACATACCTGTTGCAACTGGCTTTGTTTTGGTTGCAACAGAACTAGGACAGGGAGAAGTTGCATGCATGTCTGAGAAGTCCTACACACACACGGGCATGCACCCAAGAAGAAGCCTTGTCTTCTCACTGGTCCTAAAAAAAGGTTGGGGTTGGCTATTTTAGATGAGAGGTTCCCAATATTGGTTAATCCAGGTGTTCTCAGGCTACAACTCCCAGAACCCCAGGCCAGCACATCTAATGATAACAGCTTCTAGGAACTGCAGTCTATGAACACTTACCCAAAGTTGGGAACTATTGCTTTAGACCAGGAGTCGGGAACCTCCAGCTCTCCAGATGTTTTGTACTGCAATTCTCAGAATTCTGAGTCTGTATTGCTAAATTGCTAATTTCACAGGTGCATCTCAGAAGAACACATGAAAGGACCTTCTCTGTTGCTGCTCACAGACTCTGGAACTCCCTCCCACTGGAGGCCAAGACAGAAGCAGGCAAAGACCTTCCTGTTCAGACAAGCTTTCCCTGAATGAGAAACTGTGACTTTTATATGGGTTACCATACATGATTGACTGAGTTCATAAGAACACCAGTGTTTTCATGTTTACTTTCCAGGACTCATAATGGAATATTTTTCTTTTGGCATGCTTTTTGAAGCTTTAATATTACCTTTTAATGTTCTAAGATGCTTTCTCATTCCGTTCTTAATTTGAATATGCCTTACATGTTCTGGGCTGTATACAGTGGTACCTCTACTTATGACCGGCTCTACTTACAAGCAATTTGACTTACGAGCACTGCTCTCTGCTCCACACTACAGCTGACTTTGACAGATCAGACCTGTCAAAGTCAGCTGTCAGTGCAGAGCAGAGAGCAGCGTTTGCTGCCCATCGCCACCTCGTACTTCTTGATTGATCCATATCTGCAAAAGAGATCAAAGCAACCAAGAAGAAGGACAAGGTGGCACCTCCCTTCCAACCTGTTGGAGCCTTACAAACATGCACCAGCGATTGGTTCATGTTCACATGACTCGGATCAGTTGGGAGGGAGGCACGCCTTGGCAACCTCCTGGGCTGGCATTTAAAAAAAGATCTTTGAACAGCCCAAGAGGTTAGCAAGCCAAGCAGCAGTGGTGGATCAGATTGGCTGTTGGAACAGCCTTCCCATAGGAATGTATGATGTTCCCTCTGGAACGGATTAATTGATTTTCAATGCATTCCTATGGGAATCCACTGATCTACTTATGGATTTTTCTACTTATGAGCATGCACTCAGAATGGATTAAATTCGTAAGTAGAGGTGAATTGTCCCTCATTAGTGTAAGCTACCTTGGGTCCTTTTTTAAAGGAGAAAGGTAGGGTAAAATGCTCTAAATGAATGAATGAATGAATGAATGAATGAATGAATGAATGAATAAATAAATAAATAAATAAATAAATGTGGGTGCTGTGGTCCAAAACATCTGGAGGGCCAAACATTTGCCATCCCTGCTTTAGACCATCTTGAAAACTGGTGCGGGTAGCATCAACATTCTGGATATCCTTTGTTAATATAAAATTTGGCAACTTTTTTCCCTGCTGGAACAGAAGCACAATATTATGCCATAATATCAGCCCATTCCTTATGTTTTGAATAGTGGATACTCAAGCACAATATCCCATATTAATGAACCTGAGGTTTTTGATGAATTGCACTCATTATGGACCTGCCTCAGTATTTCTTCATTTCTTCATTCCCATTACCGTTACGAAAGCATTTTAGCAATGTGATTGTTGTTTGATTCACTACTCCTTATGCATTCCTGGCTCTTTCTTTCTGGAAAAAAGTTATAAAGAAGGAAAGGACTGGAATTAGAAAAAAAGGAGTATTGATATACCATCAGATTATTGTTATTCCCCCTCCAAAGAGAGGGGAAGAGTCAGAAGAAAATCTTGTTGTTGTTGTTGTTGTTGTTGTTGTTGTTGTTGTTTGTTGTTGGGGGGCATTATTCCTTAGTTCCTTTGTTACTACCCATAAACACATTACCTCCATTTTTTAAACTGCTGACATGCTCTGACAGTTTGTTTATTGCAATTATGTCTTCACAACTGTAGCTTTGTTTTGCAATGTATACATTTTCACATAGGTTTTTGATTTTATATGAGATTGTCATCTTCCTTCTTTGAAATTAAAGAGGTTTGGGAGCTCTGCAGATGGCCAAGGAAAGCAGTTTGGTGTGCTTCCTCTTGATGATAACACTCCCCCAGCCTTACTGTATTTAACAAATTTCATGAGCACTGTTAAATTAAGAAATATATTTTATTCTTCAAATTCTCCTGACAAGACCTATGCATGCACATGCACATGCGTACAGAGAGAGAGAGAGAGAGAGAGAGAGAGAGAGAGAGAGAGAGTCATTGGAATAAAAGAAGCTTACATCAATAAAGATTAATATTACAGCAAGATGACTTTGGTAAATGTCACAGAGACATTCATATAATAAAAAAACTATTCGCAACAGTTAATAATGATGACTCTCATATGTAAAGTAAAAATGAATGACAATTAACTCTCTGCCAAAAAATTCTGTTAATATTATTACTGATCAAAACTAGCAAACAAGACCATTTTCAGATGATGAGGATTAATATAAAGAAGAGAATATCTGTAATATGACAAAGTTAGAGGAAATCAAAGAATTGGATTGGACCTGGGAAATACATTGGTCTTATTAAAACATGTATGACCTATCTGCAATTTAATAATCAGTAAAAAAAAGGTAATTTGAATAAGTACCTCTGGACCATAAGTGATGGTTTCATAAATTTAGCTCTATTCATTTAAATATTAATTCTGTACAAGGCACAAAAAAAAAATGCACTTCTGTCATGAGTCATTTTCTGACAACCTCCTAAAAATCCAACTGTTTCCAGCCAGAGCATATGCATTTTTTTAATGAAGCGCATGCTTGTGTTCTACATGCATAGTTCCTTTATCAGGCACACCTCAGATGCTGATTTAGACTAACATTTTAATTTACACAAATTCCTGCTCCAGGTGTGTGTCTTCCCTGTATAAGCAATTGATAATTCTCCTACAATAAAGATAGATAGGAGTGGAACACAAATAAAAGACTATGAAAGGCTCTGTCAAATTCCATCATGGGTCTGAGTTTCCAGGGACAAGAGCATAGTGGTGACGGGAAATGATCAGTATTCTGATTCCTTTTACTTTAAAATGTTTTTAAACTTATTTATCCATGTGAAGATGTTTCTGCTACAAAGGAGCTGCATTTTAATCAAGATTTTATTAACATACTTTGTATTAAACACTCATTTCAAATTTCAAATATAGATACATATCCAATATAACACAGAAAATTCAAAAATTGGTATTTTGCTATGGGCATTCTCCTAAAGGTAGAATGATACTTATTGTAATGTATTAATAACAAATTGTGAAAGCACTTGCAAAGGTGAAATTGAACTATTGGATTTGATACTTGTGTAAGGATAAAAACCAGTCAACTACAGTGGACCGTCGTATGACAAGAGTTTTGTTTAACAGAAAAATCTGCTTAAAGAAAAAATTTCCAGAGATAGGGGGAAATCACTTAACAGAATCGCCTATGGGGTGAATCCGTACAATAGCAAAACAGTCATGATTAGGGATTAATCCATTTTCAATGCATTCCTGTGGGAAATTTGTACAAAGGAAAATTTGCTTAACAGAATTTCATTTGGAGGGAATTAATTCCTTTATACATGGTACCACTATATTTTAAAAGGTGATAAACACAGACACCATATTTAAACTGTCCTTAGAATTTGGTTAATTAGTAAAAACCTTCCTAAAAAGACAGTTATTTGCCTACCAACTGAAAGGCAATAGAAAGGGGCTGTCTGGTTTTCCATGAAACCTCAAAATAGCCATTAAGCCCACACTGTTTCATATCCCCACCAAGCACAGCTGTGAAAGTGGTGGAACCAAAAGAATATGCTAATCTTAGGATGTTAAAACCAGGGAGGCAAAAAAAAATCAGGTAATTTCCTTCATATAGCCAAGTCATTAAGGTCTTTATACTTTAAAACCAGCAGTTTGAATTGTGCCTGAAGGTAGATTGATAGCTACTAGAGATGGGCATAAAATGAAAATGAAATGTTGTTTCATCATTTTGTTACATAGCAACTTGTTTTGTTATGAATGAAATGCAGTGAAAGACAATGTTTCGTCAAGAAGTGAAATGAAACACCATTTTTGGTTTCAGGAAAAAAAAAGATTCATCCTTGTGGTGAGTGGCTTCTTTGTCCACCCAGCCCGGAAATAAAGAGGCAAGACACTTTGTGGGATTAAAATTGGGCCACAATTTATTGATATGAATTCACTCAATTCAACAGTTAAATGTCCCTAAAACAAGGGGGCCTGAATGTAGTGCAAGCGTATCAGTTAATGATTCCTAATTTTATTAGAAGGGCACTGCCCGCTTGTTCAGCACCCTCCCAAAACCTGCAGTCTGGGCAGCCGTCATTCCTAATATTTGAACCTATTTATACCTAACACCTAATGTTCCTATTTTACTAATCGATTTACTAATTCATATTGAGGGATACCGGCTCAATAAGGGTATATTATTCAGTAACTTTCACCTGAATTAAATTTACTACTTGCACTACCTGCCAATTGTGACCTGTTATAAACCTCTCCTTAGCCTTAAAGAGAATTGGGTGGGTGAAAACACACTGCCACTCTGGTCCAATGTGAATGGAAGCAAAAAATTGCCATCCAGCCCTTTCGCAACCAACTAATCTCATTCTCTTCTTAGAGAGAGAGGGAGGGAAGATGGCTGGGTCAAAAAAGAGACCTCTCACCATGTGGCAAGCCTTATCTAACCTACTACTCCTGCAAGCAGCCCCATAGGCTGCACACACATGACATCAACCAGGCAGGCAGGCAAAGCCCCTCCCAGCACTATGGCTGATCGAAGCTACCATTTTTGATTCAGCTGTCTTGAGAACAGGAGGTTTATTTTTAAACTGATTGTTTTCCTTCCCTCTCCATGCTGCTTAGCTGTTGATGAGCTTGCTTATCTCTGATCTCGATCTGCAGTGCAGCTAGCTATGACTTGGAGCTCTGCTGTCTGTCTCTGGGCTGCATCAGGACATCCATTTTAGGATGACGAGGCTGATCGGATCGCATCTCCCTTTCCTTTTCCTTCCCTGTGCTGTGTCTGTGTCTGTGAGTTTATTTAACCTGATTGTTTTCCTGACTAGGTAGGAGGTTTATTTTTATATTTCTCTTCCTTCCCTCCCTGCGCCGATCAGCTGTTGAGCTTATCTCTCCAATCACAAACTGTGGTGCAGCTGGCCATTAGGTTTCCTGTGGAGTGGGAGCTATGCTTGTTTACAGAGGTTCAATGTTTGAAAGCAAATTGATTTGATGGATTACTGAGGGTCTCTGATTTAAAGCTATTTAAACTCAGCCAGTGGGCTCCCTGTTAAATTAGAAAAGGAAAGCTCCTCTATTTATAGCCTTACAAATTGTTTTGTTTCATTTTGTTTGATGAAAATTCTTTTGAAAAATTGTTATTAATGAAACAAAACGAAGACTGATATGAAACAAAAACACTATATTTCCGTTTCATTCTCAAATTGCCACTGAAGTTGTAACAATGGATTTCTATTCTATTCAGCCATCTTATCTGCAGAAGCTTTAATTCACTGAGGAACCTGAAAATAGCCCTGTGGAAAGTCCAAATGGGGTATAAATAAATGGAGTGATTCTTACCTTTGAATTCTTCTTTGATTGAATTGTAAATTGAAGACTTCAATGGACCATGAAATATGTACAGGTAAGCCTCATGTGGTCTAACATTCACCTTTTAAAAAGAATAATTTGTTGTTTATATGAGATCCTAAAACTCATTCCATATTTTAAAAAGCATCCTGGATACCTCTGTAAAAATCCCAACCCATTTCAGGTCAGAAAAGTAAATTCTGAAATGAGAAAATCATAATCATTTTCCCTTTGTTTGAAAAGTTTGACTTCATTGTAAAAACTAAGAACATTAGAAAAAGGTTTAAAAATATTACTTGAAAGATACTCAGCTAAAAAAAAAAAAAACTTTACCCACAAAATATATAGAGTGTAATTATCCTTTATGAGCCATAAACAAGGTTTTAAAATATAGGGACTATTAAAACACACCATGAAATAGATTTTTAAAATATTGGCTTTTACTCTAAATATATAAAAAGCCAACTAGCATACAACACCAACATGGTTTATTCCTTCTCTTCTCTCCTTTAAATCAGCTTATATTTATATTAGTTTATACTCTTTCAGGAAAAGTGTGGTTAAAAACATGAAGTGTTGACTATTTCTCTAACTAATGAAAATGCTCACAGGCAAAAGGGTGTTCATAGTGAGTATTTTTGGCTGTCAATGGCTGCTCATTATCTGCCATTATAGCTACAGCTAGCTAATGTCACTTTTACCTGTTTGTCCTTGCTAATTATCATATTTATTACTGTGGCATTTCAAAGCAATTTCTTTATTATCAGTGTGTTCTTCTGAGCAATGTGTCTTAAGTATCCATTTTCTTTGATTAAACTACCTAGCTATGATATTTGTGTCTCCTTGTGATAATAGTAAAACTTAGAAACATTGACTCTTGTAAGTATGAAACATTTGGAAAGTTCACAGTCCAATTAAGCCTGCTGTTAGGAGATACCTAATCACAGATTGTAGCAAACTTAAAAGAAACATTTTCTGTTTTCCCCATAGCAATCACATTCCCAAGAAGCACAGTTAGAATGAATTATCTAAATTAGTAAATGAACTGAGCATTTTTGGCAGCTTCCTTTTTTTAAAGCAAGGGTTTTTATGGCTTTTTTGCTGCTTTGAAACTTACTGAAATCAAAACAGCATCTTAAAGTATGTTATTTCTAAATATAATATTTTTTTCTGCATATTTTTGGTGTAGAGAAATAAGTTTATGCAACAATTCCACTTGCTTGATTTTATAGTTTTTAAATTAACATATAAGATATGATTAAAATATGTGGATGGAATCAGTATAACAGGTGTTAGACAAAATATCACAAAAGTTTAAAACATCGTTCCTCAAAGACATTTAGGGGAAAGGTTTTGGGTTGCGTTAGTGAAAATTATTCACAAAAATGAAAATAATAATTTTGTTTTAGATACATGAAGGAAGACCTCAGTCACATTTACACAAACAATTTTACCTTTTTTCCATACACAAGTATGGGCAGCCACTGAGTGGTTGGTAGCTGGAGGTAGTAGGAAAGGGCAACCCCAGCTCCTGCACAGATGGTAGTGCTTCCAGAGAAGGAGGACAAAGGCAGCACATGACATAATATGAGTGGGGCAGTCAGTCGGGGAAGAGAAAGAACATGCAGCAGCACTTGTGGTGCCACATGGCTGTATTCATACAAAACGGGCCACATTAATTCAAGCCCATCTCTATTTTCTATCCATTGCTATTCCTAGCCTTCTATGGAAGATGCAACCCAAAAAGACACCATGGTCATTGGTACTGAAAGCTTTGAGAATCCAGCAGAACCAACAGGAACACATTTATCCATCCAGTTCCCAATGTAGATGTATTGAAACCTACCAAAATTTGGGTGACTAAACTATAATCACACTCAGTGGGATTTATTTATTTATTTGTTTATTTATTTAGAATATTTTTACCCCACCTTTCTTCTTGGAAAAGGACCCAAGATAGCTTACAATAATGAGGGACAATATACAATCCAGAACATTTAAGACATATTTGAGTTAAGAACAGGGAATTAGAAGAGGCATCTTAGAATATTAAAAGGTAATATTAGAGTTACAAAGAGCATGCAAGAAGAAAAGAAAAATCCATTATGAGGGGTAAAAAGCAACAAGGAAAATTAGTGTTCTTATGAAATCAGTCAATGCAATCATATATGGTAATCCATAAAAATTCACATAATAGATAGTCCCTCATTCAAGGAAAGCTTGCCTGAAGATGAAGATCTTGCCTGCTTCCAGAAAGACAGCAGAGATGGGGCAGTCCTGGCCTCCAATGGGAGGGAGTTCCAAAGTCTGGGAGCAGCAACAGAGAAGGCCCTTTCATGTGTTCTTATGAGACACACCTGTGAAGGTTACAGGATGGAGAGAAAGGCCTCTCCTGATGATCTTAGCACCTGAGCAGGTTCATATTGTGATATTCGATCTTTGAGGTAGATTGGACCCAAGGTCACAGTTGTGGCCAGGAATGCATTTGAAAAATTAAAACTAGTGCACCAGTTACACCCATTTCTTGAGAAACCTGCTCTGGCCACTGTGACACATGACCGAGTGCAGTGTTGGCAAACCTATGGTACAGGTGCCAAAGGTGGCACTCAGAGCCCTTTCTGTTGGCACTCAACATTGCCCCTTCACAGCCACCTGTATTCAAGTTAAATTGCTGTATTGGCACTTTGCAAACAATTAGTGGAATTTAAATAGCAGTTTGGGCACTCAATCTCTAAAAGGTTTGCCATCACCACCCTAGGGAGCTCCTGGCAGGACCACTATAATGCACTCTATGTGGGGCTACCAATGAAAAGTCTCAAGAAACTTAAACAAGTCCAGAACGCAGTAGCCAGAGTGCTGACTGGGGCAGGTTACAGAGATCACATTAAACCCCTACTAAAGCAGCTCCACTGGCTGCCAGTCAGCTATCGGGCACAATTCAAGGTGATGACCTTAACCTACAAAGCAATTATTTGATCCATTCTTTAGGTGTAGTTTGCATGTCCTGAGAAGCCAGTGCTGAACTCAGCAGCTTTTATTCGGCAACAACAGCATCAGCAGCTTACAACACAACCCATACCTACTTTTCAGTCCCAAACAAAAAATAAAGAGATGACACAAAAATATTGGGATTTAAATTGGGCCACAACTTTGTTAAATCTTTTTAAATCTGTAAATAAAAGGGGGCCTGCTGTAGTGCAAGTAGACACAGCCTGTATTACCTTGATCTTCAGGCTTTGTGTAATTTTGGTGAGTTCCTCCTTGGAAACATGCTGTTGTGCTTACTCCTCCAGGACAGCCGGAAACCAATTTAATCACAACCTCTTGTCTTTTTACAACTCGGCTAATGCTACCCTGAACTGTTGCCCTTATCATTAAAAAGCTGACTCATTTTCCTTAGTGGTACAAATAATATGAACTCACCTAGGACCAAAATTATTGCACTACCTGCCATTGTGACCGGGATGTATAAAAAGGGCCCTGCCTAACCCAAGCAAGAGAATGTGATGGGCGAAAACACACTATCAACCAAGGGCAATAGGATGATAGTCAAAAATTCCCATCCGTCCCCTAAGCGACCAGCTACTCTCATTCTCATTGCCTCTAGGGTGGGTGGGAGGGATGCTTGCAAACAGCAAAGAGAATGTGTGCTCTGCAGCGATCCCTTTTAATAAAAAAAAAAAAAGCTATGAACTGGCATAGTGCTAGATTGATGCAGCACTAAAACAGACACAAATTGGGGGGGGGGGTTGTATTGGCAGGATATCCTGCAATCCCAAGCTCTGTTGTTCCCAGCAGATACTATTTACCCCAACACAGGCAATCACACATGCCAAATTAAGTAAAACAAAGTGCTACAATACTCAATATAAAAATAAAATAAAAACAAAACAACCCACCCACTTACCGTCTGAAAAAAATGCACAATTAGCCATATGCCATATAGATTGATATTTTGTATTCAACTGAGATAGTGCCAATATTTCAATGTGTAGTTGTGCCCTGGGTTTGGTTGATGAAGCATCTCCCAGGATGCAGCCCTTTAACAGCAGGCAGAGAGGAGACCTTTGAAAAGCAAGCTTTTGATGCAGTGGTGATCATCTCAGCAGCAGAGCCATAATCTCAATGAGAAGAAGCTATGGCAGCTACAACAACCTTCATGGAAATGTTGCAGCCGACAGTAATCTCACCCAAATTCACAGTAGCAATGTGGCAATTGCTGCAAAAGCCAATGTAGTCCTAGTGTGAAAGCTGAAACATTAACAACAATAATAGCAGTGGCAGCTACTATAGTTGTAATGCAAAAACACAAACATTCATTGTTTATGTTGTGATATTGATGGGATAGGGCACCAGTGGTGTGATGAATTCTAGAAAATTCATCTTTTGCTATGCTATATCATCTGCTATAATCTATTTGAAGTCTGGTTGGGAAAGAGACACTGACTTCCTTTGTAATTAACAGGTCGGTGCCAAGTCTAATGGGATAGTAAATGTTTCTTGTATAATGGTCTAGAGATAAACAAATGATATGTTTTTCCCATCATCAAAATGTTCCTGTGTTGTTGTAAAGAGCAAAATGTTTCTCGTTGTTGTAAAGAGCAAATTGAAGGAACCTTACAATGTCTCTCCTGCATATCAAAAACTGCCTTCACAAAGGATATCTATGAGGAAGAAACACATGGGTGAGATCCCCAGGTTTTATAATACCTTCCCTGTATATCAAACAGGTCCCTGGGCTTCAATAGGGTTACAATCAGATGGCAAGCGGATTGCTTCTGTCAACTAAGGAATCCCCCTGTCAAATAAACATCCTATTCAGGTGATTGAACACTTTAGATCAATAGAAAATGCATAGCCTTTTGTCCACTATCAAAGGGAAAGTCTTTACTCGTGGTTATGCTAATTGATGGCAAAGAGCCTATACTTCCCTGATCTTAGTTTACATTTCTGAAAGAACAAAGACAGGTCCTGAAGATTTTGGGTCTATAACAATGGGGCTACTCTAACCATAGGGAGACAGAGCTTTTGTGATAGCCTGCAGCCATGTGACTTCCGTGCGATGCTGGCTTGCAGCCAGAGACAACAGCAGAGATATTTTCCTTTCACGATGTGAGTATATTAGACAAATTAGCTAGCTTTCTTTATTGTCTATCACAGGGTGGCCTTAATTTTACCCTATTTCCTGAAATTGGTTTTTATATTTACTCTGCAAGTTTTGCCTTAGAAATTTTGCCTTTGTTCTGTTAATGCTCCAAGAATCTGTAACTCTTGTCAGGACAATGCTGACAAAGAGAGATTCCTGTGTTTATGCTTATTTTTTAAAAAATAAAGTTCTTTCTTTACCTTTTTAACCAGAATCTGTGTTGTGCCTGAGAGGAGAGTTTATTGCTAAAATTAACCAGAGCCTCAAGCCAAGGCTACATGCTACTGACTTTGCTGTGAGCACAAGTTTTCTTTTGATTGAAATCTATGGGACCTGGGGCAGTTCACTAGCAGTTCTGAGGCTCCCAGACTGAGGGTATTTCCAAGGAGACAATCCCCCCTTTTACTGGGACATAGCAGGAGTCAGCTCACCCTCCCAGCATAAGCTGTGTCGCTAGTCTAAATCGCGGGATCTTCTGGAATAATCCTGCAGGTGTGCCAGCCCCAAATTGTTTCATTTTTGGTGGCAGCGAAAACGGCATGTGCAAATGCCCCGAAGGCATCACAAGTGGAACTAAAGGGAAAAATCCATGTGGCCCACAGTTTGTTTATCTCTAGACCATTGTACAAGAAACAGGCAGTAACAGTGTATGATTTTTTAAACATCAAGAACTCTTCTGCTACAATTGCCCCTGCTAGAATTCTGGGGGCTTTAGCTCCTCCTCACAAGCCCTCTTATGTGTTTGATATAACTCACAGCTGGTGTATAAATGAGAACATATCCCTTCATTTCCGATTTCCTAGGCAGAAGAACTGGTTGGGTGAGGCTAAACTCTGTAGTGCTACAAAGCATTAGGGGGATTTTAGCTTCCTGAAGTGAATCCTGAGTAGAGCATAATAGGTAGGTAGACTAAACTGTTCCTAATGCCTCACAGTGCAATAGAACATAGCTATATTCAGCCAGTTCCTTGACCTCAGAGAGATTTTGTTTTATTTGTGTATCAGCTGCAACAAGCTATATCAAATGCCTGAGAAGGCTTCAAGGTGTGCTAAAGGAGGTGGCGAAGGGCAGGACTGGACAAAAGTGCATAGACAAGGGGAAGAACAGTGTGTGTGAGCTGGTAAGTGAAGAACCCAGCAGGGCAGGATGGAAGAAGGGGACATGCAGCACCTGTGGTGCTGTGCTGACGAAGCACGGCCTCCCCTGGAACAAAGCAATTTCTGCCCATCTCTAATCCTAACCCTAGTAACCAGAAGGCTAAAAGGCCTGTGACACCCATACTTCTTGCTCAGTTCTCCTTATATCAGAATGTCCCATTTCCCCCCCACCTTGACTACCTGCAAATGCTAGTTAACTGGATTCCCCCCCCCCCGTTAAGCCAGCTCAAATAATTTATGTATGATAAACTGGAAAATAATATACCCAATTAGTTCCTGGCACAGTAAAATTTCATTGAATGAATGACTTGGAGGGAAGGGGTCTTTATCCTGCTTTGTGTGCCCCTTGTAAAATTTGCACTTTGTGTTTAACCTTTAAAGGCTGAATGCTATTGCTTATGACTGTAGCTATATAGAAGACTGATGGCATATTGTTGTACCTAATGAAATGTAAAATTGCCTTTTGAAATAAACAGAAGAAAAAATGTTAAATTGTTTTTTCCTTCTAAGAAAAAAGCAGAATGTTGACTATGGACCTTTCCTCCACAGGCATAAATGAGAATGTGTTCTGTAGAATGGTTTGTCCTTGATTGCAATTGAAGGCACCTGTTGGGTATCTCTTATTCTTCTATGCAAACAGGAAAGGTATTTTCATTCGTAGCACAAAATGTTGCTTCTTCAGACTCAGTTTAGCAACAAATATATTTGGGTTACTGAAACTAAAGAGATATCCCCCCCCCCCAGATTGAGCATCAAATTGCAAACCCATAGAATATCTATGATAATATGATAGCATTGTTAAATAGCTTGGATATCCACTTTGCCTATTAGGCCACATATTGCACATAACCATTCCATTCCTGAAGAAGTTGTAGACACTTGGAGAATGATGGTAATCACTTCTAAATATTGGGAGTGAGGGATATCACTCATGCAGCCCACAATTTGGTTTGTTTTTGCAATAGTCTCATGGCAGTAATGAAAATGAAGGCACTGCCATTCAGTTTTGCATCAAGGTTACTGTATCTATAACTGCTTTCAAATTACCCCTAATATCCGCTGCAAAACACTTGCAGATCCGGAGCATAAAATTGTTTTCCCACCAGCAGCGGACTTTAAAAAAATAAAGTATTTTTTTAAAGTCCACACCCACTTAAGCGCTCCCCAGTGCACTTTACAAATGCCTGGTCTTCGGAGGTAAAAAAAATTCCAATGTGGATTGTAAAGCTGTGGATGCCGGACTCTCCTCGCCTTCTGTTTGCTTTTGTTGACCCCACCACCCCTTTAACAGACAGGAATCCCTACGGGGCTGCTCCAATGGCAGATGGAGGTGAGCAGAGGTGATCCTGCATTTTTTTCTCCCTTTTTTCCTCCCTCCCCTCATTGCAGACAGAAGCAACAGAGTGCGGAAGGGTGGGAACACAGGAAGAGGAACAGAACCCACATGATATTTGGCCGGGGGATCTTAGGGGTCATTTGAAAGCAGCCTTTGTAATTCATGACTGATTGAGTTCAGTCATAGAGAATAGCGTGGGTCAGATTTTTAAAACTGGAAGAAAAGGGATTTACAATATTTGAATGAGGGAACAGCTTAAGTTCATTCTAAAGTTTTGCAAAGAGAACCTAAACTATTTTTGCTTCCCTGATGATGATGAGTATGCTACAGGGTGTAAGATAAGAAAATATGTGCAGAGTAAACAAGATATTTTAATGACTTGCCTTAGACCATTTTAACAGAATGTATAAAGTCAGAATCCATAGAAAATCTTGAAACTTCTTCCAATAACACATTTTCCCATTAACATGTAAGCTACCATTGCTTCAAAATTGTGCATTGGAACTCATTGTTCGTTTACTCACTCTAGGTTTTCGATGAGCTACATTCTGAAGGGGAAAAAAATATATTGAGATGAAATCATCTGCTGCTAGAAATGAGGTGTGTCAGAGTTTTACCACCAGCTCTATCTTTATCTCTTTAGAGTTAGAGTACGTCCCACTGTGTTCATTGTGGCTTAGTCCTGCATGCAAAGAAACAGCAAGAATGAAAACAGAAAAAAGACAAATCACTTGGATTGTATTATAATCATAATCATAGAATTACAGAATAGGAAAGGAAAACAACGTTCATTAAGTCCAGCCTTTAGCTGATGTTTGAAATCCACAGTTGCAACCTGTTGGTGGAATTTGATGGTTTATTTTCTGCTTCATACAAAAGCATGAAGAAATCTGCCCAGTCTCACACCTCCCATGGGAGAGAGAAAATGACCAGCCTGGGTTAAGATGGACACACACAAACACACACACACACACACACACACACACACACACACACACACACACACACACACACACACACACACACACACACACACACACACACACACACAGAGAGAGAGAGAGAGAGAGAGAGAGAGAGAGAGAGAGACAGACAGACAGACAGACAGACAGACAGACAGAATATGTACTATATTAGATATGCATAATTATTTTCATCATGTTGTTGCATCAACACATGTCTGTTATCAGATAGCAGAAAATGGAAGAGAGGGGAAAAGCAGTTGACAAAGAAAACAACAGGAAGGATGGAGTATTTCAATGATTCTGTGATATGAGGGGGGCCTCTAAGTTTAGTAGCAAGAACAGAACATGTTCTTCATGGACATCCATTGCTAAAGGAGAAATATGCTGGAGCGTTGTTTTTTTACAAAACAAGAGGCCTAAGAGATGGCCCTGCTGCCTTTGTCCAAGTGCCTCCATAATTCACCACTTTTTCATTTTGCCTATTCCCAAAGTTTAGTCATAATCTCTTTTCATGTAATTTGCAGATATTAACTGAGATTCTATCCCAGGAACTACAGAAAACAAGATTGCTCCTTTTTTGATGTGACAGCAATTCAAATATTGGAAGACACTTATTACAGTAGTTCTTGCCTTCTCCATTTCATTTATGAAGATAGTGAACAACACAGACAGGACCCAGAACTCTTCACCACCACACCTCATTTCTCCACAGCATGATGAAACTGTGTTAGTAAGCATTCATTGAGTATGGCCTGTAATTATTGGCCTACACTGGCTACCTGTTGCCTATTCAGCTGAAAGCTGGTTTCATTTAAGTTAAGCCCATTGTTTTGCATCCTGCACTCTGGGATGATTGAGAACAGATCCTGCCCCTGCTCTGTATGACAGCCCTTCAAATATTTGAAAAACTGCTATCGTATCACCCCTCATTCTTTTCTCTAGTCTAAACATGCCCAATTCTTTCAGACTTTCCTCATAGGGCTTGGTTTCCAGCCCCCTGATTGTCAGCATTAGAGATGGGCACGACTTGAAAAAAATTTTTTTTCGAGTTGTCGTTAGTCGGGCCAGTCCCATTTCGGCTCGTTTCTGGTTTTCGCGAAAATTTGCAAAAATTAGTCGGTTCGTTTTTTCATTTTTTCGTTGTCGTTAGTACTGGTTTTTTTGGGGGGGAGCGGGCTCCTGGAGGCACCTCTGTGGGGTGGGTGCCTCCTCTGGCCCGCTATAAAGGGAAAGTGGGCTCCTGGAGGCACCCGTGGGTGCCTCCTGCCACTAGGAAGGGGAAGCGGGCTCCAAGAGAGACCCCTCTACATGGGGGTCTCCCTTCCTCACCTGCTGCTGCTGCAAAATGCTATGCAATAGCCATATGGATATTGCATAACATAATGTGCAGACGTGAGACCAGTGTGAGAGTCATAGGGTCATACCTTCCTGCACAGGGCTCCCGCACCACCATGTCTCACACAGAAGGGAATTGTACTTGCTGCGTGTAGTGCAATGCAAGCAAGTAGATCTGGCTTTAAGGTGGCTTAGTGCAAGAGCTAGGGTTAGGCTAGTGACGGGTAAGGTTACGGTGGGCTAGTGGGTTGCACCTCTGGGTGCCTCTCTGACCCACTAAGAAGACAGTCTGTGACGTATGGGTACGGGAGTCAAGGGTTAGGGTTAGGGCTAGGGCAGGTTTTAGGGGGCTTTTGGCACATCCCAGAAGTCTCCATGGCCAAGTGGCCATGCGACTGGTGGGATGGCTCCAAAAATTTGCATGGTTGTCCACTCCCACATGGCTGGCCACTTGGCCAGCCCATCATTGCGCAGGTGTAAATAAAATAAAATAAAATAAAATTAATGGAGGACAGAGGAGGAGAGGAGAGACATTTTGTTGCAAGAAAAAACCCACTGCTACTGTGAAAAATCTGGCAGTTTATATATTTTCGCGTGTTTCTTTCTGTTGTGCTTGTGTGTTTTTGGACCACGATTTCAAAAACAATATTGCGTTCGCCACCCCATTTTGGATCCCCGCCCGCACCGCATGGCATGGCGATGGCGACTCTAGTCCGGCTGCCCAGGACAGGGGGAGGCTGGACCCCCTCCAGAAACCACCCTCCGGTAGGTGCCCTGCGCCCTTAGTCAAGCAGGCATTTTTCCGCCTGCTTTTTTGGCCCGGGAATGGGTGGGGGGAGAGTTTAAAAGTTTTTTCCTGTGCCGTCCGTGCCGCTTGCTTGCGCTTTAATTGTGGCGGCCGGCGGCGAGACTGGGCTTTTTGCTGGCTGCGAGCCTGCGGCGAGTCCCACCAGAGCAGCCCAGGACGGGGGATGAGGGGGGAGGCCGGGGACCTCCAGAAACAACCCCTCTGGTAGATGCCCTGAGGCACGGCAGGCATTTTCCCGCCTGCTTTTTGGCCGGGAACCGGGTTTTTTTAACTTTTAAAAACTTTTTTTTCTGTGCCGCGTGTGGCATCGCGCGATCTCGCGATGCAAGGAACGAGCACGACAAATCAGACCAAAATTGTTCGTTCGTCGGTTCGAGCGCGAAATCTGGGGGAGTAATTCCCGTTACCGTTTCCGTAGAGTAACGGAACCGAGTAACGGAAACGGAAACGGGAATACCGCTAAGTTGTGCCCATCTCTAGTCAGCATCTTTCTTGAAGTGTGGTGTCCAGAAAGGACACACACTAACCAGTGCCAAATAGAGGGGGGGAAGCACCTCACAGGATGTGGAAATTATACTTCTGTTAATGCAGCCTAAAATAGCATTTGCCTCTTTTGTGAACACATCACACTGTTGGCTCATATTCAGCTTATAATCTATAACAATTCCAAGATCCTTCTCACTTACAGTACTGCTGAACCTGGTCGCCCCATCTTGTAACTGTGCATTAGGCTTCTTCTTACTTACTTACTTACTTACTTACTTACTTACTTACTTACTTACTTACTTACTTACTTACTTACTTACATACAAAAAAGATGTTGGCCCACTACCAAGTGGTCTCTGGGTGGCATACAACAATGTATTAAAACTATAAAACAACATAATTATTAAAACTATAAAATACAATACAATTTAAAACAATCGAGACAAAATAGAAATTATAAAACCCTGCTGCTCATGAGTCCAGCCAAAAACAGTATCTAATTAAAATGCTGGCCAAACAGGAAGGTCTTTGCCTTGTGGCGAAAAGCCAGGCAAATCTTTGTAGGGAAGGCATTCTAGAGTTGGGGAGCAACTGCCAAGAAGGCCCTGTTTTGACATGCCACCCCTTCACCTCTTTGAGGGATGGCACCTTCAGCAGGGCCTCCAGGCCTGATCTTAGGGTACAGGCAGCCTTTCCACTTATACATGTTGGTGTTTTTCTAAAGAATATTTTTTTTCAAATTCAAAAGCTAAAGCATATTGCAGCATACTAATTTGTTCATCTAGTTCATTATTATTATTATTATTATTATTATTATTATTATTATTATTATTATTATTATTATTATTATTATTATTATTATTAGTAGTAGTAGTAGTAGTAGTAGTAGTAGTAGTAGTAGTAGTAGTAGTAGTAGTAGTAGTAGTAGTATTTACACAAGTCCTATACAGCTGCCTTCTTGAAAGAAAAAAATAATTCTAAGAACGATTGAGTCCTAACCTTTTTTTTGGGGGGGGTGAGTTAACTCTGCAAATGTTATATTGAAAGGACTACAGTGTTCAGCTACTAGACATCCATCTTGGGTGCTTCCCTTAAGAGTATTATGTTGCATTTGTAGGCTTTCAAGTGGTTTCTGATGAAGTTGATTGACCATTCCATACCTGCCTGTTAAATCTTCAATCTTCCACTGTGACAGGCCATTCTTCTCTTTTTCCAGGAACATATCTCAAAATGGTTTAGTGGCATATCTAGAACACCAGTGATGCACTGCCAATACTTTTAAGAACCCCCAGCTTCCCTCCACCCCAAAATAAATTTTCACTTAGCTTGTGATGAATCCCAAATTCAAGGTTACATTTACATGACAGTACATGTTAGTGACATCTATTCATTTATTTGTCCCATTTAAAAAGAATTGCTTTCTGAGGAAACTACATCTGCCAAGTTAGATTTGGCTGCATTGCACTAGAAATATTTAGAATCTGAACATGCTCACCATAACTGACACATTAAAAAAAGAAGAAGAATATTTTGATACTGGAAACTAGACATGGGCATGACTAGGTGAAATTGTCATTTCCATTTTCGGTTCTCGTTATCGTTACATAATGGGTAATGGTAATGAGAATTACTCCGCTCCAGCTCGAACCCAAACCGAAAAAGAAAAATTGGGTCTGATTTTTCGTTGTCGTTCATGGCATCGTGGCGATCCACAATGCCAAGCAGCACAGAAAAAAAGTTTTAAAAATAAAAAAAACCGATTCCCGGCCATAAAAGCAGGCGAAAATATGCCTGCCTCAGTGAGGGCACCTACCGAGGGGTGGTTTCTGGGAGGGTCCCCGGCCTTCCCCCCCTCTCCTGTCCTGGGCTGCTTGCACCAGGCTGGGGGGGGTCATCCTCATCATCTCCATTTGCCATGCGGTGGGGGGGGATCCAAAATGGCGACCGCAATTTTTCTTTTGAAATGGTGGTCCAAAAACCCACCAAAGCACCACAGAACCATGTGAAAATTAGGTATTTTAAATGCCTGAATTTTTATAGTAGCAGCAGTGGGTTTTTTATAGCAATAAAACGTCGTATTGATTTTATTTTATTTTATTTTATTTTTATTTTTTTTTTTTACACCTGCACACGTGCAATGATGGGATGGCCATGAGATGGGACCATGCAAATTTTTGGAGCCATTCCACCAATCGCATGGCAAGGTTTTGCTGAGACTTCTGGATGTGCCAGAGAGGGCATAAAAAGCCCACCAACCCTAACCCTAACCCTAACCCTAACCCTAACCCTAACCCTAACCCTAACCCTAACCCTAACCTGAACCATTACCCTAAGTCTAGCCCTTACCCTAACCCCAACCCTAACCCAGATTCATACGCAAGTACACTTCCCTTCTTAGTAGGTCAGAGTGATGCACCCAGAGAGGTGCCTTCAACTCCAGAGACCTACTCCCTCCCTTCCTAAGCATAACCTGTACGGCAGTACGCCAGTATGCTTTCCTTCTTAGTGAGTCAGAGAAGCGCCTACGAGGTTCCTCTGACACACTAACCCCCACCCTAACATAATGTTCTTTGTGAGACAGAGAAGTGCCAACGAGGTTTCCTGTCACACTAACAACCCCAACATAATGTATAACGGCGGCTACACGTTACGCTCCCTAAACCACTGTACAAACAACAGACGACAAACGGAAACAACAAAATTTTTGAAAACTTTCACGACAAACGGAAACGACCTGAAACAGGCCCGTCCTGACAAACGACAACTCAAAACGTAATTTTTTTCTGGTCATGCCCATCTCTACTGGAAACCAATCTGTGAAATGTCCTTTACCAACAATGGCATTTTCTCCTAAGAATTCTTCAAAGTTATTCCTGTATCAAAGGCACTGTTTTTCAAAAATGACCTAAGCTAAACTAAAAATAACGGGCCAAGGAATTAGAAAATGTATAAGTCCTGTTTGGTAGAAATTGTATCTGTCTCGGGAAAATAAAGATCTTTCAGAAGAGACAAGATGTATGCTTCAGTGTATTGCTAAAGATAATCTAGAAATACAGTAACCCTGTTGCACATCCTAATGAGATATTATCATATAGCTACTCAGCGACATATAGACAAATAATATCTCTTATAGGCCTAATAGAATAAGTTAATAGAGTAACCACTTAGGGTCCTCAGCAAGATTTCCTGTTTGCCCAGTACCTAAATAAATATTTCTAGAAGATGATAGGCCAAACTGATAGCACAGGGAGAAATATGAATTATTTGTACATTCAAAGCATGAGGTGGCTTTCATTGAAAAAATGAATCATCATAAAACAGGAAGGTTGCTTCTTTAGGCGTCCCTCAAGGGCTCTCCATCAACTACAATTATCTGGTCCTTCAGGAACAGCTCAGCCTTAAGATTTTGACTATAAAGAGCAAGGAAGCAAGGCATTCTGCCTTTAGGGACTACAATTTCTAAAGATAATGATCTTATGCTTTTTTTTAGGGTTTGTGAAAAAGACATTACTCTGCATTCATGTTAACCAGAAAGAATATAATCTAACTACTGTCTATCAGTTGTTGTTCTTCAGTGTTTGCAATTGGGTGCCACAGCAAATACGTAAGTTAAATGTGATTTGTTATTATAAGGCTATTCTGTCTATCTTGCAGGATAGGTAGTGAGAAATATGAAGATGTTTGTTATCTTAACAATCCTACTTTGTAAATTTCATGAAATGGATAGACCCAAGAAAAGAAATGCTATGTATCCTCATATTAAGAAATCAGAACATGTTTTAAAAGAAATTATTTTAATTTAATAAATTGTAGGGTTATACACTGGATTCAGGCAAAGCCTAAAATCTTAGTCAAATTAGGCTGCCTCCACAAAAAATGTCAAGAACAAGGTGAAGGAAAATACTTAGTGACTGAGAAGTCCACTTTCTAATCCTGAGGCACAGTATAGTTTACTACAGACTCTTCAGTCAGAGATGGGCACGAATAAAAAAAATGGTGTTTCGTTTGTTGTTTGTCGTTAAGAGGTCCGTTTCGTTTCATTTCCATTTTTTGCGATTTTTTTGGAAAAAAATTGTTTTGGTTTTTTGTTTTTTGTTTGTCGTTTCTACCCGCTTTTTGCGCGATTTTTAAAGCATTTCCGTGTGTGGGCGTCCCCCAATGCCCCAGACCAGAGGGAAAACACTAAAAACATTGATGCTGGCAGAGACACAGTATAGACTAGGTTTGCAGGGAGGCTGCAAAGGCAGCAGCGGGCATTGCCCAGGGTGCAAGGCAGCCACAGAGTGACTGCACTGTGGGGCAGGGGAGGGCACTCAGCGAGAGGTATGCACACACACACACACACACACACACACACACACACACACACACACACACACACACACACACACACACACACACACACACACACACACACAGGGAGGCTGCAAGACTGAGTCACAGAGACAGCGATCCCTCCCTAACTCCCACCGGAGACTGCAAGGAGGACGGGGGATGCCAGAGCTTTTTATGCCCTCTGTGGCTGCCAGACCTGCCCAGTCTGCAACCTGGGCATGCTATTGGTTGAAGCTGTCCAAGAATTTACATGATCCCATCACATGGCTTGCCTCCATGTTGTGGCTGGAGTGGCGACATCCATTTTGTCATCCTTAAAGGGAAAAGAAAAATACATCGCAATGGGAGAAGACAAAAACAAACATTTTAAGGACCCCAACCCCCTGTTAGGTAATAATTTCAAATAATGATCGCATTATCGCTGCGTTTTTATGGATGTCCAGGGCAATACCCAAGAAATCAATATTAGGCATCTGGGAGTAATGTCCCCTTCAAAGGAAAATAATAATGATCTGAGAAAAGACATAACTGCACGTTTTATTATCGCAGTATAAATAATTATCGCTGCGTTTTTATGGATGTCCAGGGCATTTTTTAATATTTAAAACAGCTCATTTCATTGCACGCCACCAGTAACGAAAACAAAACGTAATGAACACAATTTTCGTGGTTCTGTTCATTTAGTTTCATTTTCATCACAATTTTTGTTTGTCATTTTGTTACATAACGGAACGACAAACGAATAATGGAAATGAAAAATTGTTCATTTCGTGCTCATCTCTAGTCAGTGTGTTTGGGGATGAGATTATGACTTGGATAAATTACAGTGGCTTCCTAGTTTTTGAACAACTGTTCAGCGCCTAGCAAAGTATTTAGCTATCAGGTTAAGTAGTGTCCCAGGTTCTAGATCTGCTTCAGTGTTATTATTAAAATATTTTCCCTCTTCTCTTTTGATCAGCTCTTCTGAGATTTTTCCTTTATTTTCAAAAGAAGCATGTCTTGGGAATAATGACTTTGAATGTACTAATATTTAAATGTTTTTAAATTGTCTTATCTTAATATTTGTATAATTGTTTTAATTGTTTTAAATGTATATATACAATATTTGTAAAATATCTTTTTTTATCTACTCTGAGACATCTTGGGTCTCCTGTGGAAATAAAGATGGCATAAAATAAGTAAATCAAATAAAATCAAATAAATTATCCATGGTTACAATGGAAATTGAAGAGACATGGTCTTTGAGACCAACATTCTGGCAAAACAGGAAATCCATAACTGAAGCATCTGCAGAAACTGACCATCTATTTTTCTGTGTTTTTTAATGACTTAAAATTCTGAAACCAAACTGCTGTTCAACGAGACATGTACCCAACTGAAGGATAGGTGTGCTCTAGGCCACTAGTTCCCAATGTTTAGTCCACAGATGTTCTTGGACTAAAAAAATCCCAAAAACCTTTTCCAACAGCTATGCTGTGCAGTAGTACCTTAGTACTGTGATGAATTCTAGAAAATTCATTTTTAGATCTGTCCTGTTACCTGTATACTCTGTTGCTTCCTGGCCATGTCTTGTCACACGCTATCATTTCTTTGAAGTCTGATGGGAAAGAGACACTGAGTTCCTTGGGAATTCACAGGTGAATGTTAAGTCAAAAGGGAACACAAATGTTATGTTTTCTCCTCATCCAAAATGTTTGATGTGATTGTAAAATAGCAAATGGGAGATACCATGTATTACCCTGTATTACCTCTTTTGAATATCAAAGTTTATCTTCATCAAAGATGTTATGAAGGGATAGCAAAACAGGGTTTTTACAATGTATTTCCCTTTAGATCAAATGGTCCCCTGGACTTGAAAGAGTTACACTCAGATGATAACAGATGACTTGTCTGTTAAAGGACCCACTTGTCAGAATACACATCCTATTCAGATGATGGAACACTTGAGATCAATAGGCATGTGTCGCCTTTTGTTCCCTATTAAAGTAGAAGGTATTTCCGGGTAATTATGCTAATTGATGAGAGAATCTCCACCTACCTGAGCCTATTTCGCATTTCTGAAGAACAAAGGCAGGTTCGGGGTCTATAAGAATTGGCTGGTTTATCCAGGTAGAGAGCTTCTTGGGGAAACACTTTTGCAGCCACTTAACTCCTGTGTCAGGCCTGGCTTCTCGAAGCCAGGAGAAAGTCAAGCGATCTTTCCGAGTGTGAGTATACTAGCCAGAATTAGTGAGCGTTATTATTTTATTTCTGGGATGCACAATTTCATGTTATCTTCTTGAGACTGGCTTTCTGTTTTAAAAGCTACTTTGTAAGTTTGTTTTAGAAATCTGCTTTTGTTTGTTAAGCTCCAGAATCTGTACCTTTTGCCAAATGATGCTGGCAAGAAGAGATTTTTGTTTTGTTTTTACTCTTGCTTTTCCTTTTTAAAATAAAGTTCTTTTCTTTACCTTTTTAACTGGAATTTGTGTGTGTGCCTGAGAGGAGGGAAGTCATTGCTAAATTACCCAGTGTCTTGGCCAAGGCTGGGCGCTACTGACTTTTCTGTGAGCAAGGAAGTTTCTTTTGATTGAGCTCTATGGGACTTGGAATTCCGAGGCTCCCAGGTGGAGGGCGTTCAGGGGAGACAATTCCCTTTTTACTAGGGCACAACTGGACAGCGGCTCACCTTTCTCAGTATGAGCTGTGCCGCTAGGTAAACTGAGGAACCCTTCCTGAATCGTCCTGGGGCGTGCCGAGTCCCCAAATTATTATATTTTTGGTGGCAGCGGAAGAATGGCATGTGTTAAACGCCCCTAAGGCGTGACAAGTACAATGATCCAGTTCAAGACATAGCAGTATTTTAGCAATAATGATCTCTACTTAACAAAATATGTGTATGTTCATGTCATCGGCATACCTATAGGGACTAATAAATAGGTTAGAACAGCAACAGATGTATACAAATGATATTCCTTTCCTTCCCCAACAAATCCAATAACATTTCCATTATTTCTCCAGACTCCCATTCTGAATTCAAAACCATTTACCTCAGATGCTGTCAGTGTGATTTAGTTTCAGTTTTATGGCAACTGTGGGTCTCTAATAAGTATGCTCTTTTCATTGATTTTGTTCCCCTTCAGCCACTGCTGTAAATGTAATTGAATCTTGGGGGAGGGGGGAGTGTCCCCATATCTGACCTAACTTCTTTACTGACAAGAGAGCAATCAGTAGAGTGTCCTATGAGTTATATGTACCCTATTAATAAGAATTACAGTTCATCCTAGGAATATTCTTTTATGAACACATTTAAAGTTACCAAGACAGAAATAGCTGTGCCATTATTGTTGTATAACTTAATTTTTCCATATAGTTTTTGTCTGCTTTATCAGATTTTCACTTGAACAGTGCCAAACAAGATTCTATACGATATAATATGCAAATAAAATGTGTGAGAGAAAAGGGAAGAAGAGGGAGGGAGAGATGGAGAGAGAGTACAGTTGCAGGTGAATAAGCCATGCTTTAGTCCAGCTCTTGAAAAATCCAAAGTCTTTCAAAACATAAAATTATATTAAACTGTTATTTCCCTCTTCTCAGAGAGCGCAGGGACAAAAACTGGTTGAGTTATTGTCTAACAGTCTGGAAAATATGTGTTCAAGAGTCAGAGACTAGCTGGGGAAAGGGATTTCATTCACATTGAAGGCAGGGAGTAGGAGACCAGATGGATTGTGCAGCTTTCCCAAAGCTACACAGGCTGGGTTTTCTCCCAGGAGGCATAGTGGGGCATAGAACACCTGACTTCTGGCTAACCGAGTGAGCTATCAGCCAGCATTCTAGTATATATCTGTATTGTTGCTTTTTGAATCCCCATAATAGACTTGATCACTTCAGCACTCCAGATGTTTTGGACCACAACTCCCAGAATTCCAAGCCTAGATTGTCAATGACAAAGGACTGTGGGAGTTCTGGTCCAAAACATCTGGAGTGCCAAAGATTCGCCACCACTGTACTAGACTGTTCAGACCAAGGACCCCTTCTGTTTTTCAGTTGCCTTTTTAAAAAAGGTAATGTTAAATATGTTTGTATGTACTCATAGAGTTGGTTTGTGTACACTGTCCTTAACAGTGCTGCAAGTGTAGAACTGTATGTAGCACCAGCTGAAATCCTGCTTATTCTGGATTACTGAAGATTGCACCTATGCAACCACTATTCTGCAATTTGATTGTGCAATCAGTTGTATAATCCCAGTTAGATTCAGCATGAGTGAACACATGCTTTTGAATAGTTCTTCTGCCCTGCTGGCTTTTCACTAGTGCTGTCACACACTCATGTTGGTCTCTGTTTACTATAAGCACCTTTGTGTGGAAAGGAGGGATATGAATAAATTAATAAGCAAATGAATAGAGCACCTTTGTTCAAGGACAAAACTTCATAGGCATGCAATAGGGATGCAAATCCTTGAATATGAAGATAAGAAACTACGTATTTCTGGCTTTACAGAGATAGTTTCTGTTGCTTTCAACAAGGATATTTGCATTTGTAAAAGCAGTTTTTGAGTACTTGGCACAACTAATAAAAATTCAAAGAATTCAATGTTGTTTAATGGGCTTTTAAGCTTTTAAAGTAGATGTATTTTTTCTACGTTTTTAATCATCCGCTAGTTCTTTTGCATTTACCAGTATGTGTGCCTTGCCTGTGAAGGGAGAAAAGAAACGGAAATGGGCGCAAAATGAATTTTTGGTTTAATTTTTTTCATTTTTCATTTCATTTCCTAACAAAATGAAAAATGAAGTACTTTTTTTAAAAAAATGAAATGAAATGAAATGGGGTTTTTTGCTTTGTTCCATTTTGTTTTCATTTTTATTTTTTGACAAGCAGCATGCTCCAGATGCCCCCCTCCCTAGAGCCGATCAGCTAGAGGGTGTAGCCTGATGATTGGCGCTTGCCCCCTGCACCAGCTGATTAGCGCTTAGGGGGGCAGCTGGCAGGGCCCTGCACACCAGCTGTTCAGTGCTTGAGGGGCACCCTGCAGGGCCCTGCACAGTAGCTGGTCAGCGCTTGGGGGACAGCCGGTCACCACCTGAGGATGCATCTCAAAAAAGACATAGTGGAACTGGAAAAGGTGCAAAGGAGAGTGACTAAAATGATTACTGGGCTGGGGAACCTCCCTTATGAGGAAAGGCTAAAACATTTGGGGCTCTTTAGTTGGAAAAAAGGCACCTGAGCAGGGATATGATTGATATGTACAAAATAATGCAGGGCATGAGAAAAGTTGATAGAGGGACACTCTTTTCCCTCTCACAAAATACCAGAACTAGGGGACATCCACTCAAATTGAAGGTTGAGAGGGTGAGAACAGCCAAAAGAAAATATTTTTTTACCCAGAGTGTTGTTAGTCTCCCTGCCACAGGTTGTGGTGATGGCATCTGGCCTGGGTGCCTTCAAAAGGGGATTGGACAGATTCCTGGAGGAAAAGTCCATCACAAGTTACAAATCATGATGGAGATGTGTAATCTCCAGGCTTAAAACTGGGGTACTGCAAGGGCCAGATGCAGGGGAGTGGTATCAGGAGACAGATATCTAGTCTTGTGGGCTCCCGTGGGGCCACTGTGAGGAAGCTGGACTAGATGGGCCTTTGGCCTGATCCAGCATGCCTCTTCTTATGTTCTTATGGGGATCCCCCCCAGTGCTAACTCGGTCATTTTGTGTCCATCTGATCACAGCTTGGCAGGATCCCTCTCAAAATGGTTTGAATGCCCGTTCTTGCGCTGGGGTCCTGACCATTTTCAGAGGAATCCTGCCAAGCTGTCATTGGCTGGACCCCTTTAAAAATAATGGACATTTTAAAAACCTTGTGCCTTTCCCCAACTGAATAACAAAATTAATAATGAAAAAAATGAAAAAACAAAATATTTTTTAGAAAATCATTTCAAACAACATGACCCCCCCAAATGAAATGAAAAACAAAACAAAATGGAATTCTTCTGTTTCATGCCCATCTCTAATTATTCTTTCTCTTTAGACCTTCATAATTTCTTCTCAGACCTTCATAATCAGCTCAGGAAATTCAAGGATATAGGGGACAGTTTCAGAGTGCATGTCTTCTCTCCCTGTTCATTGCTTCTGAATATCTAGATGGCATTTCTATATGTGTACAATAAACTCATTTTGTCTTGGTGCAGGCTGCTTCACAAGTATCACTGAATGCAGATAGGAAGTGGAGCCAAGATAATGAATTTTTTTTGTGCACATTCAATTTAAGTCCTGATCAGCTATTTTCTGTGCACTTCAATGGTTACTTCACATCCTTCCTCATTCCGAGATTACGTTTGTTTCATGATAACGTCGTTCATGGTCACGTGGTCTTGTCCCGGTTCTGTCCCTGTTTCCGTTTACCCACTGGCGTGATTGATGGTATTGTGATGACTGTTACTTCATGTCCTTGTTTCGTGACAACCTCTGTACTTCCCTGCCTTAGTTTCCCTTTTTTTTTTTTCCGACCTTCCATTTTTCAATATTTTGATTCTCCGTTACTTTGCCTTTCATGTATTAAGCAGCAAAAAGTTTTATGCCTTCTTCCCTCTCTGCAATGCATTGTTTACGCCATTGGGATTGTACTGGAGAATGCAACTTCACACTCCTGCCACTAGATGGAGAATGTGCATGTTGCGTGATGAGCCTTACTTCACGGGCTCTCATCTCGAAACAAGAACTGAGGGAAGAGAATTCCTGAGCTCAGGGAGAGCTATGGCTCATCATGCTTAAATCCCAATTCAGGGTGCGTGATCGGGACGAACTCCCGTCATCACGCAATGGATGTACAGTAACATTTTTTCATACCGGTCCCAAGCGGGACCACAAACCGCGATGAGAGGGACATGAAGTATCCGCTTTTGTTTCAGTGAGAACAAACCTTAAGACCTCTTGATGAAGAAACAGTAGCTGGGCTTTTACAGGAATGAAAGTTGCACTATTAATTAGTCTCTAAATATAGCAAAAATAATTATTCCAAATATTTATAATTTTTATCATACCAGTATCCAGTGGGGTTATAATAATAGAAGGGAACAAATGTCTTGCTTTCATGAAGCAGTGAATGATAAGGAATCCAGGATATTTTCGTCAATTGGATATAAGTAATGTTGGTTCCCCCCCCCCCCCGCACAATAGCTAGATTATTCTTTCATGGAATGTGGAGGTTTTTACAATAAGGAAGCATTATTATGCTTATTCAAGGCCAGGTTTCTTTTAGATCCTAGCGTTAATTAGAATTTTCACTGCTTGAAGTGCTACCTTTGGCTTTTCTGACTTCTGTGCTTCCCTGAGAGCAGACATTATCCTTGATATGAAAACTAACAGATTTGGCAGTTATTATCCAAGACCAAAAAAGCTTCATTTCTTAAACCCTCATAATTCATGGCATAGAATCACAGTGATAACACACTAAGTCACACTCCCATTTCTTCCACACAATAGAGGGTCAAATCCAGGGGATCTGGAATTGAATAATCACAATATAGAATGTTTAGAAAATGAACTGCAGCCAGAAAATATTTTAACACCCATTAGTCAATGATCCCTTTGATATCAGTTTAAATGGAAATACATGTTGTGCTTTATTGAAGCTCCTGTCTGAAGTTCAATGGGAAAGGACAAACAAGTGAGTGAATTAATTTCAGGCTTTAAAAGGCAAGAACAAATAAATATTGGAGTGCCTTTTGAAAGCAGATAACTGGTATTGTAGCTATTCCTTAGACTGACAACTGAAGCTTGATTTGCAGATTGGCAGCAATGATGACCATTTGAAAATAAAACCACTTTACAGTTACCCACAGGGCAATCCATATGCATATAATAGATTTTTCTGTGTAGTTCCAAATATTTTTAGCCATACCATTGCAAACTTTCTTTTAAATAAATCAACAGATGAGTGGAGTCATTAGATTGGTGTTAGGAAAACAAATGATTCTGTGTTTGTATTGGGCACTTCCTGTTGCCTTCATGTTTACTGGTAGGTGAGTGGGAGAGCACTCAAAAGGTTAGGGATATGAATATCAGTCAGTCTAGTTCGGGCTGAACTGGACCAATGAAATTTCTTTTTCCTCTCTAAGATTAGTTGATGAGGGCAGAGTTAAACAGCTCTGGCATTAGTATCCGACGTGGCATGATAATAGCATGGTATTTTGTTGCACAGACTAATAGGTGCTTGATGCAGTAGTTCTTTGTTCATATTTCTACATTTCATTGAGAAAGGTTACTTGTTCAGTTGCTAAGCATGTACATGATTATAGATGCTATGTATTACAGTGGTACCTTGTATAACGTAATTAATTGGTTCCAAATCAAATTATGTTGTACAAATTTTAATTTCCCACAGGAATGCATTGAAAGTGGGTTTAATCCGTTCCAATGCATAGTCACCCCCCTCCGTGTCTGCTGCCCCTCCTCTCCCCTCCCTCCTTCCCTCTTTCCCCGGGCGGCCGCAGGTGGTCGGGTGGAGGTGGCCGTGGGGGTGGGGGGAGGGGTGGGGTGCGCTGCTTGGCCTGGGCATCCCTCCTCTCCCCTCCCTCCTTCCCTCTTTCCCCGGGCGGCCGCAGGTGGTCGGGCGGAGGTGGCCGCGGGGCTGGAGGGAGGGAGGGGGTGGTCCCCTCCCCTCCCCTCCCTCCTTCCCTCTTTCCCGGGTTGCCGAGGTGGTCGGGCAGAGGGGCTGGGGGGGGGGAGGGAGGGGGTGCGCTGCTTGGCCTGGGCGCCCCTCCCCTCCCCTCCCTCCTTCCCTCTTTCCCCGGGCGGCCGCAGGTGGTCGGGCGGAGGTGGCCACGGGGGTGGGAGGAGGGAGTGGGGTGCACTGCTTGGCCTGGGCGCCCCTCTCCCCTCCCTCCTTCTCTCTTTCCCCGGGCGGCTGCAGGTGGTCAGGCGGAGGTGGCAGAGGGGGGGGGGGGAGTGGGTGCACTGCTTGGCCTGAGGCCTCCAGTTCTGCAGCCACAGGTGGTCGGGCAGAGGCGGCCGTGGGGATGGCAGGAGGCCTCCGGTTCCGCGGCTCGGGGAGGGGCCGGGGCCGGGGCCGGCGAGACCCGGGGCACTAGGACCGCGTGGTGCCCGGAGTCACCCTTCACCTTCGGCTGAGCCACGGCGGCGGGAGCCCGCCCGGCCATCCAGCAGCAGCAGCAGCAGCAGCAGCAGCAGCAAAAGCAGCAGCAGCAGCCTCGCCCGACCGAGGGGCCGGCGGCGCGTGGTAGTGGCCAGGGCAGAGCCCGCCGCCGCCCGGCATGAGCCGCCACTTCATCGTCACCGCTGGCAAGGAGCCACGCCGAGCAAAGCCGCCCCGCCAGGAGGAACCCCAGCATCCCCTCCCCTCCCTGACCGCCCCGCGTCCTCTTCCCGGGCGGCCACAGGTGGTGGGCGGAGGTGGCCATGGGGGGGGGATGCGGTGCGCCGCTTGGCCTGGGACTGGGGGCTTGGGCGGGACCATGCCGGGAATCCCCCCACTCCCTCTTGCCGGAGCCCCGGAGGCGGCCAGCAGGCAGGAGGGCGCACCGGTGACTGACTGTTCCGAGGGGCTCATGGGGGGGGGGGGCGGCGGATTTTTTTATGTTGTACGATTTTTTCGTTAAACAAACCCTCTGTTATACGAGGTACCACTGTATTCTAGTTTGTGCTTATTTCTCAGCATTGCTGGTACATAGGGGTACACCGAAGTGTCAAGCCTAAACATTATGATTCAAGTCCTAAACATTTGTGGATTAGCAAAGCAAAGTGTTCTGCTTATATACATCCCTATAAGGCTGTGAAGATTCTCAGTCATCCAGGTGAGTTTATCTGGAAGTTGAGTCATGGCTACTGGACTTCTTTTTCTTGAGAGATAGAAAGATTTTGCTGCTCATCCAAACAGCTGCCTGAGGTGACAGTGCATGCACAGTCATGAATGAACAGGTATTCCTCCATGTTGAGGAATACCTCAGCTGAGGAACCTGTTTGAATAAGCAGCAAAACATTTCTATCTCTCAAGAAAAAGAAGTCCAGTAGCCATGACTCAACTTCCAGATACCACTCTATAGTGCTTAAAGTATTCTCTGGGTGGTTTAGAATTTAATTATGCAGGGTACACATTCCCCCACCCGCCCCATGAGCTGGGTACCAATTTTACCAACCTTGGAAGGATAGAAGGCTGAGTCAGCTATGAGCCAGCTACCTGGGACTGCACCCCAGGTTGTGAGCACAGTTTTAGATGCAGTACAGCTGTTTAACCACTGCGCCACAAGACTCTTTTTAGTTAACATATGTGCAAAAACACTGGTTTTTGAATTTCAGGAAGCAAAGTACAATGGAACCTTGACTTACGTCATTAATCCATTCCAGTGGTCTAGACTTAAGTCAAACATGACTTAAGTCAAACGAACGTTTCCCATAGAAAGTAATGGGAAAGCAGATTAATCCATTCCAGATGATGAAAAAGACCCCCGGAAACAGCAATTTAACACAAATTTGACTGGGATAGGAGATTCCTTCTGGGGATGTAAATGAAATGTCTCTTCAAAGAGAGGAGGAGGCAGTGGGATTATAGTCCACAAGTTATATGCCTCCACTTTTTAATGGTTATAGCAACAATGTCTAACATTTATGTTTTACTGATTTTTAACCTGACGTTCCAAGTTCTGAACAACTCTATGCTTACCACTAGAGTCCCACAACTGTACAGCTCCCCAACTAAAATGCTTCCATTGTGGACCAGACTTCTGCAGCCAGATTTTTTACAAGACTGAGCCAACTGTCTAACCAGCGAGGCCAGCCCCGAGCTCCCGGGCCTTCTCCTCCGGCAGCAGCAGCGGCTTTGGTGAGGCCGAGGACCAGCTCCAGGTGCTCTGAGCTGGCCTCGCTGAAGCTGCCACTGCAGGAGGAGGGGAAGAAGGCAGGAGCAGTTTGGAGGCAGCAGCCACGATGCTGGGTTGTGGCTGCCGACCAATTCTGGTGCCTTGTGCCGGGGCTCCGAGCTGTAAGTCAAAGCCTGTGACTCAAGTCAAACAGGCACCTTCTTGCTGCAAGTCAAATATGATGCAAGTCAAGCAGCATGTCAGTCAAGGTTCCACTGTAACAGCAAAGTAACAGCAATTGCCTAAACTTGTAACCAAAGATTTTGTTATGTCTCTGGTTACTGCATTAATTAGGGGAAAGAAGATGGCCTGAACCTGCTTCCATGTTCGGAAGTTGAATCATGGCAACTGGACTTTTTTATGTGTGAGTAGCTTCAAAGCTACTTGGATGAGTAGTGAAATTTTTCAATCTCACACGATAAGTCAATTTGCTGTGACTCAACTTTGGAATAACCTCACCTGGATGACTGAGAATCTTCACAGACATACTGCTTCTATATTCTTTTAATTCATTACCTTAATGTTTGTAATTTCTGTAGTTTTCAGATTGCATGTTGATCTTTAAAGCTTCTATGCTTTTCTTTGTTGCTTAGAAGTATAATATTTGGCTTATTAAATTCAACTGTTATATCAGTGATCATTTCCTTGTTCTTTTATGGAATCACAGTTCCATTTTATACAACTGGATATAGCTGGAATTTTCAACATGGAAGAATACCTGTTCATTCATGACTGTGCATGCACTGTCACCATAATTATGTTCTGTGTTCTCATTAAAATCTAAATGATTTTCCTCTCTTATCTCACAAACAGCTGTGGAACTTATCAGCTGCCTGGGTTGATAAGCACCCTTCCACTAGCTAAGAATGGGATTGGCAGAGGGTATCAAGTTAGAGTCATTCATATTTATGTTGCTATCTGGTGCTTCAGTATAATGAAAGATATATAAAATGTACTAACAAAAAAGATGAAAAATTTTAGTTTGAAAAGCAAAACAAGCAGAGATTTGCCAAGAAACTATGATTTCAGTGGCCTCATTCAGCTGAAGCTTGTTCATGGCTTAGAAACATTTCTAATAAATAATGTTCTCAAACAATGTTAGAAAGTACTTTAACCTTAGGGAATTTTTCTGCATCCTCCATACTTTCCAAACACTCATAAAATAAGTATCAAATCTTGACCAACCCATTATAATAAATGGATAACCCAGTGGTTTAAGTATCTGGCTGAGGAGCTAGAGGTTAGAAATTTGATTCCACACTATAACTGTACCTCCTGTAAGTAGCATCCACTTATCTGGCCATGGCAAGCTGCACCGTCCCAGGATGTCTCCAGAAGAAGGGAATGGTAATCTGCTTCTGAATTCTATTGGAAACATTTCTTCTGTTTTTATTTTTAAGGTTGTTTAGCTTAGTTCAAGTTTCTTCGTTTAGTAGAAAAGCTCAGGTGAGGGGAGAGATGAAGATTATAGAAGCAAGTGCAACACAGCAAAGAAGCAAACTCATGCTGTATACTGGAGAAAAAGACTCCTTAGAGAACCCAGTGCAAGTCTTCAAATATCAGGAACAAAAACCTAAGACAGAAAACATGCATAGAAAATATTTTGTGTTTACACATGTAACAAATATCTTAATATTCAGCATAGTAGCACACTATGCACAAAACACATAGTGATTGTATACTCATGAGTCATTACACCTCAGCCAGCCTGACTGCCCTTGAACAAGGAGCAATGGCTAATGGTTTGTCAAAGCTACTCTTATACTCTCCGAGCCACTGTAATTAGATTCAGTTGCCCATGGCTCCAGTAGCCTCAGACTTTTCCAGAATATTCAGCTGTAGGTGCTTTCCCTCCTCCATTCACTGAGCTTACTCTGAGCATACTACAACATCCTCAAGAAGTCTTCTACGTAAGTTTGTTCAATTTTTAATCTACATGTATGTTTTTGTGACCAAAACATAAACCTTTGCAAGATATACCAGTTTGACAGCAGGGGTCAGATGTTCTTCTGTCTTATACCTAAAAATAATAATATTAAATACTATGGATGCATTCTGAAATGGACTTTCAAATTAAGAAATAATGTTGACATGTCATCCTGAATAAAATTCTATGCCTGTCTGCAGTCAGATAAACTGGCAAAACATATGCCCAACCAGAGACATTTTGAAACAATGTTATACCAAAATGAAATAACATCATCCCGTATTTCCTAGAATCTTTGAATCAAGAAGCAACAAATGCCCACTGATCAAGATAAAACCCATTCTCTGAAAAACATATTACTGTGCTATCTCTGTGAAGATTCTTAGTCATCCAGGTGAGTTTATCTGGAAGTTGAGTCATGGCTACTGGACTTCTTTTTTGAGAGATAGAAATGTTTCGCTGCTCATCCAAACACTGAGGAAGCTGTTTGGATGAGCAGCAAAACGTTTCTATCTCTCAAAAAAGAAGTCCAGTAGCCATGACTCAACTTCCAGATATTACTGTGCTGTTCAATGTGAGTATAATCAATGAACTGAAGCCACCTCATTTGCGATCTCGGCTCTATTATCTTTGCTTGCTATCAATATATGTTTATAGCCTTGGCTTGCTGTTAGCTCCTACAGTATCTATAATGTTAATTAAATGCCTGGTAGTATATTGGTTGCAGTACATCACAGATTGATTCACTATCATTTGAAATTTGTGTCTTAATGTTCTATTTCTGCCCCACTTAATGGATGTGCCTAGACACTATTTACTAGTAACAAAATGATCCATCACCAAATTGCCCTCACTAATCCTTCACTGCATAGGAATCTTGACTACCAAAAACAGCACCTTCAAAGTTATCTCCTTCTGCATATACACTGATCCACCATGTTTGCAAGGATAAAAGCAAGCAAGAGCCTTCAGAACTGTTATTATGGAAGCTGCAGAGAAATAAGCTTCCCTCAGGATAAAAACAGTGCCACCCCCACACCATTAAAGACATGTGAAATTAATCCTGTTAGTTATATCTTCATTACGTCTGTATAATCTTAGTATTGCTGATGAAGCTTTTGGGCATCTAGTGCTGTAAAACTGCTAAGAAAGAGGGATGGGGGAGAGAGAGAGAGAATGTGTTTGATCTTGTATAGAAGCGTGTCTACATGCATTGAACTCTTTGAATTATTCCAGTGCTATGATCCAGATAAAAAGAAGCAAGTTGCCCCCCTTGATTTCTTCTTGTAGTATTTTCATGACCCACTTAAACAATTTTCTT
Source organism: Phrynocephalus forsythii (assembly GCA_029282475.1). Taxonomy (NCBI): domain Eukaryota; kingdom Metazoa; phylum Chordata; class Lepidosauria; order Squamata; family Agamidae; genus Phrynocephalus; species Phrynocephalus forsythii. The sequence continues at coordinate 60,613,787 of JAPFRF010000004.1, read as the reverse complement.
CATCCTCATGTTGTTAAACAACACACTCTCTTTCCGCAAAGGCAAACTCATGATAATACAGTTATGAATCCACACCTGCATTCCTTACTTTAGAAGCCACATTACTATAGAAGCTGCCAATTAAAGAAATCTGTGCTGATGTCTACTAGACTTTTGGGTCTGTATTGAAGAGCTGTAAGTACCTATGTCTTCAGCTAATCTAGCCATGGGAGGGCAGATGCTTAGAATACAATTATAGGGCTAAGTTTCATGAACTACCTCCTCACACATTGATCTGTGTTAACAGTATCACCAATATCTGTCACCAAAATTTCAGAGAGCTGCCCCACTTCTGTTGAGGCTACTTAGTTTTTCTGTGCTTTAAATTGATTGTTATAGCAGGCTTGCCAGCTCTAGCTGCTCTTTGTTTGTTTTTAAACTACATTATTGATGGTTGTTGTTTAAGATGTCTGTGGGGGAATAAAACACTTTGGGAGGTCGTTCTTCCAAATTCCTTCCAACATGACACAAGTTTAGTCCCCTCCTTACGATCCTTCCACTGGTGAAAATCATTATTTTTAAACTTTTTGATCTGTGACTGCCCTGACAGGATTAATATTGGTCAGGTTTAACTAATAGCTAGTTTACTGTGATTCTAAACAGATACATGTTTTAACTGTTGTACCTCACCTTGAGTTCCAACAGTGAGAGAAAGATGAGATACAAATGAAGTAAATAAATAAAAGGGATATAAATGAAGTAAAAAATAAAATAAATACCATCTGAAAAACAGTAGAGAAACATTGCAAAAAAAAATCAGGCATGTGTCCCACTGAAATTTACTTCAGTGCACAGATGCAACGAGTCAAGGGGGATTTTAAAAATACCAGCACCCAGGAAATCTCTTTTCAACTAGGCTGTTCTACACCTGAAGAATCACACTGTTCAGACACATTTCATAAATCATAAACTTTATTTCCAAGTACTGCAAAGCATTTTAGCACCATGGTGGCTCAACTGTTTGAGAGACAGGATGGTGGAGCAGAATTTATAGGACACTTGAAATGCATATATGGTAGAACAAAATGAAACAAAACATGGTAAGTCAACTGGTATAACAAAACCCAAAGTGACTCAAAATGAGAATCAATACAAGGTGATTGTGTTCTTTCACAGCTCACCTGGCATTAATTGACATTTCTAGAACCTCCTTGGATGTTTTAATGTCCCTCCTTCCCTATCCAGTGCCTACAGCACAGGGTCTACTTATAGAATTTGTCTGTGTTCGGTTATTTTTTGTGCAAGAAAAATAAAAACCCCTTCAAAATTTTGAAACCAAGGAAGGCAGATGCTCCACTGAAGTTTGGGAGGTTTAGGAGTTCAAACCCAGGTAGCCAGCTCATAGCTGACTCATCCTTCTGAGGTTGGTAAAATGAGTACCCAGCTTGTTGGGGGGAGCATGTGTAGCCTGCAAAAATTAAACTGTAAACCACCCAGGAAGTGCTGTAAGCACTATGGGGTGGTATATAAGCAGAACACTTTACTTAATGAGCCTTAATTGGACATGGATATATCTGTTAAAGAAAGACACATGGTAGAATTCAACTTGCAAGCACTACTTCTGAATACAACTGCATGATTCAATGCCTTCCCCTCTCAAAACCTGAAAAGCTAATATGTTAGGGAATAGAGATGGGCACCATACAAAAAACTACACCCTGTTCCATCTTTTTGTAAGGTTTGAAATGTTTTGAAATGAAACAAAACTGCAGGCAGCGTGTTGTCAAGAACCAAAACAAAATGATGTTTTTGGTTCAAAGGAACCAAACTGGGAAGCTGCTACCAGATCTTGCTTCAGGCTGCAGTGAGATCCGGTGGCTGTTTTCCTCCTTGGTTCTCACCACCACCGCCCAGCTGGTTTTGACAGCTTGACCTGTTAAAACCAGGTGGGTGCTGGTGGGAGAACTGGAGAACTTTTGAATTTCCCACCCCAAAGCCTCCCTACTCTGGTTCACATAAGTGCTGTGGGGCTTTTATTTCATTTTTGTGGGTGGGTTTTATGACAGGTGATGGTGTGGAGGGGGGACACCCTCCCTCCCCAGACCCCACCTGTCAAAAAGCCCCAGCTGGGAGGTGGTGGGAGGGGTGACAGCAGGAGGGACTAGGCAGCAAAAAAAAAATAAAAACCTTCTCCCTTCTGCCATGTTGCCCCTCTCCCTGCCTCCCAGCTGGGGCTTTTTGACAGATTCTGGGTGTGGGGACATGGCAGATGGGAGAAGGCAGCAGTAAAAAAAAAAACTGTTCCTTTCTGCTGAGTCACGCCTGCCCCCACCTCCTACATGCTGTTTTTTTTGACAGTTTTGATAGCTTTTTGAAAAAAATCCCCACCTGGGAGATGGGGTCACAAGGGAGAATGGAGCAAGCAGTGGGAAATTCAAATGGAGTACTGCTTGCTCCCTAATAAGATGGGCATGAAATGGAAAATTAGTGTTTTATTTTGTTTTGTTACTCAATGCATTTCATTTTGTTTCATTACTAAATTACTTTTTAATAGAGTTTCATAATGAAACAAAATGAGTAACAAAACAATTCAGAAGCTGCTGCCTCCCAGCTGGAAATTGTTTTTTGACAGGTCAGGATATGGTGAAACAATTCAGAAGCTGATGCCACCCAGGTGGATTGTTTTGACAGATCTGGCTGTCAAAACAACCCACCTTTGTCCCCCACCTGTCAAAAAACCCCACCTGGGTGACAGCAGCTTCTGAATTGTTTTGTTAATCATTTTGTTTCATTATGAAACTCTATTAAAAAGTCATTTAGTAACAAAACAAAATGAAATGCAATGAGTAACAAAACAAAATGAAACACTAATTTTCTATTTCATGCCCATCTTCTTAGGGAGTCATTCATGCCTATTTTTAATTGCAAATCTTAAATTTCTACCAATTCTGACACAGATTTATGAATCTACCAGATAGTTGGCAATGCCACATCATCCTATAATACTCTAAGGTTTGGATTTCTTGATTGCTCAGTGAGTTCAGTTTTCTAATGTGTATCCCAAAACAACCAGCCTATACAGCCTTATGCAACCTGCGCAGTCCCAGGGTACTTCCATAAGAAGGGAATGGTAAACCACTTCCAAGTACTCTCTACCTAGAAAAAAATGGGTTGCCACAAGTAAGAATTGGCTTGAAGGCACAGAATTATTATACTAGTTAGAGACTGACAACATGGGCATTTAGGTTGCAATTTGGTCCACTCCATTTGCTTCTAAAGATGATGATCAGATGATATATTTGCTGGAGCATTCCTTGTCAGACCTCTCTGGCCCTTGTCAAGGGATTCTTTTTTGGTGTGGGTAGGATTTGGTTCATATCATTGGAGATGCAGATGAAGTGAAAAAAGTTAGACTCCATTAATGTAGTGAAGATGTAATGGGAAACAAAAAGGACAGATCCCACAAGTTGGAGGAAATGGGAAATTTGGTTTGATTTTTCTCTTAAAGGGCTAACCAAGAGCTTGCCGAATTCTGCTGCTTTAATACTCATACTCATACAGACACCTATTTCTTTTATTTTAAAAAATTACTTCTACCAACTCTCCCCAGATCTAAGAAAGTGTTTAGTATACCCATATACAAAAGTAGTTCCTTTCATTTTTTAAAATGTTTTAAAATACTTTATTGAACAGAAAAAGGGCATTTACAAATAATATAATTTTACAAATCACTATCATATATTCAATTATGATATAACCAAACCCTCTTTGTCACTCTGTGCAGTCCAGCCTCTACTCAGGACTAGTTCTCCATTCTTTCATTTCAAATCACCCCCTTTCAATGGGTTCTTCTCTGGGTGTATACTCCTTCCCTTTCTGAAACACGTGTACCAAAAGCATGTTCCATATTTGTTTAAAATAATATTTAATCTTATAATCTTAATTTCACATGTTAACTTATCATTCACTGCCATATTCCACATTTCTCTATACAACTTCACCATAGTAATTTGATTATTACTTTTTCAGTTTTTTGCAAATATTAAATTTGAGTAGCTCCCTCATTTAGCCACATCATAATATTGACAGATTGGTAGCAAGATGGTGTGGGCCAAATAAGGTTGCTTCAGGTCTGTGTGCCATTTGGATGCAAAGATCACACAAAATGGCATACCAGATCTAGTGATCCTGCTTAGCTCATTCTAGCCCACTTGAGTCTAGTCATGTAGACATGTAGACATGTAGACATGCCCTTTGTTAGTGAAACAATAATAATTATAGATGGGCATGAATCATAAAAATGACAACTGATTTTGCTTTGAGATTCATCACAAATTTATGATTTTTTCTGATGAATCGAGAAAGCCATTTGTTAATTCATTTTACCTCTAAAACCTAACAAAGCAGATATCTAGGCACCTAAAGACACCAAATTTGCAGAAACATTTTCCCCAACTCTCCTAAATAATCCATCCAGTTTTGTGAAGATTTGGGTTATATGTCCACAAAGTGACCCCCCCAAAGGAACCTGCCCTTTAGCAACTAAGGAAAACACAATCTTTGCCAAACTTGAAGGGACATTAGAGGAGAGACATGGGAAGATTCTCAGCAAGTTTGGTGTCTTTAGGTGCCCAGATATTGATATCTCAATAAATTAATAAATCAAAAATTATAAAAATAAAAATCATTGATTCATATTCGTCGGGGGTATCAATTAGTACAAATACAATTCAATGAATTAGTGATTTTTGATAAATTTTGCAATTCTTTTTTAATTTTTTTGCCCATCTCTAATAATATTGGTTTAGTCTTGTTTATATTGTATTTATTCTTAATATATATGGCACCATAACATGGGATGTGGTGGCTCAGTGGACTAGAGTGCTGAAACAGTCAGCTGCAAAGTTGGCAGCTTGGTGGTTCGAATCTCGGGTGCCATGCAGTGGAACAAGCTCCCGCTGTTAACCCCAGCTCCTGCTAACCTAGCAGTTTGAAAGCATGTAAATGCAAGTAGATAAATAGGTGCCGCCATAAATAGCAGGAAGGTAAATAGTGTTTGGTGCAGCTATGCCAGCCACATGGCCAAGGACTTCCACAACACTGGCTCTTTGGCTTGAAACGAAAATGAGCACCGCTCCTAGAGTTGAACATGACTAGCATGCACGTGTGTGGGGAAACCTTCACCTATGGCACTATAAGAGTTTTGGTTATAGGGTCACCAATAAATGAAATGTATCAATCCAGTAATTAATATAGCCTTATCTCCACAAGGATAACCTCTATTTGGGTCTTCCCCCTTTTATCTGGAGGGAAGGAGCAGCAGCTGTTCCATAAAGAAGTCTGCTTGCCATTTAACATTCCTACATGTGTCACTCCAGAGAATTCAGTGATTCTAAAATGGTGGACAGCTTCCCAGTCACAACTGCTGTCACCAGCTAAGTCTGCCACCAGACAGAGAGTTTGTCTTCTCTGCTGGAATGCATTCAAGGCTAAAGCTAAGCCAGCTTTACTTTCTGTCATAGGGCTCTTCACAAATACAGATCAACCCTAAGAGTTGGGAAACCTGGCTTTCTCAATGAGAAACTAGAAAGCAGAAAGGATGGGAAATAGCCATCATTTATATAACACTGTCAACCTTACCCAACATAGCATGATTTCAGCCATTGTTTGAAATACTCCATCTATATATGTAGTACAATTACACTAAATCCATTTTCAAAAGCTTGGCTCAGAAAAACAAGTAACAGAAGCTGTTGCAGCAAATTTGGCTAAACACAGAGCAGATTCAAAAGATGAGAAGTCCTGCCTTTCCTATAGCTCTTTGTTTTCAGGGAGAATTGCAATGAATTTAATTTTTAATTCACAAGACAGTCAATTGCATGATAAATGCTTATTCTTCACAAGATTTAATTAATAATCATATGGATAGTCAGTTTGTAATGATCACTTTCAAATTCTGAAATATAGCAATAGAAACAGCCATCTGAGTAAACGATGGCATTATTGTTCAAACTGCAGAGTGCCTTGGAAGAGATAAATCAAGGCTAAAGTGGTTTTGAAGCAAAAATTATTATGATTAGTTACTGTGCATATGGGCCTTCAAATTAATCTTAAGGGGGAAAAATCTTCACAATACAAAATGGAGAAAATATTTGTTTCATTTATTTGTCTGGTTACCCCAAACTTTTTATCCTGGCAGCAAAAAATCAATAACTTTGCAACTGGAAAACAGAAAGAGAATCTTTCTAAGGTCAATGCAATGACATGGATCCCTTTTCGTTCTAAATGGAAAGGATGTTGCACCCAGGAAAGGAATTTTTTTTAAGTAATACCGAGTGCCTTGTATTACTCTAATGCAGTGGTTCCCCACCTTGGGCCCTAAAATGTACTTGTAAAACTCCCAGAAGCTTTCTCCACTAGCTTTGCTGGCCAGTATTTCCTGGAGTTGTATTACAAGAACATCTGGGGACCTAAGGTTGGGAACCAGTGATCAATATATGACACTCTAAGAGGAGAAGCAGTTTAGAATGATGTGATGGAGATGGAGATACAATGTCAGGGTGATGGCCCCAATGACATGAAACAAGTGGTATGACCATACCTGCTAGGATACTGGTTTCCCAGCCAAAGTGTGAACTAGTGCTTTCCAGCTGGTGCTTTTGCCTCACATGCATTTGCAAATGTATAATTAGCCTTGATTCACAGTCTGATTTTACCTAGAAAGCCCTATACACCTTGGGGACTGGGATATCTTAAAGACTAGATCCTATTTTATATGCTTGCCTTGAATCTGAGATTCTCAGTGGAGATACTATTGTGTGTCTTATCACTTATATGCAGCAGTAGGTTTCATTATAGTAGCAGCACTTTAAGTATATGATTCCTCCAGAAGAAGTAACATCCTTTCATAGTGTTTGTAGTTACTCTAATGATTATACAGAGGTGCTACCCACCATAAAATTAAGCCTATCTCATCCAAATCATTTTTTTTTTTTTTTTCCTTTTAGCAACCTTTTTCATTCTGGCTTTTTATCCTGGCTCTTTTTAACTGATGCGGCAATTCTACTCTCACGTCCAGTCATTTCTGAAAGTGCAAAGTCTCTGCTTGTGCCTTTTATCCTAATGGACAATGCAGAGTGGTAAGCATGAGGTGAACCCTCTCATTTGAGGTGTTATTTGTGTGTAATTTAATATAGTATGCAGTGGCCATTTTAACAGAGGCATATAACCAGCTAAAATGGTCTACCCAAGAGAAAAGGCTATGGATTCATACACTGCTCAGGGATTTGCAAGCTAATTTTGAGATGAAACAGCTCTCAATACATCCTAATTTATTGAGGTGTTTTAAATCTTGCATGAGTAGGTTACTCCAGGAGCCTTGGGCCAGCTTTATACTTCTAGTACAACCCCAGAAAAAAAGAGAATAGTAAACCACTTCTGAGTACTGTACACATCAAAACATGTAGGAGTCACTATAAGTCACTATTGACTTGACATCATATCCTTGGCAGGTCCATGAAGACTCTCCTCTGTGGCTGTTGTATTTTTATATTCCTCTTATCATATTTGATTTATTGCTGTCCTTTCACATATTGGCATATTCTGTTTCATTTTTGTTTGCTTGTTTTTGCTTTAATGTTTTGGAGCCCTTCACTCTCAAATAAAGAAATAAAAATATATTTTATTATATATAAAAATACATCAGTGTGGGTGGGCGCATATCTTATTTCCCTGAGAACTGGCTTCAGGTACCTTCAGGAGTTCACCTTTGTCTTGATTGATTAAGCACCGGTTGTTTGGCACACTGATTATCAAAATTCTTCCTGTCGTAAGCATACAAAATATTCACCAGTAGGTTGTCTGCCTCTGGGTATGCTGATTGCCCCGTTAGAGTAAGAGATATTAAGCAATGAGTAAAAAATGTTTTTTTTAAAGACCAGAACTTGAGATCTAACTGTGGCAAGAATAGAACAAGCCCCTGTAGGCTCAAATTAAAGCTGTTATACACACCATTAGAATCCTAATAAAGAAACACACAAATACACTCCAGTTGTAGATATCTATATATACCCACATTCTCCAAGTTCTCCAAAAGCTAGACAAGGAATATAAGGGCACCACAAAGTAACTATGACAAGAAGCACTCTCAGATACATGAGGAAGAGTTTTTCCTCTTCCCTTGTTATCTCAGTGGAAAGACAGTAATGCCATTTTAAAGCCAGCATTTGACCACCCGGAAATGAAAGGAAGAATCTGATTGCTTTACTAAGAGTGCCTGTGTTTACAAAGTGATGAAGCTCCACTGAGGGAATATAAACTGCCATAAGTAGATTTGCAGCAATGTAATACTGTTTTACTAATCCTCTTCTATACCTATCTAACTACCTGTCAGCAACTACATTTGTGCTCATCTCTCTCTCGGGACAATATAAGGCTTAAATATTAAAATGTTTCCAGTGCACTCTGAGGTCCCTAGTTGCTCCAGAAAATGCAATAATGTTCCCATTATTAAGCTCAGGATTGGATTCCTTCACAGTGCTCATCAAAAGGGATTTTCACAAGGGCCTCTCACAATCTTGCTGCGAGTCATATTTGCACTGTAATTATTAATGTTTTTGCTTCTTTGCAATTCACAATTCATGAAAGAGTAACCTTCAGCCTCAGGATAAAAACTCAGAATAAGTATCATATTTTGGTTTTAAAATGTATACAACACTCTGAAAATACAAAACAAAAATTAATGACAGCCCAGCTACATATGTATATTTTACCAATTCTGTTCTGCTTCAGCACTTTATTTTTCCACATAATAAGAAAATAATATTTTCTTCAGGATAATGGTGTGTTACTTTACTTTGAGAAAGGGTAGGGGGCACAAGTTCAGACTGAAGAACGGAAAGCAACACATGATGCCTTGTTGTCCTTGCATCAAGTTGCAGTGCAGGGAAATAAGCCCAGGCACACTAAAATACAAGAGTCCGTTGGCCTCATTGAAAAAGATTGTAAGAATCCAGAAGTACAACAAAATATGAAATAACATCTGCATTGAATGCATGGCCACATCAGTTAAATCCTTTAGATGAGCCTAGGGTCTAACTTAGTTTGAATTATTCATCAATAACCTGAACTAGCGCATTGGACACCGCAAGGAGGAGTTGGTGATCTCAGGTCATTTATGGCAGGCAAAGTCTCAGCAGGAAAGTTAATTTAATCAGTTCACTATGCACATAATTGATATAAATTTTATATTTAAAGTTCATGTCTCCAGTCTCAAAGGATAAAATAGGCAGTATAAATTCTCTGTCACAATATAAAATGTTATATATAGAGAGTGCTACAAAAATAAGTGTTTTTCTTTTTCTAAATGCAATCCAGAAAGTGTAGATTGTGCTTTAAAAACGAGGGTTGGACAGCAATTTATTAGAAGTCACTATCAGCCAACTCTCCAGCCAAGCTGTAAAACAAAGTAAAAAAACATAGCCTCATAGTAACCTAACAGTCCAGCACAGAGGTAAACAACTGATAAGAACACAAAAGGAAAGAATGGAGGGAGGAGAAACATCCTAGAGTCCTCGAAGTGTAGATAGAGCAAATTGGTACCTGACCATCTTAGGCCGCGGTCTTACCAGCATTTTCTGCACAGTTTTGCTGCGGTGAACTGCGCAGTAAAAGATCACATCCTAACTGCAAAGGGAAGTAAATCAGTGTCCTTGTCCACCACGCCCCCGGAACCGCACTTTCACCGAAGTTTCTTAAACCACCACTAGGGGTTGGTTTTAGCCTTTTGTTTCTGACCATGGGATGTTCTTGGCAGGGATACCGGGGTGGCTTGCCAGTTCCTACCCCAGGAAGTCTTATTACAGGCCTCATTGTCAGCAGTGTAATTAGCCTTACAATGATGAAAGCACAGTTCAGCCTGTTTTATTTTGTAGCCTCACTGATCAACTGGGACACAAAAGTAGAAATGTGCCCCATTTATAAGATATTCCAGACTGAGGCAGAAAAACATCTACTTCTGCTTCATTGACTATGCCAAAGCCTTCGACTGTGTAGACCACAACAAACTATGGCAAGTCCTTAAAGGAATGGGAGTGCCTGACCACCTTATCTGTCTCCTAAGAAATCTATATGTGGGACAAGCAGCAACTGTCAGAACTGGATATGGAACAACTGACTGGTTTAGAATTGGAAAAGGAGTACGACAAGGCTGTATACTGTCACCTTGCCTATTTAACTTATATGCAGAGTACATCATGGGAAAGGCCTGAATCACAAGCCGGAATTAAGATTGCCGGACGAAATATCAACAACCTCAGATACGCAGATGATACTACTCTAATAGCAGAGAGTGAGGAAGAATTAAAGAACCTCTTAATGAGGGTGAAAGAGTGGAAAAAATGGGCTGAAGCTCAACATCAAAAAAACTAAGATCATGGCCACTGGTCCCATCACCTCCTGGCAAATAGAAGGGGAAGAAATGGAGGCAATGACAGAGTTTATTTTCTTGGGCTCCTTGATCACTTCAGATGGCGACTGCAGCAATGAAATAAAAAGACGCCTGCTTCTTGGGAGGAAAGCAATGGCAAACCTAGATAGCATACTAAAGAGCAGAGACATCAGTTTGCCAACTAAGGTCAGGATGGTTAAAGCTATGGTTTTTCCAGTAGTGATGTATGGAAGTGAGAGCTGGACTATAAAGAAGGCTGATCGCCGCAGAATTGATGCTTTTGAGCTGTGGTGCTGGAGGAGAGTCTTGAGAGTCCCCTGGACTGCAAAGAGATCAAACCTATCCATTCTGAAAGAAATCAACCCCGAATGTTCACTGGAAGGACAGATTTTGAAGCTGAGGCTCCAGTACTTTGGCCACCTCATGAGAAGAGAGGACTCCCTGGAAAAGTCCCTGATGCTGGGAAAAATCGAAGGCAAAGGGAAAAGAGGACGACAGAGAATGAGATGGTTGGACGGTGTCATCGATGCAACCAAAATGAATTTGACAAAACTCCGGGAGGCAGTGGAGGATAGGAAGGCCTGGCGAGCTCTGGTCCATGGGGTCAGAAAGAGTCGGACACGACTGAATGACTGAACAACAACAACAGGGGTTGGTTTTAAAAACTTCCCTTAAAAATGCTCAATTATTTGCTTCTCTAACAAGATGCGACCCCAGAAAATATGTAGTATTTAGCTTCATGTCCCATTTTCTGCCACTTCCTGTGGGTCCGGCTTGTTGATTGATTCTTCATTGAGAACACATGAAACATGTGGAAGGAAAATGGGCAATTTTGCAAAATGAGAAACTGCAGTGGTTGAAAGACAGCTTACCAGTAATCACCCCGGGGGGGGGGGAATTATATATACAGTATATGCAACGGAGACTTAGAAAATTGACCCAGAAAAAGGGGGGAAATGTGCAGTAGGCACAGAGCAGAAAAATACTACCCTGGTGACAGGACACTAACTGCACATCAAATACCATGTGACCGCCTGGAAAAGAATACACATAAAATTAAGATGCACAGAAAACTTTAGTGAGACCATGGCCTTAGTCCACTAATGCTTTACATCCAGAGTATTTTGCCTAACTGGTAAAATGCTACCCAAATAACGTACTAATCCTGAAAGTGGTGGGGTAAAATTAGTTACAATGATAGCCATTATCTGCTATTGTAATTTACAAGAGTCATATTTTGCCAACCCAGTAAAAGTAATAGAGATTTCCATTTTTAAAAATTGACCATTTGTGATAAGTAACTTAATGTACTAAGAAACTCCAGTTATTAGAGTTGAAGGGAAGTGTAAATAACTGAGAGAACTATAGGTGTCAGGGGGCAAAGAGACATTCAAGAAGACACCATAATACACACACCAGATACCAACAATACAGACACTGGGCACCAGGTATCAAAGAGCAGCAACCTATAGCAACACATGTCACAACACCACCTTGGAACAGATTATGGCTACATAAGATTCAAACTGATTTGGCTAGGTAAGCACTCAAAATATTTTTCATGTGTTTACATTAATATGCTTATCAGCTTAATAGTGCTCAGAGCCATGATGCTTTTTTGTTTGTTTAATAGTGAATTTAAGAGAGGCATTCCCTGCTTTTCAGTATCTGTAGATATTCTCAGTCATTCAGATGAGGTTATCTGGAAGCTGAGTCATGGCAACTGGACTTCTTTTCTTATGGGATCCAAACATTTTGCTACTCTTTGAAGTAGCTTTTTCAGTCTGAGAAAAGCTGATGGAATGTTTCCAATTTATTATTGATTTCATCCCACCCTGGTCTGAATAGGCTAATTAGCTGAACAATGGGCCAAATAGGCATGTTAGGTGGGCAACAGCCTGAATAGACTCATTAGATGGAGAATGGCCTGGAGTGTGTGAATCCTTCCCAACATTCCCCTGGTTTTCACTATTTGGGGGCTATGAGTTCCTCCATTTTAAGACATCTTTTAGTGTTTCTATTTTGTTTTTCCCCAGAGGTCCATAAAAGTCTATAGAGCCCTTTAAAAAGATGTTCAGGTGGACAATCTGACCTGGATTAGGATTGTGAAAGCTGTAATTCTGTACTGTACTTTTGCCACAAGCTGCCAGACATAATTAGACTGTTTTCAAAGGATGAAGGTATGTGGCTCCTGAGATTGGCTGCCAACTGTCACAACCCTTTTTCCTCAGGAAAAACCTGGAAATATGTTGCATCTTCCTATGTCAGCAAATATGTGCTCTGCCAATCTTCAACTAAAGTTCTACTTGTGAAGGCCACCTGCAAAAATAATTTTAGGACTAGAGATGGGCACGAAATGGGAAAATCCTATCTTGTTTAGGGTTTTTTTTTTTTTCATTCCCCTAGTTTCTTTTTCATTTTAAAATAATTTCTTTTAAAAAATAATTTCATTTTGCTTTCCACTTTTCATTTTTTTTTGAGTGCCTGATGGGGGAAAAGCACAGGCTTTTAAAACTTTTTTTAGCCACTGAAGCAAGTGCCAATGGTGGTCATCAGTGCTTTCTTTGGTGGCCAAAAACGTTTTAAAAGCCCATGCTCCCCAATTGGGTACATTAGAGGGAAGCATGGGCTTTTAAAACTTTTTTCACCCCATGGGGGCTTGAACTCACCTCCTCCTCTTCTTGGCTCCAGCAACTTCTGGGCTCTGGCAGGACTCCAGTTGTGGCAGCAAGGCTTCATGCCAGTGGTGGGCACTGGAAGGCTCTCCGCCACCTCGGAAGCCCTCTCCATGGGGGCTCGTTGGCAGCAGCGGCCACTCAGGTAGGGACCCCTTAAAGACACACCCAATTGGGGGACGAAAAACAAAAGGAAACAAACTTAAAAAATTGTTTCAGTTTGTTTCTTTTTTAAAAAAATCAGTTAATTTTTTGTTTTGTTTTGAAACAAAACAAAAACAAAAAACAGAACAAAAAGAATCATTTCATGCCCATCTCTATTTAGGACTTATTTTTCAGCACCCAGCAAATGAATCTATGGTTGAATCTCCCTGTTTCATTTCCTCCTGTATTCCATTCCACCCCTCATCACAATGTCCTTCCATACCATTCAGGAATACATTTACACAGTTATGTAAATTGTTAGCCAAAAATAAAAGAGAGAGAGAAAAGTGGTGGTGGGGGACTGAAAAGGTTCCTCACTTGTATTTAACTTGTCTTGGATTACTTATTTCTTTGAGGGTTACATCTCTGTTAGTTTCATTCCTCTTTCATTGATAAAGTACTCCTTTTGCTCCTACTTAATTGATGATGTGACCATCTATGTTTTATTCCAGAGAAGTCTAAGAAGTGTCTTATCATTGTTTTCTATATTATCTTGTAGTTATATGAGGAGAACCCTAGGTTTTTCAGTTTTTTTTTAAGAGATATATCACAGGTGGACCTTACATCATCGGTAAATCATTGCTTATTTGGGGTGTTTTAAAAAAATCCAGTGTCCAGAATTCTCCCAGCAGAATTGTGGGTGTTCCAGCCCACCGACATATGCCTACATTGCACTCACTTACAACAGGGCCTATTTTCCAGGCTGCCTTAGACCTTCAGTTCTATACAAAAAGAAAACTGTTCTTCCTAGGAGGCCTAAGACTTTGAGGGAACAGTAGCTCTTTGGGAGTATCCTCTATAAACAATAATAGGCAGCAGGACTTTATAAAGCAAAGTGTCCTGATTATATACCGCCCCGTACCACTTCAAGTAGCCTCTGGGTGGTTTACAGGTTAATTACATTATGCAGGCTACACATTGCCCCCCCCCAGCAAGTGGGGTACTCATTTTACCAACCTTGGAAGGATGGAACACTGAGTCAACCATTAGCCTGCTACCTGGGATTGAACCCCAGGTCGTGAGCACTGTTTTAGCTGCAGTGCTGGCATTTAACCACTGCGCCACGAGGCTCCTATGTAATAAAACATTACTTTGTCGGTCATAGCTGTCTATCAGTCTATCATAGCTGTCTATCAGTCTGGGTCACAAGGGGGTTCAAGGAATCTATGCATACAAAAACAGCATTGGGCATAGATCAGTTAAAACTGCTGTCCTCGGCGACCATGGAAGTAGAAACTATGTTTTTTCCTGGTATCAAGTTCTCTGCAAATAGTTATCATGGGCCGGTTTACCTTGAAATACCATAGTATTTCTGTTTCAAAACTGAAGCTGATATAACTCCCTTTGGCAAATAGCCAATGCATCTACCAGGTTCCTTTCATCCTTAAGTCCAACCTGCCAGGTCTTGCCAATTGCCTTCACCTCTTGAGCCTATAATGCTGCCAGATGGGCAATCAAATTTCCCTTCTGTCTGGCTTTCTCCAGCTAAGACAAGTGATCTCCCTCTTCCCAAGACAACTCCGTTGCATGAAATATGACAAAGATATACAGAAATCTCCAACAAAGGGCTTGCTCAAAGGGCTTGCCAATAGTTTCAAATAATGAGGTCCCCTTTGTAGAATATGTGCTATTCTTCCTCAGCAAGATTTCTTCTCCTGTGTTGCTCATTTTATCTGTAATATTGCTTTTCTTCAGTTTTCCAAAATAGAGGTGAAGCTAACCAACCATGTAATTTCATATATCTCCTCCTTCACATTCCCTCCAAAATGTGTGTGAGTCATACCTGGCAAGAAAATGATTCTATGCAGGCTTTCTATTAGTTATTGAATGACAGAAAGGTTTGATGCGAAATTTTACAGAGCAAGTAGAATTTTTAAAAGATAGCAAAAGTAAAGATGCTGGGGGAGGGGGGGACCAGCATGCAAGGGTAGCACAGAAACAAATGTTGCTGACAATATAGATTAAATTGCATTAAAATGAGACATATGAGGAAATATATTGTCAAGAAAACTTTAGAATAAAAACAGGTGACAGAAAGGTAATTCAGAGGTATTCAAACTCACCATTCTTGCAATTTTATACATTATTTTTTATTGTGAAGTGGTGTGGTACAAAGCAAGGCATGGATTTGACAGATAGTTTTCCTTTGCATGGTTTATTCCATCCCTCAGACAGAGAGAGAGGGGAGGGGGAGAACAGACCCAGGAGTGAAAGGAGCTGGTTCAGGACCATTATATGAGGCCCAGACCTTTTGACTTCACTGATCATTCCAACGTATCACGTATGCCTACTATTCACAATGGGATGAAACCTACAATTGATTTATTTCTATGTGAACAGTCGATTATGAAGGGAGGTCTCCTCCAGACAATAGGCTGACCATACCAGGGTCCTCACTTAGTCTAGAAACTCCTATATCAACTGCAAGAGACATAGAGGCAAAGAGGGCCAGATAGATACCTATTTGCTTAAAGCAGCCATTCTCAACAGGGGACATATATAGCACATTTAAAGAAGGGCACAGAATATGGACAAGTCTTCACACACCACCTTCTAAGGTTTATTGTGCAGCTTCTGCAGTCCTGATCTAGCCTATATTTCTTTCATATTGGCTTCATGGCCATGGCCAAGAAAAGGTTGAGAGTGGTTGCATTAAAGAAAGAACAAGATTATACCTTCCCCAGTTCCGTGTACAAAACTACACTCCACTTGCAGTTGAAACGTCTTAGCTGAAGTGAGGGAACCATATTTTCCCCTACTCTTGAATGCAGCACACTTGTTTTACAGAGCACCCAACTTTGTGTTTGCTGTCCTCCCTTGACATCTCTTCCTGACATGACTGCCTCACTCTCCCCAGTATCAAAGCCAGGCTAGCACATTACAAACATTAAAAGGAACATCCCTTCTACCTACACGCTGCTCAATATGCAGAGGGTTTTACACTTGTTCATGAACCTGTGTCATTTAATACTCCATGGGTATGGATCTCTAGCTTTTCTTTTTCAGAAAAGAAAAGGCTAACTAATTTCACCTTCTGCTGAGTGATCTTGCTACTTGGTAGACAGAGTACCTGGAAAAAAATTGCATGTAATCAACTTTTACCCATCTTTCCAGAAGAGGTCATAGATAAGAATAGCTGCAAAAGCCATTTAAAATGTGCACAGGAGTCATAAAATTCCCATCATCCTTGATGCTGACTGTGTTGTATTTGAATAACCTTAAACAGCATATTGAATTGTTGAGCTGATTGAAAATAATGAATCCAATGCATCTGGAACATAAAAGACATTTTGCAAAGAACTAGCTTTGCTCATAAATCACTCAAGTAGCCAAATGTTTAAATAGGGAAGGTAGAAATGTACATAGAAATGTGTGCCTGCCGTTCTGTATTTAAAAGTAATTTGAATGGAACCAGGCAGACAGGTTTAAATCACAATGATTTCTAATCATCAGCAAAATTGGATTTCAGTTGCTAACTGATTTATTTCCTAGCCAGTTTTAAGTACTGATCTGTAATTATGGCAAAAAGGACTGGCCATTTATTTACAGCAAGTATGTTTATATGATTTAGGGAAGGGTGTACAATACTTGCCTTATGTGCACATGTATAATTGGATGTTTTGACTAGCTTTTGAATATGCTTTGGTGTACTGCTAAATCGAATGGATCACTTGGCAAAACATATATTTATTTATTTATTTTGGAGTATTTATTTATATGAAGATGTAGTCCATTAGGACCAAACTACACACTAAAGTAGTGTCTTTATGTAAATATCCTAAGCATTATTGACTTCAAGAATTACAGACTTGCATCAGATTGTTACGCAGGTTGAACCACTCTTACAGAGCCTGTGCATGAAGTCATTCTGTGTCTCTTTGTATACATAGAAGTCCCACACACTCTGCAGCTTCCATCTACACAACAGAGATTGGATGAAGCAACTGGCAGCAAACTGTTCTATTGTGCTCTGCTGATGGTCAACAAGACTGAAACCTCTATCAAAGAGTAAAGGTATAATACACATAATTACATTATTTTTTCATATATTAGCTGAAATCCAGTAGCAAGTCACCACTAGAGGGGGGACATTGGTGCAATGGGGTATATAGAGGAGTTTACTCACCAAATCCCCACTGATTCAATGGGCCTACTCTACTGGTGCCTTACTGCTAGATTTCAGCCACATTTTAACATTAATAACCATCTGCTGAGCTCCCTGGTTGCCCTTTAGATTTCTGACTTTAGCAGCTCATAATAAATCCATGCATTACTGTTCCTTTCCCCACCCCATTTATAGACTGCAACAAAAATACAAGTTTTTTCTTCTCTTTGAGATCCTAGTTGATTTCTCACGTTTTAATTAATATGTTGTATATGTGGTGCAATCTCCCTGTTTCTTGAGAAAGAAGCTAACACTTTGGAAAGCTGACTCAGCATTTAAAGGATCCAGGTGCTATGTTGAGGATGTCTTTCAGATGAGTGTTTCTGTTTCTTGAGCATAATCAGCAAGTGTATACATGAATGGTTTGCCCCTAACTATAATGTATTAAGTGTAGCATGACTAAAGAGTCATTATTAGACCCTTGCGAGAGGGGCAGCATCTTTGTCTGCTAGACACCCTTTTATTTGAGAACACTAGGAAGAGACTGTGGTTTATAGCACCATCTTCACATTTTATTGACTGCAGTTTAACTTTACTACATTTCTTGCCTCCAAAGTCCTGTCCCAGTACAGTCAAGTGAAGATGAAACATAGGGCCATGTCATTAATGGGTCATGGATTTCAACTGTCCATCCACTAGAGAGATGTCTCTAAAGGAAAGTGTCTTGTATGTGTGTTGGCATTCCAGTGCGTCTGACACTTTTGAACCTTTAGGAAAAGAAATGCAAAGTGTTCTGCTTATATACCACACCATAGTGCTTAAAGCACTGTCTGGCAGTGCAGGCTGCACATTGCCCCACCCCCCAGCAAGCTGGGTACTCATTTTACCAACCTCAGAAGGATGACTGAGTGAACCTTGAGCCTGCTACCTGGAATTGAACCACAGGTCATGAGCACAGTTTTAGCTGCAGTACAGCAATTTAACCACTGCACCACGATGGTCCTAATAGGATCCTTTCTTGAAGGTTCCTTTAAATGTTTAGAGCACCAGTGATGCAGCACCATTTATTTTGAGATTCTTTCCAAGTCTATATAAATATATTTTGGTAGCCTACACTAGTATGCTGCATGCCATCAAACTGACATGGAATACTATGAATAATGTAATATCCTTTTACTTTTTTCTAGGACTCATCTTTCAAAATACTGTAACTCAAGTCCAGAATTCATTAAATGAATGTGGGTCATCCTGTTGTCTGCATCAAAATCATCATCATCATTACACCTCTTGATTTCTCAATATTGTGGGTGAAGGGGGCCAATCCAAGGATTAAGCCTAAAAATTCGCAGTCAGGTCGTAGAAAATGTAAAAGTGGAGTGATATGTTTGCAAAATATCAGGGTACAAATCGGCAGCTGATGGCATTTGTAGCCAAATACTGTAGCCAAACAGGTAGTCCAAAATTTTGAAACAACTCCAGTTGTTGAAACTGGCATGGGGAGGAAGATGTCCCAGTCTTAATTCCATATACATTTATGGTCATAATGTTTGGTACTTTATCATGTTTCTACTTTCTGTACTTTTGAAATTGCTTGTTGATGGAACTCCAACATTTGTAAGACATGTTTCTCTTTGTTTCTTATTCAAAAACTTAATATCCAGCTTATTAATATAAACTGGTATATCTGTGATAAGTTTCTTGTCTGAGTATAGTATTATGGTTTCATTTTCTAAAACTGGAGGGGATATGGAATTTATAATGTGGATGAAAATATGTAAATAATCCATATGATTTGGCCAACTACCAAGAAATGATCTTTGCAACTTGGTAGTGTCTGTACATGCAATCTGCTATTTGGGAGGGCATCTAGCTATAATGTGATGAATTGCAACTTTGGATTCATCACAGGCCTTACATCTATCACTTACACATTGCACCATAGTTATTTTCAAGTAGCATCTATAAATTGAACATATGAATTCTAAAAACAGCCTAATCTATGCCAAAGAGGGTAAATTAAGGCACAGGAGGTGTATGTTATGAATTTTCAAGCCACGCATCCCTGCACCATGGAACGTTCATGAACATTAATTGGTTCCCTTTTGCAGTTTTTGCAATACTGTTCTCTTTTATTGTTCCCCACTATCATTCCAATGAAGTGATGGTAGTTTATTAAACTGCTGAATTTTTAGTTTTTTATTGTTCATCTTTGTATTTGAGTTAAGTTTAGTCAGTTTAGCCAAATACTTTGCTATACATTATTATATTTATGTTTTATAGTTCTGTGAACCACCTGGAGTGACCGCAGGTCAGGTGGATGGCATAAAATTGAATGAATGGATGCATCAATGAATGAATGAATGAAACCTACAGAAGTAGTTTTGAAGTTTAACTATTTGATCCATACTAGAGATGGGCACGGAACTAACATTTTTTCGTTTCCGTTATCCGTTAGTCGTTCTGTTACGTAACAAAACGACAAACAAAAATTGTGATAAAAATGCAACAAAACGAACAGAACCACAAAAATTGTGGTCGTTACATTTCGTTTCTGTTAATGGCAATGCGCAATGAAATGAGCTGTTTTAAATGTTAAAAAATGTCCTGGACATCCGTAAAAACGCAGCAATAATGTGATAATTATTTGAAATTATTACCTAGCAGGGGGTTGGGGTCCTTAAAATATTTGTTTTTGTCTTCTCCCATCAGAATGTATTTTTCTTTTCCCTTTAAAATGGATGTCGCCACCAGCCACAAAATGGAGGCAAGCCATGTGATGGGATCATGTTCAACCAATAGCATGCCCAGGTTGCAGACTGGGCGGGCAGGTCTGGCAGCCACAGAGGGCATAAAAAGCTCTGGCAGCCCTGGTCCTCCTTGCAGTCTCTGGTGGGAGTTAGGGTGGGATTGCTGTCTCTGCGACTCTAGCTTCAGTCCTGCAGCCTCCCTGTGTGCGTGCATGCTGCGTACCTCTCGGTGAGTACCCTACCTTGCCCCACACTGCAGTCACTCTGCGGCTGCCTTGCACCCTGGGCAACGCCCACCACTGCCTTTTCAGCCTCCCTGCGTACCTAGTCTATACTGTGTCTCTGCCAGCATCCATTTTTTTAGTGTTTTCCCTCTGGTCTGGGGTGTTAGGGGATGCCTGCGCACGGAAAAGCTTTAAAAATTGTGCAAAAAGCGGGTAGAAACAAAAAATGAAAAAATGAAACACGGTAACAAAATTTTTCCAAAAATGCGCGACAAACAGAAACAAACTGAAACAGACCTCTCAATGACAAACGAAAAACCAAAACACCTTTTTTTATTTGTGCCCATATCTAATCCATACAAATATTCTATACCATTATTTTGGCAGCAGCAACAGTAGAAATTAAAAACAATTGTGTGCCATTGAGTTTGTTCTGACATATGAAGACATCCCAGGGTTTCTTAGTATACAGTACGCAAAAGAGGTTTACCAATCCCTTTTTCTGGTGGTGTTGTGGGACAATGTAGCATGCCTAAGGACACACAATGGTAGGGCATTTAGTCTCAATGGCCATACATACTCTGTCAGCCATTCTCAACAGGTGTCATATGACCTCCCGGGGGAGGTACAAGTACATATTGCAGGGGATCACAGATCAGAAGCAATTCACCATGCACCACTTTATAAGATTCATTATGTGACATAGAAGCCTAATTCAGCATACAATATCTCATATTGTGTTTATGGCCATGGCCAAAAAAAAAAGGTCGAGAATGGCTGCTCTAAGTAATCTCAGCTGGCCCCTCTCCTGTCAATTACATGGAAAATTCTGACTCCTGTACTACACCAGCTCTTTAAAATGAATATAGTCTAAACCACATTTTATCCTAGGTGACACCAGAGCTGAAATCCTGTTGACATACTGTAGATTTGCCTGCAATAGGCTGATGATCTCACCAGTAAAAGGGGGCTAATTTTTGGCAATAAAAGACTTTCCCTTCTGAAGGTTTCAAGACTTTCAAATAATCCCTTCCATTAAATGGAACCTGTGGGACTGGAGGAGGAAGTCTTTCATTACTGAAAATTCTCTTGATGACCTTCTCTATCACTACTTCCAAGATTTAAGCTAAAAATATATGTGACACTATGGTTTTGTAAAAAATATTAATGTTTTCTTTGTCATGTTTTACTCACTCTTCTGAAAAGGATTAATTACGAAATTCATCTTATTATTACATTATACAAGCAAATATTATGTGATATACTTAAAAGACTAACATAGCAAGTTTCCCATCAATATTTTGTGATTGCTGTACTTTGGTGGAAAGAATCATTGACATGATGGTGGACTCTCATCAATGAAATTTTTATTTCAACAATCACAAAAGAAGAATCTATTGTATGAATGAACTATGCATGTTGTTATCCAAAGCCAGCACCATCCTATATATAGCTACTCACAAATATGTATCATAGAGTTCTATGTGACTCTCTCCAAGGTCCTGTTGAACCCAGTGATTCTGATTTCTGAGTAGCCACACATAGGACCATAAGGAGTCTACAGCCATTCTTCCTGGAACCCTGAAACAAAATAGCAAATTTGTGTTATTTGCTTTTCTTTAAAACTGTAAATTAGACATTCTATGAAATATGTTTGTTCTATATTGCTTTGTACAATCCCCATGTTAGCAACTAAACATTTTCAAAATCATTGGTCTTTGTAGCACATGTAGATAAGTCAGAGGGTAAAAACTTTTTAGAAGCAAGAGCTGATATATACTTACCGGGCAGACTGAAATATTTTCATAAGATGTAAAGTGAATATTTGCAGTTTGAGAACTGCAGGGTCCCTGGAGCTAAACATCATGAGAGGAGGTATAAACCAAATTACCCAAGTGGACAGAGTAATTTTCCAATACAGAATGAGATCTGCTGGAAGGTACAGAAGCACCGGTTGTGACCTGTGGGGTCTGAACTGAATTGGGAGCCTGGAGGGCCTCATGCCCAGGTGCAGGTTGAGCGTGGTGCCTGAACTGATTTGGATGTCTGGATGGCCTCATCTGGGTGCAAGTTTGGTGTGTTCTATGACTATACCAAGGAGGAATTGGTGGGTGGGTTGTGTCCCGCAGGACTGGAACTGACTCAGTCACCTAAAGGGCTTCATGACAAGCTACAGGGGTGTTGTGCTCCATGATGATACTCAGAAGGAGCTTGAAGGCAGAGGGTGACCTATGGGGCCTGAACCGCGCACACAGAGGTGTGAGTGGGGAAGTCTGCTGGGATGTGCAGCAGAATGGTGGATTGGAAGTGTGTCACCCAAGCATCAAAATGGACGAGGAGTTGCACAGTGAAGATGGGGTGCACCTATCTGACTCAGGCATTGACCTGTCCCTGACACAGTTGCTGAGGGGGCTGCAAGCTGCATTGCACAGCTTGGGGAGAAGCATTGGGAAGCACAGGTCACAGCTGGGTTTGCCCATTGCTGTGGCAGGTAGTGTGGGAGAACAGAAGCATTTGGTGAGTCCAAAACTGATAACCAGTTATACCCCTTCCAACCCCAGGGTGCTGCAGATCAGATCATCACAGAGCCTAGGGGGGAGACACTGGAAATCATCCCAGGGCTGGGACTGGCCAGGTGATGATGTCTTAGAGCCTGGGAAGTGGTATAGCATTTGCACTGTCTAAGGGACTATGCCCCAGAGGGGCAAGGGACTTGCCCAGATATACAATGCTGTTGGAGACAGGTCTGGGGTGGACCTCTTGGGCACAACTGGTTCCCCGCACTATAGCAGCCCCCTCATGGTGGTAACTTGCTCTACGTTAATGGTTAAATAAAGTGTGCCCTGAGTTAAACCCCATTATGTGAGTCTCACCTCTTCATTTTGTCCTGGGAGGGCAATTGTACATTTAAAGAGGAGTACTGGTATGTATTTTGGAAATTATGCATGTAGGTTTATACACAGATACTCAGATTCATTTTTAACAGCCTTATAGAACAAGATAACTAGTCCAAAGAACTGGGAAATAAATAACATTAAAATACTCAATTTAAATTTAAAAGAATGGTGTTTAAGAAGGTATTAATTTTAATTCAGTCTGGACTCAAATATTTCAAATCTTCTAGTTTCTGAATAATGTCTCATTCCACCCATGATGGTGAATTGCTAGGCAGGCCTCTAAAATTTGCAACACAGACCACCTGGATCTGACAGTGAGCAGTAATTCATGTATCCTGTTTGTATCAGAGCAAAGTTCTTATAAACACCTGCTTGTAATAATGAAACTTGGAAAGAAATATAGCAATCTGGGGGATATAAAATGTGGAATGCAAATGTGTGGCTCTATGTTGCATCATATAATCTAGAATACATTTTCTTGTCCAGTCCTCCACAGTCCTCTGAAGGGC